>CM033720.1:35453674-36020885 GCA_019671005.1 Hibiscus mutabilis | reverse complement strand
AAAATCAAATGATTGTCTTCTGTAGGTGTGATGGAGCTTTGATCAACAAGTGATAAGATTGAGGGGGAGCTCTATACACACAAAGGATGAGCACTTGAAGAAGGAAGGCTTCACATCCTCCATTTTGATTCAAGTATGGTAAAATTAGTTGAATTTTTTTATTTGAGTTATTTATTTTAATTTAACTAATTATCATATATGTTAGACTAACATTTGAATGATGCTTGAGTAAAGGGGAGCCTATTTTAAAATAAAACTTATTTTTTTCAATTTTTTAAACTCTCCTTATCATTGATCTTTAAAGTTTAAACCATTTTTAATATAACAAAAAGGGGGAGAATGTTTTGAAAAATTGATTTTTCAAATGAACAAAGGGGAGCTTATGAGATTTTCAACATTTAATCTCTTATTCAATTTTTATTCTTACTATGGGGGAGAATCTCAAAAACAATTTTTCAAGTTGGTTTTATTATATCAAAAAGGGGGAGATTGTTAGGATTTATGTTTTGATATAATAATTGAAAAATAGTTTTGGACTAAGTTGAAAAGATTTCAAAAATGGTTTTAAGTCCAAACAACTTGAAAATAAGTTTGAGAAGTTTTTGAGAGGTTTTGGAAATGTTTTAAATGCTCTAAAGTAGCTAAACTAACGTTTTTAATACATGTGTACCGATACGGTATACCCCGTATCGATACGGTTCAAGGGTTTCAGCTACAATATTTTTCTAGTAACCAAAACCCGTACCAATGCGCCCAAAGGCATACCGATACAAAGAGTGTATCATTTCGATATGCAACATGGCATACCGATCCAGTTCTCAACCACCCCAACGGCTATTTAAATTATAGGGCATACCAAACAGACCATGGCGTACTAATACGATTTACTAAACAGACCAAGGTGTATCGACAATGCGTACTGATACGGCCCAAAGTGTTTTGATACGGTTAGCAAGATTGAGCATAACGGCTAGTAGCTGTACCAATATAGGTACACGCATACCGATATGGGTAGCACCAATACTGCATTTATTATGGGAAATTTAGTCTCCAACGGCTAGGAACTCAATTGGTATTATAAAAGGACCCTTCAAGCTTCAACAACAACTAATGATCCTCAAGTTAACAACATTATGATGAAAATTTATCTTAGTGCTTAAATTTCTCATTCTTGTATAGACAACACTTGTGAGCTCAAATGTTTATATATGCTCAAGTGTTTTAGGATTTGGGTGAGTGCTTAAAGAGTGCAAACATCTACCTTGTAGAGAGGATTCTTTGTTTGCTTTATTTCTTTAGTTTGAGAGGATTTCCAAAGCTTGGGTTGTAGGCTTTGGATGCTAGACTTGGTAATTGAGTCTATGTTGTAAAGGTTGCCTCCTAAGCCTTGTTAAGAGGGGAGAATCTCAAAAACAATTTTTCAAGTTGGTTTTATCATATCAGAAAGGGGGAGATTGTTAGGATTTATGTTTTGATATAATAATTGAAAAATAGTTTTGGACTAAATTAAAAAGATTTCAAAAATTGTTTTAAGTTCGAACAACTTGAAAATAAGTTTGAGAAGTTTTTGAGAGGTTTTGGAAATGTTTTAAATGCTTTAAAGTAGCTAAACTAACGTTTTAAACACAGACGTACCAATACGGTATACCTCATTTTGATATGGTCCAAGGGTTTCAGCTATAATATTTTTCTAGTAACCAAAACCCGTACCAATACGCCCCAAGGCATACCGATATAGAGAGTGGATCATTTTGATACGCAACGTGGCATACCGATCCAATTCTCAACCTCCCCAATGGCTATTTTCCAACGGTTATTTAAATTGCAGGGCATACCGAAACAGACCATGGCGTACTGATACGATTTACCAAACAAACCAAGGCATATTGACAATGCGTACCGATATGAAATAAAGTGTTTCGATATGGTTAGCAAGACTGAGCGTAACAGCTAGTAGCTGTACCGATACAGGTACATACGTACCGATAAAGACAGCACCAAAACTGCATTTGTTTCGAGAAATTTAGTCTCCAACGGCTAGGAACTCAATTGGGACTATAAAAGGACCCTTTAAGCCTTGACAACAACTAATGATCCTCAAGTCAACAACATTATGGTGAAAATTTGTCTTAGTGCTTAAATTTCTCGTTTGTGTATAGACAACACTTGTGAGCTCAAATGATTATATATGCTCAAGTGTTTTAGGATTTGGGTGAGTGCTTAAAGAGAGCAAACATCTACCTTGCAAAGAGGATTCTTTGTTTGCTTTATTTCTTTAGTTTGAGAGGATTCCCAAAGCTTGGGTTGTAAGCTTTGGATGCTAGACTTTGTAATTGAGTCTAGGTTGTAAAGGTTGCCTCCTAAACCTTGTTAAAAGGGGAAGAAATCGTAGTGGATTTGGGAAATCCATAGTGGGGAGCTAAGGTTGTGGATGTAGAGCTTGTTACAAGCTTGAACCACTATAAATCCTTGTGTCCATTGTCTATCTTTTTACTTCCCACCATTAACACCCAAAATCGACTTCTTCACCACTTGGCAAGCAAATGGGTTGAAGGAATTCGAGCCCAACAGTTTTGATAAGGCATGATGTTGAAATGATGATTTAAAAGTGTCTTAGGAAAATGGTTAACAAAGAATGGTTAAACGATTTATAATGCATTGATGATTGTTAGCTTTTGAGCATTCCTCACTAAGCCTAGTGTGATTATGCTCTCTTTTCTGTCAATGGAGACAATTAGAGGTTGCGGGTAGCAAGGAAAGGAAATCCAAGAAGTTGTTTTCAAAGTATGGTTTGAAACGTTTAATAGTAGTAATAAAGTAATGTGTCAAATGTTGTTTTGTGAGGGTTTTTGGTGAACTCCCTATTAGTGCAAGTTGTAATTATTGTTTTGGACTTGTAAGTAGTTTAAAGTGTTTGAGGCGTGGTTGGATTTGAGTTTTGGATGTTGACTAGGGAGCATGCCTATAGACTTTGTGTATGATTGTGCTAGACTTGCTAGGATGCTAGTATGTTGATGTTTAAACATGTTGATGATGTTATATGTTGATGTTTAAACATGTTGATGATGTTATATGATGATTAGTTGAGTGGTAAGGTTGATTGAAGTGAGCCAAAGTGTCATATGTTGGACCTAGAGGTCATTACATGCCTCTTCGTACCGATACGAGTACCCAAGGATCGGTACACAGGATCTGATTGAGGCTCAAATCTTCAAATTTAAGCTCAGGGTATCGATATGCTTAGCCACCGTATCACTACGCCTTAAGTGAAAATAGGCAATGGTGTCGATACATGGTTAGCATATCAGAATGACCCCTCGAGTTTAAACATGCTATATCGGTACGTGGGGTACCGTATTGGTACGAGCTCTAGCTACAAGAATTTTGAGTTTTAAAATCTTAATGGGGATTGGTGCAAAGTCAAGGCTGTATCGATATAGGTTGATTAACACACTATATCGATAAGGTTAAACATGTATCGGTATGGTAAGCCATTTTGTCAGTTGGGCTGTATCGGTACGTGCTTGCCTGTATCCGTACGCCTTATTGAATTTGTGTTAATTTGTTGCTGACGTTGGGAAATCTTGCAGTATGGTCCCTGATTGTTATGAATTCAATTGAATGAGTTTGAATGACCATTTTGTGATGGAATATAATATGCTAGCATAAAAATGGATTAATTAAGGTTGGGTAATCTTAGTTGTGTTAAAGACCCTGTAATTTGCAGAAATTACATTTTAGTCCCTAATATGAAATGTTGAGTGAATGAGCCTTGTTTCACAATTTGAGTATAATGTGACGCTCGATTGAAGTATGTTCACTTAGGATAAATATAATATGCATCTAGACAAGATAAAAACAAAAAAATGAACCGATTCAGATTTTAGCTCGGGTTTGCTTTGACAAACCTAATGTGGTCCTTTTAGTTCGATTTCAGCTAGGCAGAGCTAAGGAGGTTATATTTGGTGGTATCAGAGCCAGGTTTACGAAAAATTGGGATGTTGATGATGACTGTTCAATGCTGTTTGCTATGCACGGTGATTGTTTATATGTACGGTGTTTGAAATATGCCATGTTGGGGTATTTTGGGGACACATTGCCTTACTACTACAATTATGAAATGATTTTGGTTTGAAATGGAAGTCTTGGATCCTTACTTGAAGTTGGCCTGATTGTTTTTATTATGTTGTAATCATCATGCCTTAGATACGATTTTATATTATGCCACCGATGAGAGAATTGCGATTTAGCGGAAATGCTGCTGGAGGGCATAAAGTTAAGAGAAATTGTACATCCAGAGGAATTGTCGCCTCCTCCGCCTAATCCTCCTAGGGGAGTGGAACGAGTACCACCTGGTCTAGTATTTAGTGATTTTTGGTTTAGGCAATGACGGGAGCGTTCCAAGCCCCGATGACTGGAGTTCATGCACCTGCGCCGGCACCCATTGCTTCTATTAATATGGGTTTGCAATTGAAGTATTTATGCAGTCTTGGAGGAGTTGAGTTTAGATGGTTTGCACCTGAGTCATCTGTGGAGTGAATTGTTAGTACATATCGAATTTTGGTTCATATGGGGTACAACGATAACCGTAAGCTAGGATATGTTGTGTCCATATTACAGGGTGATGCATACAGTTGGTGGACCACTATGATCGCAGGCATAGAACCAGATGATGTGACATAGTAATTCTTCCAGGCTACCTTTAAAAGTAAGTATCTGGGAGTTAGATACTTGGATAAAAAGAAATGCAAGTTCATGGCCTTGGTTTAGGGTAGTATGGTTGTATCTGAGTATGAGGTGCAGTTTGTAAGGCAGAATCAGTATGCGCCTGAGTTGGTGCCTGACGAGAGGCATCGTTGTGATAGATTTTAAAATGGACTAGATCAGGATGTTAAGACCTATATGTTGGCCACTGATTACAGAGACTTCGACGTGTTGGTTACACAGGCGAATGATATAGAAAAAGTTTGGGTTTATCTTTTCGTTCAGGAGATTCTTGCTCTGGGAAGAGAGTTGCGAATTCTGGTTTTGGTGGTGGCCAGTATAAGAGGCACCATGATGGAAGGCATCATCCTGAGTTGAGTCGTGGTCAGAATCAAGCTGGGAAAAGACAACCACCCGAGTGTGCACAGAGTGGGAAGCGACACTATAGGTCTGTTGGATATCATCAAAAGTCTATTAGGGTTGTGGATCGAGAGGACATGTTAGACGTGTAATGGTTGTTAAAGTTGTGGGTCTGGGGATCACATGAGGCGTGATTGCCCGATGTTAGCTAGAGGTGCACGGGCTCCTTCACTTGCTATAACACCACTGAGAGGCTGTGGACTTGGTTTAGGTAATTTTTAACAGAAGAAGGATAGACAGAGGACTGTGGTGCATACAATGGCAGTTCGACCTAAGGGCGGTGGACCAACAAGGATTTATGCTCACCGCAAAGGGAGGAATGACACGGATGTGGTAATAGTACTTGGTATACAAGTAGAAATGTAGATGTGGGTATGTAGGTAATGAGTTCTTTTAGAGAGACAGTCATTACAAGGATGTTGTATCGGAAAGGTCCTTTGATGGTTCAGGGTCATGTGTTTGCAGTTGATTTGATGGAACTGCAGGTCCATGGTTTTGACATGATTTTGGGTAAGGATTGGTTGTCCGAGCATTGAGCGATGGTTAATTTTGAGATAATACGAGTTTCGTTGAGACTTGTTGATGATTATGAAGTGGTGGTTGTGGGTGAGAATTTCAAATTCTTGTCCAATGTGGTTTCAGCCTTGGAGGCACAAAAGTTGTTAAAATAGGGTGTCAAGCATATCTAGCTTATGTTATGAACTTGAATATGGAAAAAGTACGGGCAAAAGATATCCGTATTGTTTGCGACTATCCAGGTGTGTTTGAGGAGGAGTTGCCTAGATTGCCACCAGATAGAGAAGTGCAGTTTTGTATAGAGATGTATATTGATACAGTTTCAGTTCGATTGCACTGTATCAAATGGCACCAAAGGAGTTGAAAGAGTTAAAGATACAACCCCATGAGTTGTTGGATCATGGTTTTATTCGGCCTAGTATTTCGTCGTAGGGAGCACTAGTGTTGTTTGTGAAAAAGAAAGATGACACCTTGAGGATGTGTATTGATTATTGCCAACTGAATATGTTGACGATTAAGAACAAGTATCCATTACCGCGAATTGTTGATCTGTTTGATCAGTTTTGAGGTGCTACAACGTTTTCCAAGATCGGTTTGAGATCTGGGTATTATCAGTTGAAGGTTAAGGATAAAGATAAGTTGAAGACTGCTTTTCGTATGAGGTACAACCATTATGAGTTCTTGGTGATGCTGTTTGGGTTGACGAATGCGCCTGCAATATTCATGGATATGATAAACCAAGTGTTTCATGATTTTTTGGATCAATTTGAAAAAGTTTTCATTGATGATATTCTTGTGTACTCTCGTACTGAGGAGGATCATGATCGACACTTACGGATTGTGTTGTAGACCTTGTTGGATAACTAGCTTTTCGCCAAGTTGAGCAAATATGAGTTTTGGATTAAGGATGTGGTTTTTGTTGGACATGTGGTTTCAGCTGAAGGTATCTGGGTAGATCTTAAGAAGGTTGAGGCGGATGTGATTTGGAAGCAATCTAAGTCAGTGACATAAGTAGTTTCTTGAGATTAATGGGTTATTACCATCGTTTTGTGGATGGGTTTTCAAGGGTTGCTGCTCCGGTGACCAAGTTATTGTAAAAAGATGTTCAGTTCAAGTGGACGGAGGCTAGACAACAGGCTTTTGAAAAGTTAAAGAAATCTTTGACACAAGCTCCACTCTTTATTCAACCGGAGTCAGGAAAAGAGTTTTTGGTTTATAGTGACGCATCCTATGTTGGTTTGGGGTGTGTGTTGATGCAGGATGGGAAAGTTGTAGCTTATACATCGAGGAAGTTAAAGATGCACGAGCGCAACTACCCTACGTATGATCTTGAGCTCGCTGCGGTAGCATTTGCGTTGAAGATTTGGAGATATTACCTTTATGGTGAAAAGTGTATTATATACACGGATCATAAGAGCTTGAAGTATTTGATGGCACAAAAGGAGTTGAATCTTAGGCAGCGTAGATGGGTGGAGTTGCTTAAGGATTATGATTCGTCGATTGAGTATCATCTTGGCAAAGTAAATGTTGTGGCCGATGCTTTGAGTAGAAAAGTTGTTGTGGAGTTGAGGCGAATGATTTTTCACCGAGGCACATGATAGTCCTTTTGCTATGCACCCTGGTAGTACCAAGATGTATCGAGGTCTGAAGGAAGAGTACTATTGGGGGGTTTGAAAATGATGTGGCTGATTTTGCTACTAGATGTATGGTATGTCAGCGTGTGAAGGCTGAATAGAAGTTTCCTTCCGGGTTGTTATAACCATTGAAAATTTTAGAGTGTAAATGGGAGTGGATCACCATGAATTTTGTGTCAGGGCTGTCTATGACATTTGTAATCACTCATTTTTATCCGGTTTGTAAATATTATTAATATATTAGTATAATAATTAATGGGGAATTATTATTGCATGTATACATATTACATTATATGTTTACTATATATATGCGATTAATGTGTGTGAAATATACACGTGTGATATGTATGAGGGCATGTGTATTGTGCATATTATGTTTATATATATGTTAATATTTATTATAGTATATGTGTGTCGTATGTATGTTTATGTGTGCATTGTGTGTGACTGTGTAACATGTGAATGTTATATTAGTGATGTGTATAATTAGGTGTGCCGGTACATTTATGTTATATTATATAAGGGCGTGTAACGTATATTAATGCCGGTATGCCATGCATATAGGTGTACGCGTACGAATATATATATGTATATATTATCATAATCGTGTTATTATTATTATTATTAATATTATTATCATATATAGATATATATAAACAGATAATAAAATAAAACCAAGGTTTATTATTGTCCAATCCAATGTATTACAAAAACCCAAAAAGAATATAACATAGTTTACAAGGCCCAACCGGCTAAAGCTCGTAATAAATAAAACCCTAAAAATGTATCTAACCCTGACCCATTTTATTATTATGCGCAGCCAACCCAGAGCCGTCGGATCAAATCCAGATCCAACGGCTATGATCAAGTCAAGATGACCTTCCATCTGATGCGCGTGACACCACTCGCTGCTCGGCTGTCTTCCACGCGCGCGTGGCTCGCACGCCCCAGACCTTTCAGATCACCGTACGCCAAATGTCATGATCCGACACAGTCTCCCAATTCCAAGGTTGAATCTCGATCGTCCAAGTTTCAAAGCTCCCTAGCCGTTGGATCAGATCTGATCCAACGGCCGAGATTCACTCTGACTGAACGGGTCGCCACCACACCTCCTCCACCATGCCGCCGTACTACCAGCTCAACCACCGCGCTCAGAGAACGTGCAAAACACTAAAATAATGGGTTATCAGTACAAAAAAATCAGATCTGATGTAATTTTTCATGTAATATACTCTACCAAAAACAGAGATAAAAAAAAGGATACAGGCAACCCACCAAAAGTGTATTATCAAGGAGTTTTCAGAAATACAAAAAGAACAACGCAAGTCTAGTGGTATTTCCCTTTTTTCTTTTACTGCATGCATATCTTTCAAAAAGTATCAACAATATCAAAAAAAAAGTTAAAGAGGTCGGTTCTTACCCTCGTCAAAAAGTTTCCCACCGCCGGTAATAAGCTGTCAGGCTCTTAAGCCAAACACGGTGAACCGGTAAGGGAGAGGGGTTGTTTGGTCTTAGTTTACAAAACTAAAAAAAGAGAAGAAAAAGGGTTTCAGTTTTGTTTTTTTTAGATCTAGTAAAATATGTCTCGTTATTCTAAGATCTAAGGTCGTAGGTGGGTTCAGAGTGAAAAAAGGGGTGTTTTAGGCCCTGGTTCGAGGACCGCCGACGCAGACAAACGGCGGCCTGCGGTGGTCTGAGGGGGCCGATACGGCGGAAGCTCGCCGATTTCTGAGGAATGGGGCGGCCGGTGTAGGTTCATATGGTTTCGAGTTGAGAGAATAATAAAAGGGGGATGGTTTATTTTGAAACCAAAATTTTAAAATGCCAAAGAGGCAGATTTCGGGCTGAAGGGGTTTATTTATAGACTTGGTCATTTTAAAAATGGTATAACAATGGCTTTAATCCCTCTGCGTTTCTAGATTTTTCGTTTTGAGCTCGCCGCATGGGTCAATTACAATTCTGGTCCTTTTTCTTTTTGGTTTTATTTCGATTTGATCACTAAATTAACCGAAATCAGATTTATAAATGGTGAAATCACATGTTGAACCATCCCGCGTTTTCAAAATTTCCACTTTGAGCTTGACGCATGGGTTTATTACTCGATAGGTCCTTTGGAGTTTAATTCAGTTTTTAATCAAGTCCCTAATTACGTCTTTTGTCTATTTAATTTCTGTTTTTAGGTTTTGTTTCTTTTTCATTTTAGTCCTTCTGATGCTTTAAACTTTTATGTCTTTTATTCCTTTTATCTATTTTTTTGTGTGTTATGTTGCACATCATATTTACATATGTTTCATTCACGCCTTGTCTATTTATGTTTTATCGTGTATTATATCATTTTTGTGTTTTAATTTGATCATTCGTATTACATGTCTTTTGTTGTTATATTTAACTTAATGTGCATATCATGTTTACACGTTAGCTTATTATGTTTGTTTTGTACATTAGGATATATATTAATTTATGGCGTGTTTGGTCTCATAAATACCATGTTTTTATGTCCATTTCGCTTCTTTGAAGGTTACTTGATAGTATGATATTGTTTGTTATATGTAATGTCTTGGTTGTTATTTTTACATGTTAATTATGTCATTGATAAGGTTTCAGCACGTTTTTGTGGTGTTGTTGACTCGTTAATTTCGTACCCTTTTTATGTATATGTCATGCATATTATCTATGATTTTTTTATATGCGCAAGCGTGATACGATTAGAATTTAATCATGAAGCATGTTTCTCTCGTTCATGTTTACCTTGTTTTATATTATGATGGGTTATGTTTTTACGTATTTCAATACTTTTGTTTAACATTGTAATATTCATGTTTTAGTATCATGTCAATGTGAATGTATGTTTTATTGGTTTTTTTATGTTGCATAATGGAATATAAATTGTCAATGCGGTGTCCTTTTATCCGAGCGTAAACGGGGCTAGTATCAGGCGCAGTTATAGTGGTTGGGCGTTTACTCTCGGATAACAGGGCCTTTAAAATTTATTCGTAATTATAACCGAATTTTAAACTAATCGTCACTTTAACAAGGAAAATCTAATATTAATAAAGCGATAATTATTAAAGTACCAATTTTGGGCGGTGTGGGGGTGCTAATCCTTCCCCATCCGTAACCGACTCCCGAACCCAACATTTTTAAATCTCTGGTTTTATGGTGTCTAACCTACCTAAGTGGCCGGTGGCGACTCCAATTTTAATAAAATGCGGTTTTTTAAACCCCACGGAATAAATATTTTAATACCCGAAAAATCACCAACACCTCGAAAACCCACTCAATTTTTATCGAAAAAAGACATCGCTACAACATTGACTAAAAATGATTCCATTTTGGGTGATTATTGATCAGTTTACGAAGTGTGCACATTTTCTGCCAATGCATACAACGTATACTTTGGATATGTTGGCAGATTTGTATGTTGCTAAAATTGTGAGGTTGCATGGGGTACCTAAATCGATTATTTTGAATAGAGATCCACAGTTTATAACGAGGTTTTAGGGATGTTTGCATAGAGCTTTGGGTATTCTCTTAAATTTTAGTACATCGTATCATCCTCGGTCGGATGGCCAGTTTAAACGTGTGATTCAGATTTTGGAGGATATGTTGAGATTTTGTATCATTGAGTTCCAAGGAACTTGGGAAAGACAGTTGCCTTTGGTTGACTTTGCATACAATAATAGCTATCATGCAAGTATAAAGATGGCATCGTACGAAGCCTGGTATGGCAGGAGAGGTATGGCAGGAGATGTCGTACGCCCTTATGTTGGATTGAGGCTAGGAAAAAGTATATTTCCATGCCTGATGTGTTGAAAGACACAACTGAGAAAGTGAATCTTATTTGTGATTGGCTAAAAGCAGCCTCGAATAGGCAGAAATCCTACACGGATTTGAAGTTTAGAGAGGTTGAGTACGCTGTTGGTGAAAAGGTTTTCTTGAAGTCTTACCTTGGAAGAAGGTGTTGAGTTTTGGACGCAGGGGAAAGTTGAGTTTGAGGTTTATTGGACTGTATGAGGTGTGGGAACTTATAGGTCCTGTAGCTTATCGGCTAAGTTTGCCTCCTGAGTTGGAGAAGATTCATGATGTGTTTCATGTGTCCATTTTACGGAGGTATCCTTCGAATCTGTCACATGTAATGCCAGTTGAGCATGTTGAGTTGCAACCGAATTTGTCATATGATGAGGAGCCAGCGTAGATCCTTGATTTCTGTAGTAAAGTTCTTCGTGGCAAGATGATTGAGCTAGTTAAGGTGTTGTGGCGACTTCACGGTGTTGAGGAGGCCACGTAGGAAAGTAAATCGGACATGATTGCTCAGTTTTCGCATCTGTTCCCATTAGGTAAATTTTGAGGATAAAATTTCTTAAGGGGGAGAGTTGTAATGCCCCGGTTTTGGGCCTAGGAGGTTTCTAGGTGGTTTAGATGGTCCGTTGGACCAGATTTGAGGATTCGAGTTAGTTTTGGGATTTATTTTCGAATAATTATTTTTGGAAGGGATAAAAATATGGGAAAAATAATAAAAATCGTTATTTAATATGGTAAGGATTTTGGTAAAATCAATTTTACAAAAAGAGGTCTAGGAATTGGACATTTTGGTTGGTGACCAAAATGAAAAGGTTCAAAACTATTTTTCGTGACTGCTTTGTAAAAAGGTCAAAACTTTGAATCTTTAAAGAGCTATTTACCCTAAAGTCTAATATCAGACTTTTTCCCTTAATTAGTTATTTTAAAATAATATAAAAGGCTTGGAGAATTAATTGGTTAATTAAAAGCTTTAAAATAAAATTTACGTAACTAACTTTTCACAAAAGAATTTTCTCTCCAATTCTATCCAACCAAACACTTATTTTCTCTTCAAAATTCTTAGGTAAAATCTTCTTTTAATTGATCTTTTGATTTCAAATGAGATTATAATGATTTCTTAACAAAAATCAATGTGGTTTCTCATTGTTTTGCTATGAAAATTCATCTAATTAAGGGGAAAAATAGCCATTAGAGGTGAAGTTCGTTCTTCTCCTCTAATATAAGGTTCTTTAGTGAAATTCCCAAGTTATTGATCCTTTACATATGATTTCTAACTTGATTTGATGATTTAATTATGGAAAATTGGTTTAATCAAGGGTTAATTGATTAGATTAGTGTATTTTTGTATAAGATTTGTTTTGATGAGTTCTTGATTGATTCTAAATATGATTTTGATGTTAAATAATGTTAATAAGTGGGTCTTAACATTGGAATCCTGAAACTATGTGAATCTCTAATTTTCTAGGTTGCTAGTTATATGTTTTTGAGGAGTTGTGGAGGGTTATTGAATGTTGGAGGTATAAGGATGTTAGTGATGTGTTTTTAGATGTTAATTGATGGGTTGAAATGTTAGATTGTGGCTGGGTTAAGTTTGGACGATGTTTGATGTTGATTACGGTTGTTGTGGTGTGGAATTTGGTAAAGGATGTTGAGGATTTGTGTTGTTATATTGTTGACTGAATTTTGATGCAATGTACCCTCTATTTTTGTATGGAATAAAGCAGGGGAACTTGGTCCTCAAGCTTGAACATTTGTTTCATAAGCTTTGGAGGTGAGGTTACCATATCGATAAGTGAGGCTTTGCAAGTCAGTGACTGAGAATGTGTTTTACAGCTTTTCAAAGGTTTGAAAGTTGTGTTTGCTGAGTTTAGATTGAGCTTAAAATGCTGGTCTAAGCTCAAAAGTAAGTAAAGGAGAAATTCTCTCTTGAACTTGGTTTGGCAAATAGATATTATGCACTTGTTTTAATAATTTGATTACTCACTGTTTATGCGTGATTTGAGCATGGTTTAATGCTGAAAAATGATTATGAAATAATGTTGATGCATTTGGATGTAATGCATGATTTGATAATGTTTTTGAACATTGGTAATGCTTAGTTGAAAGCATTCAGAAAATGGTTTTGATTGATGTATATGAAAACAATGAGTTAATGTTAATGAAATGGATTATATTGGCAAGTGATGGTTTGAAAATGTTTTAGAAATGTTATCGGATATAATTGGCCGGCCATAGGATTTAAAGTGCACTATAATAAGTCACCCATTGTTCGTAGAGGTGATGCGTTGAAAGTATTTACTCCGACCATGTGAACCCCAATATTGTTGAGGTAATGCTTCAATGGCATTTACTCCGGCTGCGACCGTAGAGGTGATGCATTGGAGGCGTTTACTCCAAATTGGAGGATGAGCAATGGTAATGTAGAGGAGATGCATGTGTTGCATTTACTCCATGCCATTGGACTGTTAAGTGATTGGGATATCACTTGGGAAATCTGTTTATCCGATGTGGTTTGATGAAAGAAACGAGATAGAAAAAGGATCACTTGTAAGCCAATATAATGAATTGATGTATCATGTTGATGGATTGTTGTATAATGTGATTTATACATGTGAATACTCTTTAAACTTTGCATATGGGGTGTTATGCATGGGAAAGGTTAAATTGAGGGTTGCATATGGGATTTGCTGTAGAATCCATGATACATGTTCCGTATGGTCTAATATGCTATTTTGGAAATGTCAAGTGCATGGTTTTCATAACGCATGACGTTGAAATGATAATTTAAAGTGTTTTTGGAAAATGGTTAGCAAAGAATGATTAAATGATTTATAATGCATTGATGGTTTTTGGTTTTTGAGCATTACTCACTAAGCCTAGTGTGCTTATGCTCTGCTTTCAATCAATGCAGAGAATTAGAGGTTGCAGGCAGCAAGGAAAGGAAATCAAAGAACTTGTTTTCAAAGTATGTTTTAAAACGTTTAATAGTAGTAATAATGGCAATGTGTCAAATGTTATTTTGGGAGGGCTTTTGGTGAACTCCCTATTGGTGCAAGTTGTAATTGTTGTTTTGGGCTTGTAAGTAGTTTAAAGTGTTTGAGGTGTAGTTGGATTTGAGTTTTGGATGTTGATTAGGGAGCATGTGTAACACCCTGATTTTGGGCTTAGATGTTTTAAAGGTTGGTTCGAAGGTCCGGTGGACCAGTATTAGAGTTTTGGATCAGTTTCGGGATTAAATTGGTTTAAATATTTTTGAAGGTAATAAAATTGTGGAAAAATATTATAAAATCATTATTAATTATATTAAGGATAATGGTGGAATCAATTTTGGAAAATAAGATTTGAAAATTGGACATTTTGGCTGGTGACCAAAATGCAATTTTTGAAAGCTACTTTTAAAGGTGACTAAAATTAAAAGGGTCAAATTCTTAGAATCTTTAAGGAGCTATTTTACCAAGTTTTTTTTAACTATTTCTTCCTTAATTAAAGACATTTTAACATGTGTTTTAAAGTTAATTAAAAAGGGATTTTAGTTAAAAAAAAGTTAGACAAACTTTTTAAAGAAAATTCACGTAACTTTTCTCTCAACTTTTCTCTTCATTCTCTCCTCAGCCAAACACTCAAGTTTTCATCAAAATATAGAGGTGAGAAGTCTATTAACTTGTATTTGTGATTTGTAATTGATTAATTAACATTGTTTTTACAAAATCTCATTTAAATCTTGTGTTTTCTTGGCTTTTATCAAACCAATTGAGGGAGAAATCTCACAATAGGGGTAAGGTCCATGATCTCATCTATCGTATGGTTCTTTACTGAAATTCCAAAGTGTTTAATCCTTTATTTATGAATTGTAAACCAATTTTAATGATTTATCAATGTTTGATTGAGTAAATTGGGTAAAATTGATATAACAAGGTAATATTCGAAGTGGATCTAATTTCCAGTGTTTAAGATTGATTTAGTACATATTTTGGATGTATTATGATGTTGATAAGTTATTTTCATCAATAGAATCATGAAATTCTTGGATATCTAACTGTTTAGGTTGTTGGATTTGAGTTTTTGTGATGATATTCGAGTTTAATCTTTGCTGGAAGTAAAAGGATGTTGGGAAAGGGTTTTTGGATGTTAATTGATGAAGTTTAATGGTTTGAATCGTTATATTATTGGCTGGGTTAAGTTTTAGAAGTGTTTAGGGATAATTTCGGTTTGTTTCGGATGGTTTCTAAGTGGGCAACCTGAGAGTTTTGGGGTTTTTCTTTGAGGCACTGGTTTGAATGCATAATGATGCATTTTTTATGTGTTTAAAATAGGGGATAATCAAGGCGATGAAGTTTGACATTGATTGTTGCTTGCCGGGAGCTTATATCGCGTTGTCAATGAAGGCAACGCGTATCAGTGAGTGGAAACTGGTTTTAAATGCTTTACAAAGGTTTGTAAAGGTTTTTGGGAGTTTAGGGTAAGCGTGAGACCCTTATCTAAGCTCGGAAGTAAGTTTCCCTTATTTTGCTCTTGAATATCAGCTTGGATATGGGCATGTTGTTTGCATGTTTTGGTGATAAAAATGGTACGATTTACTTACTAGAAATATTTTGAGCACATATGCAGGGGTTTAAAAGTATATTAAATGCTTATGAGCATTGGTTTTTATTCCGGTTGGGAAATGGTGTTATTGCATTGGCAATGAGATTTGCATATGTTATGTTTTATATAATGCATTGTAAAGCAGTAAGTAAATGGTTTGTAAATGGTATATTGGCTATGTGACATGGTGAGAAAACAATCGAATATAGTTGGTATGCCAAAGGATTAAAAGTGCACTATAAAATAAGAACAAAATAGATCGTGGCCATGGGCCCTTGAGGTATGGCGGTTTAACAAGGCCACTCAGACTGTTGGGAACCTCATTTGAGGTATGCAGTTTAACTAGGCACCCAAATTGATGGTGATCTTGCTGATTAACTGTTCAAGGTCGGTACACTTGCGGTTTAACTAGGCAAGAGTGGAATCTCGCGGTTTAGCTAGGCGAGGGTGACAAATATTGCGGTTTAACAAGGCAAGGTTTGGGATATGATGCAGATTAACTAGGCATGGTATGAGAGATATGTGTATCCGATATGTATAGGATATAGAGGTAGTATATCCGGGTCACTATAAATGCCAATATATGAGAAAGTTCATGTGTTGAACCTATTTTTAATGCTTTGGGATTTAAACATGTTTTATGATATAATGCCTTGGGATTTTGGCATGGAAACTGTGTATGTTGTTACATAGAGGCTGTTATGCATTGATTCAGTTGGAATCATAGAAAGTGCTTTGGTTGTAAGCATGTTTTTGGAAAACAAGAATATGATTTTCAAATGGTTATAATGCATCATTATTTTATGAGCATCCTCACTAAGCAAGTGTGCTTACGCTCTTTTTTTCCTAATGATGCAGAACATTAAGGTTTGGGGGCAGCAAGAGGCAAGG
The DNA here is from genome assembly GCA_019671005.1 of Hibiscus mutabilis. Lineage (NCBI taxonomy): Eukaryota > Viridiplantae > Streptophyta > Magnoliopsida > Malvales > Malvaceae > Hibiscus > Hibiscus mutabilis. The sequence continues at coordinate 36,004,335 of CM033720.1, read as the reverse complement.
CTAAGATATCCAAGGACATTTACAAGTTTGAGTATGAACTCGGTTTATATTTCGGTTAATAAGGCAATGTGTTCACCATGGTTTTTGGGAGTTGTAATTCTATTTCCTTATAGATTTTGAGTATGTTTCTATTCTGGATTTTGAGGATGGTTTGATCTTGGTAAGTTTGATGTTAACCCTTGCTTATAATTATGGATGTTTGGTTGCTTAGGTATGCATCTAGAGCTTCTTTGTTGATTGCCATGTTGTGATGGTTTGAGCAAGTTTATTATGTTGTGTTGGTTGTGTTGACATGTTGCTTATGCTGAGAATGGTCTATTTGTGCATTTTGGTATGTTTGGCAAAGTGGTTTAGGAAGCATTCATCTAGAGTGATCTTTTGGAAACATGAGTTTGTTTTAGGATGTTTAATCTTAGTATAGATGTGAGTTTATGTAATTATGGTTGTTGTATGCATGTATGCAAGTTGCTAGGACCCTAATGCATCTAGATTTGAGTGAAAAACCAGCTAAATTTGGCATTACAAGCCCAGGCGTACCGATACGCGGGGGACCGTATCGGTACAGCTAGGCAATTTTAGGCAGGGTGTTTCAGTTCGGGTGTAGGTGTTTCGATACGCTTTATTGCTACTGGAATTTCACTTTTTGGAACGAGACTGCGTACCAAAACACTAGATGATCGTATCGGTACGGTGTTTTAAGAAATTAAATGGAATTTTATATTCGAAGAGGAGTACTAGTATGGTGCTTGGTGTATCAAAACGAAGTTGTAATACCACATCGATATGGGTTTTAGCGTATCGATACAGAGGTAATTAATTCTGTTAATGTCATGGAAAGGCAGTTTTGGGTTCTTTCGTTTTAATCCATGGGTTTTGTTTTATCAATTGAATAAGAATGTATGATCGTATTAAGTTGATTTTCGACATGTAAGCATGGAATATATTTAATTAAAGGATGGTACATAAAATTGGGTAAAGTCCTTGAGTTTTGCTGAAATTGCAATTTAGACCCTAAATTGCGTTCAGGTCCAATTGGATGTCAAAACGATGCCCGATTGAGCTGAGTTTCACCCGCTGTTAGTATGAACATGTAGGATGATAATTATGCCTTTAGACAAGATAAAAGAAAAATATGGTTGCATTTTTGAGCTTCTTCTCACGGTTTACCTCGGTAAACCTAATGTAGCTCGCTTGGTTCGGTCTTGCGACTAGGCTGGGTCAAGGGGGTTACATTTGGTGGTATCAGAGCCAGGTTTGCAAAAAGTTGGGATGTTGTTGTCTGATTAGCTGATGTTGTTTGAGTTGCATGGTGATTGTGTATATATTCAGTGATTGTTTAATATCATGTTGGGGGTATGAATTGGGGACACATTGCCTATTACCGAGGTTTTAAAATGTGTTTTAAAGTTGTCTTGGAGCCATGCCTGATGCTAGCCTAACTTTAATGTGTTTTGATGCTTTTGATAGCATGACTCGACGTGAGACGCGATCGATGGCTAATACTACCGGGGTAGGGCAGAATAACGAGATGGAATATAATCTCCCTAATGTTTTACCTTCTCATCCTCCTCCTCCGATGGTTTCTCCAGTTGATGTTGGGGCGGGTGAAGTACCCCAGGTTCACCCTGTATATGGTGATTTAACTCTGTTAGTTCAAGCAATAATATGAGTTTTCCAAGCAACGATGGCTAGAGTGCAGGCACAAGCACCGACACTTGTTGTGGTGCCAAATCAAGGGTTTCCCTTGGAACGCTTAAAGAGTTTGGGAGGTGAGAAATTTTAGGGTTTGAGCCCTGAGGCAGTTGAGGGTTGGATGGAGAAGACATTTCGCGTCTTGAATCAGATAGGATGCAATGAGGAGCGCAAGTTTGGTTGCACCGTGTTGCTGTTGCAGGGTTATGCATATCATTGGTGGCTGACCACAATTGCTGGCGCTCTAGAGGTAGATGTTACTTGGGAGTTCTTTCGAAGAGCTTTCAAGAGAAAGTACCTTGGTACCCAATATTTGGATATGAAGAAGTGCGAGTTCATGACGCTGACACATAGTGGCATGTCTGTTGCTGAATACGAGGTAAAGTTTGTTCACCTGAGTCAGTATGCTCCAGAGTTGGTTTCTAATGACCAGTAGAGATGTGACAGGTTCCGTTATGGCCTTGTTAAGGACATGAAGACGTATCTCTTGGCTGCGGATTACACGAATTTTGATGTGTTGGTCAATCAAGCCAAGGATATCAAGCAGTCCTTGGGTGCACTAGTTCAGGCTGCGAGTGCGAGCTTGGGTAAGAGAGTGGCTGACTCTAGTTATTTTGGGAGGTAGAATATGAAGTTCAGGGACAAGAGACATAGGCCAGATCACATGCGTGGTGGCAGAGTTGGCCAAGGTGCCTAGGGAGCTCGTGTTGTAGTAGAGTGTGAGCAATGCGATAGACGCCACACATGTATGTGCTGGGGTAATGCTGTAGTTTGTTGGATTTATGGATCGTCAGATCACTTGAAGCGTGATTGTCCTCAAGCTATGAGGGATGCACCGGCATAGGTTGTTGCACCTTCTAGGGGTTGAGGCCGTGGCATGGGTAATTTTTAGAGGCGCAAGAATGGTTAGAGGGTTATGGCTTATACCGTAGTGGTGAGACTGAAGGGTGGTGGACCGGCTCGGGTATTTGCTTATCATGAGGGTCGTAATGACACGAATGTGGTCACATGTACCTTTACTTTGCAATCCTTGTCATTGTTAACTTTGATTGATTCAAAGTCTACTTATTCATACATCTTGAGTGAACATGCATCATTGTTGAATGTTCCTGTTGAGATCCTTAATGTTGGTATGTTAGTAACCAGTTCTTTTGGTGAGACAATTACTACTAGAAAGCTGTATAGGCGGTGTCCTTTGGTCGTGCAAGGTCATAAATTTGCCGCGGATCTATTAGAGTTGCCATTCCATGGTTTTGATATCATTTTGAGTATGGATTGGTTGAGTGAGCACAATGCGGTTGTGGATTGTGAGTCCAAAAGGATTTCTTTGAGGTTAGCTGACAATTATGCAGTTGTGGTGGTTGGCGAGAATGTAATGTTCTTGTCCAATGTTGTTTTGGCTACCCAGGCAGAAAGGATGATGCAAGGAGGTTGCCAAGCTTATTTAGCTATTGTAATGAATCCTGAAGCCAAGGGTGTTCGAGTGCAGGACATTCGAGCTATTTGTGATTTTCTGGAGGTTTTTCCTAAAGAGTTGCTGGGTTTACCACCAGATAGAGAGGTAGAATTTGGTATTGAATTGTTTGTGGGTACGAAACCGGTGTCCATTGCTCGTGGGTACAGAACCGGTGTCCATTTCTCCTTATAGGATGGCACCAAAGGAATTGAAGGAGTTGAAGTCATAGCTTCAGGAGTTGTTGGATCATGGGTTCATTCGACCGAGTGTTTCTCCTTGGGGTGCTCATGTTCTCTTTATGAAGAAGAAGGATGGTACGATGCGTATGTGCATTGATTACCGGTAGTTGAATAAGTTAACGATAAAGAAAAAATATCCGTTGCCGCGAATTAATGACTTGTTCGATCAGTTTCGTGGAGCAACGGTGTTTTCCAAGGTAGATTTGAGATCGGGGTATTATCAGCAGAAGGTTAAGGATGATGATGTGCATAAGACCGAGTTCCGTACGAGGTATGGGCATTATGAGTTTTTGGTCATGCATTTTGGTTTAACAAATTCCCTGGCTACGATCATGGATATGATGAATAGGGTGTTCCATGAATATCTTGATCAGTTTGTTGTGGTGTTCATAGACGATATTCTCGTGTACTCACATACCGAGGAGGAACATGATCGATATTTTCGGATTGTGTTGCAAGTGTTGAAGGATAATCAGTTGTATGCTAAGTTGAGCAAGTGCGAGTTTTGGCTTAAGGAGTAATGTTCTTTGGACATGTGGCTTGCGCGGAGGGTATTCGTGTTGATCCATAGATAATTGAGGCTATTCTAAATTGGAAGCTACCTAAGTCTGTATCGGAGGTGCGTAGTTTTCCTAGGTTGGCTGGTTATTGTTGCATTTTGTTGAGGGGTTTCGAGTATTGCAGCACCGTTGAAAAAGCTGTTGCAAAAGAATGTTCCTTATGTGTGGACAGAGAGGCAGCATCACAGTTTTGAGAAGTTGAAGGAGGTTTTGATACATGCTTCTATGTTGATTCAACCAGAATCGGGGAAGGAGTTTGTGGTTTATAGCGATGTGTCATATATTGGACTAAAAGAGTCACGTTAGGTTTGCTGAAGCAAACCCGAGCTAAAACCTAAACAGATCCTATTTTTTTCTTTTATATTGTCTAAATGCAAATCATTATTGTCCTATGTGAACATGCTTCAGTGGTAGCGTTATATTTAAATCAGATTACAAAACAAGGTCCACAATCTCAATGACTCAAATCAATGACCAAAACGTAATTATTGTAAATTTTAGGGCATTTATCTCAATTAAGATTACCAAACCTTAATTATTTTAATTTCTTGCTCACATGTTAATTTCCATTCGAAAACAATCACCCAATCTCAATCAATTGCATTAACAACAATCAGGGGCCAAATTGAAAGATTTCCAAACTTTAACAATCAGAATAACACAGATTCAATAGGGCGTATCGATACATGCGAGCCAGTACTGTTACAGCCCAACTAACAAAATAGCTTCATGTAATGATACACGTATCACCGTATCGACACGGTTTGTTGACCAACCCGTATCGATATGGCCTTGACTCCGTACCGATCCCACCTTAAGATTTCAAAACTCAAAATTCCAGTAGCTAGAGCTCGTATCGATATGATACCCCGTGTATCGATACGACATGCTTAAATCTGATAGGTCGTACCGGTATGCTTATCGTGTATACCGATACTAGGTTTGTTTTCTCTTAAGGCGTACCGATACAGTGGCTAAGCATACTGGTACCCTACGCTTAAATTCGACGATTTGAGCCTCTATCAAACCCCACGTACTGATCCTAGGGTACTCGTACCGGTACCCAAAGGGCTGTAATGACCCTTAGGTCCAACATATGACACTTTCTCTCACTTCAGTTAACCTTAACACTTAACTAATCAACATATAACATCATCAACATGCTTGAACATCAACATACCAGCATTATAAGCCAACCTAGTAAGTCTAGCATATTCAATCACAAAGTCTAGAGGCATGCTTCCTAGTCCACATCCAAAAACATAAAACCAACCACAACTAAATCACTTACAAAACCAAACCAAGAAATACAACTTGCCTAAACAGGGAGTTCATCAAAAACCCTCCCAAAACATCATTTGACACATTGCCTTGTTACTACTATTTAACGTTTCAAAATATAATTTGAAAATAAGCCTTTGGAATTCCGTTCCTTGCTTCCTCGCTCCCCCAATCTTTAATTCTCTGCGTTGATGGAAAAGAGAGCGTAAACACACTAGGTTTAGTGAGAAATGCTCAAACAACAACCACCATTAATGCAATTTAAACCATTTTACGTTTCTTTTGAAAAACACTTTCCAGAACGATTTAAATCAACATCACAACATCATGCCTTGAAAAAACCATGCACTTAACATTTCCAAAACAACATATTAAACCATATGCAACATGTATCATGGATTCTACAACAAAGTCTCATTTGCTACCCTCAATTTAAGTTTCCCATGCTTAATACCAATGCAAGGCTTAAAGAGCAAATCATGTTTAAACCACAATAAACAACATAATCCATCTCATGATACATCATCAATTATATTGGCTTCCAAGTGATCATTTACCAAGTTTCAACTTTACAAAACATAACATCAGATACACAGATTCAACAAGTGTTCCCTCAACACTTATCATACAATATACCGACATCTCAAGGTTTTCACACTGGAGTTTTTGGTACTCATAAACCCCTCCACCGTTGTCACACCCGTTGTGGAGTCTTCGGTACACATAAACCCCTTAACACCACTCATCAGTTAGATGTATAACCCACTAACAGGAGTCTTCGGTACACATAAACTCTTTGACCGTTAGGGCACTTGGATGGAGTATACAGTACACCTTATAAACCCCTCGACATCCAAGGCGACCTTTTATTGTACATTATCAATCCTATGGCCAGCCAACTATATCCGATAACATTTTCAAACCTTTTATACCATCACTTGCCAATATAATTCATCTTATTAGCAACAACTCATTATTTTCATTTGCATCATCAAAATCATATAACCAATGCAATAAACCTTGCATTAGCCAATGTTCATAAACATTAACAAAACATGTATTACTTCCAAATGCATCAACAACATTGTGTGCTCAATTTCTAGCATTAAAACATGCATATACAGTGTGTAATTAAACCATTTAAAACAAGTGCATAAAACCAATTGCCAAACCGAGTTCGAGAGAGAATTCATCATTTACTTACTTTTGAGCTTAGACCAGCCTTTCAAGCTTGATCTAAACTTCCAAACACAACTTTCAAATCTTTGCAAAGCTGTAAAACACGTTCTCACTCACCGACTCGCAAAGCCTCGCTTGTCGAGACGATAACCACGCCTCCAAAGCTTCTAAAACAAACGTTCAAGATTGAGGAACAACTTCACCTGCTTTATTCCACACAGAAACAGAGGGTACATTGTATCAAAATGCAATCAACATCACAGCAACACAAATCCTCAACATCCTTTACCAATTACAGTCCACAACAACCAAAATTAACAACAAACATCTTCCAAACTTAACCCAGCCACGAACTAATATTTCAACCCATCAATTAACATCAATTAACATCTAAAAACACATCACTAACATCCTTATATCTCCAGCACTCAATAAACCTCCACAACTCCTCAAAAACACATAACTAGCAACCTAGAAAATTAGAGATTCACATAGTTTCGGGATTCCAATGTTAAAACCCACTTATTAACATTACTTAACATCAAAGTCATGATTAGAATCAATTAAGAGCTCAACAAAACAGAGCCTATATGCAGATCCTTTCAATTAAATCAATTAGACCACAATTTAACCAATCTTCCATAATTAAATCATCAAATCAAGTTAGAAAACAAGTGTAAAGAATCAATAACTTAGGAATTTCAATAAAGAACCTTGTATTAGAGGAGAAGAACGAACCTCGCCTCTAATGGCTGATTTTCCCCTTAATTAGATGAACTTTCCATAGCAAAACAATGAAAAACCAAATTGATTTTGTTAGGAAATCATTATAATCTCAATTGAAATCAAAAGATTAATTAAAAGAAGATTTTAGCTGAGAATTGTGAAGAGAAAAGAAGTGTTTGGCTGGAGAGAATTGGAGGGAAAATCATTTTGTGAAAAGTTAGTTACGTCAAATTTGTTTTAAAGATTTTAATGAACCAACTAATTCTCCGAGCCTTTTATATTATTTTAAAATCATTTAAAATAGGTAATTAAGGGGAAAAGTCTAATATTAGACTTTAGGGTAGATAGATCCTTAAAGATTCAAACTTTTGACCCTTTTATAAAACAGTCACCAAAAATAGTTTTGAAACTTTGCATTTTGGTCACCATCCAAAATGTCCAATTAAAAGACCCCCTTTTGTAAAATTGACTTTACCAAAATCATTTTCATATTAAATAATGATTTTAGACTATTTTCCCATAATTTTATCACATCTGAAAATATTTATTCCAAATTAAATCTCGAAACTGACTAGAATCCTCTAATTCGATCCAATAGACCGTCTAAACCGCCTAGAAAACTCTTAAGCCCAAAACTGGGGCGTTACAACTCTCCCCCTTAATAAATTTCGTCCTCAAAATTTACCTGATGGAAATACATGCTGAAACTGAGCAATCATGTCCGACTTACTCTCCCACGTGGCCTCCTCAACACCGCAATGTCGCCATAACACTTAACAAGTTCAATCATCTTGCCACGAAGAACTTTACTACTAGAATCAAGGATCTCCACTGGTTCCTCATCATAAGACAAATTCGGTTGCAACTCAACATCCTCAACTAGCATTACATGCGATGAATCCGAGCGATACCTCTGTAACATGGATACATGAAACACATCATGAATCGTCTCCAACTCACGAGGCAAACTCAACCGATAAGCTACAAGACCTATGCGTTCCAACACCTCGTACGGTCTAATAAACCTCGAACTCAACATTCATTTACGCCCAAAATGCATCACATTTTTCCAAGGTGAAACTTTCAAGAAAACCCTTTCACCACCAGCGTATTCAATCTCTCTACGCTTCAAATCCGCGTAGGATTTTTGCCTATCTGAGGCCTCTTTTAAACGATCACAAATCATCTTTACTTTCTCATCCGAGTCTTTCAACACACCAGGCATGAAAACATACTTTTCCCTAACCTTAGCCCAACACAAGGGTGTACGACACCTCCTACCATACAAGGCTTCATACGATGCCATCTTTATACTTGCTTGATAGTTATTATTGTACGCAAACTCTACTAAAGGCAACTGACATTCCCAAGTTCCTTGGAACTCAGTGATACAACATCTCAACATATCCTCCAAAATCTGAATCACACGTTTAGACTAGCCATTCGTCTGAGGATGATATGATGTACTGAAATTCAAGCGAGTACCCAAAGCTCGATGTAAACATACCCAAAACCTTACTGTAAACCATGAATCTTTATCCAAAATAATTGATTTAGGTACCCCGTACAACCTCACAATGTCAGCAACATACAAATCTGCCAACCTATCCAAAGTATATGTCGTATGCACTGGCAAAAAATATACACACTTCAAAAATCGATCAACAATCACCTTGATGGAATCCTTTTTAGTCGGTGTCAAAGGCAATTCCAACATAAAATCCATGGTGTTCTTCTCCCATTTCCACTCCAGAACCTTCAACGGTTGCAACAATCTGGAAGGAAACTAGTGTTTAGCCTTCACACGCTGACATATCATACATCTAGCAACAAAATTAGCTATGTCTTTTTTCAAACCCACCCAATAATACTCTTTCTTCAAACCCTGTTACATTTTAGTACTATCGGGATGCATAGCAAAAGGACTAGCTTGTGCCTCGGTCAATATCATCCGCCTTAACTCCTCGCCACTAGGCACCACTATCCGATCTTTAAAGCATAACACCCTGTTGCTATTAAAGTGGAAATCTGTAGGATTTCCATCCATGATTCCCTTAACCTGTGGCACCAACGCCTCATCATAAGGTTGTTTTTCCTTAATCAACTGCAACAAAGATTGTTTCACTTGCAACACTGCCAAAAAACCTCCGTCACGGGTCACACTCAGCTTCGCAAACATGGCCCTCAACTCCACAACAGCTTTTATACTCAAAGCATCAGCCACAAGATTTGCGTTACCCGGATAATACTCAATTGTCACATCATAATTCTTCAGCAACACCAACCACCTATATTACCTGATATTTAACTCCTTTTGCAACATCAAATACTTTAAACTCTCATGATCAATGTATACAATACACTTTTCACCATAGAGATATTGCCTCCAAATTTTGAATGCAAACACTACCGCAAACAAGCTCAAGACCATGCGTAGGGTAGTTGTACACCCCAAACCAATGTAGGATGCGTCGCTATAAACCACAAACTCATTCCCTGACTCAGGTTGAATAAAAATTGGAGGTTGGGTCAAAGTTTCCTTCAACTTCTCAAAAGCTTGCTGTCTAGACTCTATCCACTCGAACTGTACATCCTTTTGCAACAACTTGGTCAACGGAGCTACAACTCTCGAAAACCCATCCACAAAATGATGGTAATAACCTGCCAAACCCAGGAAACTACGGACTTCTCTCACTGAATTTGGTTGCTTCCAATTCATAACTGCCTCAACCTTCTTAGGATCTACACGGATACCTTCAGCTAAAACCACATGACCGAGAAAAACCACTTCCCGAATCCAAAACTCACCCTTACTCAACTTAGCATAAAGCTGGTTATCTAACAAGGTCTGCAACACAATTTGCAAGTGTCAATCGTGATCCTCCTCGGTATGAGAGTACACAAGAATATCATCAATGAACACTACTACAAATTGATCCAAGAATTCATGGAACATACGGTTCATCATATCCACAAATGATGCAAGTGCTTTTGTTAACCCAAACGACATCACCAAGAACTCACAATGGCCATACCTCGTAAGGAAAGCAATCTCCAACACATCCTTATCCTTAACCTCCAACTGATAGTATCCAATTCTCAAATCAATCTTGGAAAACACCGTAACACCCCAGAATTGATCGAACAAATCATCAATTCGTGGCAAAGGATACTTTTTCTTAATTATCAACTTGTTCAGTTACCGATAGTCAATACACATCCTCAATATGCCATCCTTCTTTTTCACAAACAACACCGGTGCTCCCCACAGTGAAATACTAGGCCAAATAAAACCACGATCCAACAACTCCTAGAGTTGCATCTTCAACTCTTTCAAATCCTTTGGTGCCATGCAATATGGTAAAATCGAAACTGGAGCTGAATCAACATATGTCTCAATGCAAAACTCTATCTCCCCGTCTGGAGGTAAACCAGGTAACTCTTTCGAAAACACTCCTAAAAAGTCATAAATAATACGGATATCTTTAGTCTGCACTTCTTCCACATTTGGATTCATAACATAAGCTGATACGCCTGGCACCCATAATCAAGCAACTTACGTGCTTCCATAGCCGAGACCACATTGGAAAAGAACTTAACATTCTCGCCCACAACTACTACCTCATAATCATCAGCAAGTTTTAACAAAATCGCTTGGTCTCAAAATCAACCACAGCCTGATGCAATGACAACCAATTCATACCCAAGATCACGTCAAAACCATGGAACGGTAGCTCCATTAGATCAGCCACAAACATGTGACCTTGAAAAATTAGAGGACATCTTCGATACAACTTCCTCGTAATGATCATCTCTGTAAAAGAACTCGTTACTTGCATACCAACCTCAAGCATTTCTACCGGTATACAAAGCAAATGTGCATGCTCATGCAAAACATATGAATGCATAGAACCAAAATCTATCAAAGATAATAATGACATAGGACACAAGGTAAAACTACCTGCTATCACGTCTGCATAATTCCTCCCTTCGCGATGAGCATAGATCCTCATCGGTCCACCATCCTTACGTCAAACCACCACTGTATGTGCCACAATCCTCTGTACCTCCTTCCTCCATTGGAAGGTACCTCGACTTAACCCACGACCCCTAGATGGTGCAACAATAGGTGCAAGTGCCTACCTATATCGAGCAAGCAAAGGGCAATCATATCTCACATGATATGTCGACCTACAACTCCAGCAAGAATTTGCATCCACAACTGCAGGAGCATACACATCTCTGGCCAAACGTGGGTAATCTGGCTTCAAATGTTCTCGTGATCTATAGACCCAACAAACATTATGCACTGATCGGACCAGAGTACCCTGTCTATAGGATCCTCGTCCTACACTATCTCCACCGTGTCTCAAATCTGATCAAAACCTCATGTAACAGTGTCTATTTGACTGACCACCCCCAGAACCAAAATTTCCAACTCTCTACTCTGAGCCAGAACTTCCAGAACGTTGAGATAAATATAAACTCTGCTCAATATCCTTCGCTCATGTAACCAACATGTCAATTTCAGTGTAATTAGTGGCCAACATATAAGTCTTAACATCTTGCACCAAACCGTATTGGAAACGATCAAGTGATGCCTCTCATTTGGCACCAACTTAGGTGCATACTGACTCATCCTCACGAACTGCACCTCATATTCATATGCTGACATACTGCCCTGAACCAAGGCCATAAACTCAAGTTTCTTTTTGTCCAAGTATCTAACTCCAGATACTTATTCCTGAAGGCATCTTAGAAGAATTCCCATGTCACATCACCGAGTTCCATGCTCGTGATTACAGTGGTCCACCAACTATACGCATCCACCTATAATAGGAACATAACGCATCCCACCTTATAGTCATCAATGTACCCCATCTAAACTAGGATACGCTATATACTGGCAAACCACTCCCTGGATGCCTCAGGTGCCAATCCTCTAAACTCAACTCCTCCAAGACTACGTAGATGCTTGAACGATAAACATGGATTAGCAGCAACAGGTGTCGGAGTAGGAACATGAACTCTAGCCATTGTGCCTTAGAATGCTCCCGTCATCGCCTGAACCAACGACGCCATATAACCTAACATTGGACCAGGTGGTGCAGGTGGTACTTATTCGACTCCCTCAGGAGGATTAGGAGGAGGAGGCAACAATTCCTCATGGTGTACAATCTTGCCCTCTACTCTGCCCTTCAGCAACAACATTTTTTCTAGATTCCAATTCTCTCCTCGGTAGCATAAAATAAAATCATATCTAAAACATGATAATTACACCAAAACAAAACAATCAGGCCTACCTCAAGCAAGGATCCAATACTTTCATTTCTAACCAAAATTATTTCATAATTGTAGTAATAAGGCAATGTGTCCCTAAGATACCTCACATGGTATATTTCAAACACCGCACATATAACAAACATCATGATGCAAACACCAACAACATCTCAATTTTTTACAAACCTGACTCTGATACCACCAAATGTAATCCCCTTACCCCGGCTTAGTCGAAACTAGACAAAAAGAGTCACATTAGGTTTCCTGAACCAAACCCGAGCTAAAAACCTAAAGCGAACCTATTTTTTCCTTTTATCTTATCTAGATGCAAATCATTATTGTTCTATGCGAACATGCTTCAGTGGTAGCGTTATATTTCAATTAGATTACAAAACAAGGTCTGCAATCTCAACGACTCACATCAGGACAAAAATGTAATTATTGCAAATTTCAAGGCATTTATATTAATTAAGATTACCAAACCTTAATTATTTCAATTTCTTGCTCACAGGTTAATTTCCATTCCAAAACAAACATCCAATCTCAATCAATTGCATTGACAATAATCAGGGACCAAATTGCAAGATTTCTAAACTTCAGCAATCAGAATAACACAGATTCAATAGGGCATACCGATACAAGCAAGTCTGTAATGATGCAGCCCAACTAACAAAACAGCTTCCCGTACCAATACACGTTTCACTATATCGATACAGTTTGTTGACCAACCCGTATCGATACAGCCTTGACTCTATACCGATCCCCCTTTATGATTTCAAAACTCAAAATTCCAGCAGCTAGAGCCTATACCGATACGGTACCCTATGCATCGATATTGTATGCTTAAACCTGAGGGGTCGTACCGGTAAGCTATCTCATGAATCGACACCAGGCCTGTTTTCTCTTAAGGCGTATTGATACGGTGGCTAAGTGTACCGGTACCCTACGCTTAAATTTGACGATTTAAGCCTCTACCAGACCACGCGTACTAATCTTGAGGTACATGTATCGGTATGTAGAGGCCTATGATGACCCTTAGGTCCAAAATATGACACTTTGGCTCACTTCAATCAACCTTAACACTTAACTAATCAACATATAACATCATCAACATGCTTGAACATCAACATACCAGCATTATAAGCCAACCTAGCAAGTCTAGCATATTAAATCACAAAGTCTAGAGGCATGCTTCATAGTCCACATCCAAAAACATAAAACCAACTACAACTCAATCACTTTAAGTCACTTACAAAACCAAACCAACAAATACAACTTGCCCAAGTAAGGAGCTCATCAAAAACCCATCCAAAACATCATTTGACACATTGCCCTTATTACTACTTTTTAACGTTCCAAATCGTACTTTGAAAATAAGTCTTTGGAATTCCTTTCCTTGCTTCCTCGCTGTCATAATCTTTAATTCTCTGCATTGATGGAAAAGAGAGCGTAAGCACACTAGGCTTAGTGAGGAATTCTCAAACAACCACCACCATCAATGCAATTTAAACCATTTTACATTCCTTTTGATAAACACTTTTCAAAACGCTTTAAATCAACATCACAACATCATGCCTTAACAAAACCATGCACTTAACATTTCCAAAACAACATATTAAACCATATGCAACATGTATCATTGATTCTACAGTAAAGTCCCATTTGCTACCCTTAATTTAAGCTTTGCCATGCATACTACCAATGCAAGGCTTAAATAGCAAAACATGTTTAAAGCACATTAAACAACATAATCCATCTCATGATACATAATTAATTATATTGGCTTCCAAGTGATCATTTACCAAGTTCCCGTTTTACAAAACATAACATCGAATACACGGATTCATCAAGTGTTCCCTCGACACTTAACATACAATCTACCGACATCTCAAGGTTCACACATAAGGTTTTTGGTACTCATAAACCCCTCCAAAGTTGTGACACCCATGGTGGAGTCTTTGGTACACATAAACCCCTTCAATGGATCTAGAGCTCTCGGTCTTAGCTTGGTCGAACCATAGTTTGCGCTCTTTCTTCACCATGGTGCAGCCTCATTGATCAATCTCTCGGGTCATCATTGGGCTTCCTTTAAATAGGTGCTTGTGGTTGGTTCTAGTTCTATCTTTAGATATCCGAAGCAGTAACGCAAAGAAGATCAATAAATTCAAGTGCAACAATGTAACACTAGCCTAGGGTTATCAAGTGTGCATGAAGTGTAGGCAATATGCATCAAGTATCCTTTAACTCCCTTAGAAAATCTTTACTATCCAAACTCAAAAAATGTACATTTTTATTTATTTGCCAAGGGTTTCTTTTTGGTAGCATTAAATTAGGGTTCGTGTTGTGATGATGTTTGGCGTGAGAAATAAAAAGGAGCAAACCACAAATCTCTATATTAATCCTGACTACACCACTAGGCTAACCCAAACACTCTTACCCTAAAGTTTTATTGGCTTGAGATCTAAGAGGGAGTAAACCACAAAGCCCCAAGTTACTTATTGTCTCTAAGACGAATGAGTGTTCTAAAAAAATTTTACTTGCCTTTGGCAAAACATTGTTGCCTTATTCTTTACTTTTACCCTGGCATTGTTTTTTATTCACTTTTTTATTCTCCTTTTTTTATTCCGAGCTCAGTTTCAAGAATCCTAAGTTTGTTTTGGGAACTAGATGCATATCACGTGTTTAAGTGAGACTAAAGTTTCCTAAGCTAGAGATCAATTTGCCAAGCAACCTAGCATTACTACTCTACTAGCTCATGCTAACTAAAGATTCTAATCCCATCATCGGACAAAGCATGCTAGTGCAAATTCTAACTAAGCTAGAAAAAGCGTTGGCAAAATTATCAGGTTAAAAACATGTTATGGCAAAAAAAATTCTTTTACTGGTTTGGTATGCATGATCTATCTAATCTACATGGCAAAAAAATGCACATGGCAACAGAAAACATGCATGAATGTCATGGCAATAAATGTGAGGCAACACCCCCAACCCAAAGGTGTGC
This sequence comes from Hibiscus mutabilis, assembly GCA_019671005.1. Lineage (NCBI taxonomy): Eukaryota > Viridiplantae > Streptophyta > Magnoliopsida > Malvales > Malvaceae > Hibiscus > Hibiscus mutabilis. The sequence continues at coordinate 35,988,921 of CM033720.1, read as the reverse complement.
ATTGTCATCAATGTATGAAAACATATATATATATACATAATAAAATGCATGAAAACACATATATACAAAATAAAATGCATGCGAAAAACAAGAAAATGCATATAAGGAGTTAAAGGGGAAGAAAACTCCCCTTTGGAATGTTTCGGGCTTAAGACGTGAGTCTTTCTATTGACAAAGCTCTCTCGATTTGGAGCCATGTGATTCTTTCTTTTCTTTGAGACAATAGTGGAGGCCTTCACATCATGAATGACCTCCTCAATGATTCGCACCAGCTCAGATGCAGTAGGGACAACGGGAGGGGTGAAAGAAGCAGGTGCAACTAGTGGTACATCGATCTTGGCAGGGACTTCATCATCAGATTCTTATGAAGCCTGGGTCTTGGCAGATTCAACTTGGATAGGCAAAATAGGGACAATGGCATCGGATTGGTGGTGATGCCCTCAAGGGTCATCTTAAGGGCATGATCCCTGGCTCTAATGTATTGCCATAGAACCAAATTCTGCTCTACATCCTTCTCTAGTTTCTTGAGAATGATTTCATGCTGCTGAAAGATCTGGGAAAGTAATGCCAAGGCATTATCTGGCATCGATGTTGGTATCAGTATGACAGGTTCTATCTTAGGTGTTCTGTCAACAGCTACTGATGCAGTAGCCTTTCTTTTTCCCTTCTTATTTGCCTTCCTGGCAATTAATTCGCTCTATATCACATGGGTAATTGCTCCCTTGCATATCTAGGTGTTGTTAGAATCAAACTTTGGTACCTTATGAAGCCTGCAAATTTTAGAAATTAAGGAAGGAAAAACCAGACTACCACTTCCCTTACTGGCACATTTGTAGGTCTCCTCCATGACCAGACGTCCTATATTGATTTTTCTTCCCAACATGATGGAATACAACAGAACCATCCACTCCTCTTAAACAGATTCATTGTACATGGTTGGCATAAGATTTTCCTTCAAAATGTGGTTCCAACCCCTCGGCTGTGGCTTCAATGCCAGTCATTTCGCAGTCTGTTTACCTTTGGATGAAACAATCTATTTTGTGCAGGTTCGCACAAGTCTTTCAAAATCAGCTTTCTCTTGGTATCATCCTATAACTTCCTTGGCCCGGCCTAGCCACTAAGACCGAATTAAGGACGTCACATTACGGTTCTCAAAGTCACTAAGACTGGTCTTTGTTTTCTTTTTATCTTGCCTAGATGCTTAATTAACCCTGAGGTGTGACGTACAATAGTGGAAGACAAAACAAGCATTTAATTCGCAAGACTTAACACTTTAGGGACCAAAACATAAATTCTATTAATCAAAGGATCAATTTACAAATTAATGTTACCACCTTCAATTAGTTTCATTTCATGCTTTTGTGTTAAACTGCAACAAGATTGGTTCTCAAAGTCATCATGAAACGAGTAATATACAAACATTGACCAATTTGCAAAGAATCCAAAATACAACATGAAAATACCAGAATTAACTAACCCCGTCTCGATACATGCTTGCACTATATCGATACGAGTCAACATGGCATATTCGTATCAGTACGATCATACAAGTATCGATCTCATTACATATTTCAAAAATAGAAGATTCCAATAGCTAAAACACATATCGATATGGTACTCCATGTACTGATCCCAATATAAACTTTCTCAAGGGCATATCGATAAGACAACTACGTGTATCGATACCCTTTTGTCATTTCCCCAAATTGAGCCGTTTTAGACCCATTACCGATCCAGAGGACCCGTATCGGTACGACTGGGCCTGTAATGACCTCTTGGCCAAACATATGACACTTAGTGTAACACCCCGAAAAATGGGCTAGAAGATCCGGATGAATTATCGGAATTGGGTTGAAATTTTTGGTTAGGCTTTCGCTAATTAATTAATTCCATAAAATAATTTGGCTTGATTAAATTGATTTTCGATAAATTTTTATGGCTATTATTTTTGAAAATATTTTAATGAGTTTGTCAAAGGATGAAATTGAACTTGGGTAATTTTAATGAGATGATTTAATATTAAATTAAAAAGTGACTATTTTACAAAAGGTTGTAAAATATTAATAATGACAATTTTATAAAAAAGGGGATTAAAGTTGTATTTTTAATGGAATTATTAAATTAAATAAAGAAATATCTTTTCCCTCTTGTTTTTAACAAAAAGAAGTTGACGGTTGTAATTTTCTAAAAGATGAGAAAGTCATTTCTAAGTTTCTCTCATTTTCTTCCAAACAAAACTTAGAGATTTCTTGATTCCTTAAATATTTCTACTTCAATTTCTTCTCCATTTATTTCTAAACAATTGTGGATTAAGGATTTTGATTTCTACATCATTTTCACTATTTTTCTTATTGGAAATTGAGAGGGGAGTTCATCTACAAGTTGGTTTTTCATCAAGCAGGGTGAGAAAATGTTCTTTAATGATTTTCTACATGATTTTGATTCTTAGTTTATGATCTCACATGATTTGGAATAATTAAAACGAATCTCTAATAGAATTATTGAGTTTTAATGGATTTTATCATAAATCTTGATTAGATTATAGTAATCTAATGATTTCTATAGAGTTCTAATGTTTTCTACATGGGTAATAATAATCCAAAGTTGATTTTGTGATTCAATTCCCAGAATTAATCTAATTGGTTAAATTTAGATTCTTGAATAAGGAGGTTTAATAGAATGGTTGATTTTATTATTAGATCACATATTTGTGTGCACAAATTATTTGAGATGGAATTCTTGTAAGAATGTTTGTTAAGCTGAAAAAAGGGGAAATCGAACGCCCAAGAGCATATCATAGTGCGAGCGATGAAGTGGCGCTGCAGCTGCCATTTTCATCTCGCCTTGAAATTGGGTAGCCTGACTTCTGCGATTTCATTTCAATTGAAATGTATATATTAGTTCTTAAGTAGAGAAATGAAAAGGGGTTTTGAATGGAGCAGATGCATGGGTGGAAAAAAATGAGAAATGGTTCTATGTTATGATGCGAAGGGGTGGAAAAAAAAGAAAGTGAAGGAATATGTTGTTATTCGTATAAGGTATTTTGGAAATGGGTTATTAAGTATGTAGGTTGTGTTATGATGAAATATAGTGGTTAATTTGGCGTGGCCCTATTGATGTTGACCCTTACTTTTTCTTGTGGAATGTGGCAAGTGTTTGGACGATTTTTGAATAGGCGCCGAGGCGTTAATGTCGAGGCATTTGCATCAAGGCGGTAGCGAGTTGGTGAGTGCAAATGTGTTTCAGTACTATAAAAAGGTTTGAATTATGGCTTTGGGGTTTTATTTAAAGCCTAACAAGCTTAGTTAAGCTCGGAAGTAAATTTTATCAATTTCGCCTTTGTATATCGGTTTGATATGAGCTTTGGATTTACATGTTTTGGCTTAAAGTAATATTTGATTGCAATGCAGGATTTCTTACCTACGGTTTATATGCATAATTTTCATATGAAATGCAATTAGAAATGGTTTTGTACATGAATTCTTATGAGTTTTGATAAATGGTTTTCGAAAGGAATGTGTAAGTTGTTTTTAAACATGAATTATTGCATTGGAAATTGGTTTGAATATTGCATATGAAAAATAGTGAGGTAACATGTTTAAAATGGAATATATTGGCAAATGACAATGGTTAAATGTTATCGGATATAGTTGGCATGGCACAGGTTTAAAGTGCACTATAATAAGTAGCCTCATGGTTGTTGAGGGGTAACTCTGACCATTGAGGACCGTAGTCATTGAGGGGTTACTTTGGCTAGAGGATATAAGGTGTAACACCCTTGACCCGGCCTAGACGCCCAACTGAACCAAGAAGGCAACATTAGGTTTGCCGTAGCAAACCGAAGAGATCCAACCAAACCTGGTCCAATTTTTTCCTTTCATCTTATCTAGATGCCAATTAGTATCCCTACATGTTTATACGGACATCAGGTGCAACCCCAACTCAATCGGGCATCAATTTGACATCCAATTGATCATATTCGCAAATTAGGGACCAAATTGCAAATACAGAAAATTTTAGGATTAAAACTCATTTTTAGATTACAAAACTCTAACTAGTCAGGTTCCAAACTTCCATCTCAAATTTCAGCTTAAACCGATCATCCTACCATATGTAATTGCATCGGCAAGAATTAGGGACTAAAGAGCAAAGAGAACAAAACTGCCCAAAATGACATTAACAAGAAAAACGACTATCCGTATCGAAACGGGTAAGCCCGTACCGATACAGTTTGAAACACACTGTTTCGATACACCACCAAGCCATTTCGATACACCTAATTGAAATACCAAACTTTTGAAATATTTAAAACTGTACCGATATGGTTCCTTAGGTGTTTCGATACGGGGGTTCGATTTACAAAAGTGAATTCCAGAGGCTATAACTCGTATCGAAACACCTATCCCCGTACCAGTACGCTAGGCCAAATTTTCCTATACGTATCGAAATGCACCAGGCCCATACCGATTCCACAAGCCTGAAATTGCCTAACCGTACCAATACGGTCCCCCACGTATCGGTACGCCTGGGCTTGTAATGTCCCATTTGGCTTATTTTTCATCCCAAAAGTATACTCAAACCACTCCAATATGCTTTAAGCACAATACTAACATGAAACATATCTCATGCTAACTAACAACACAATTCTAATGGAACAACAAGGATTCATGCATCAAAGAGGAAATTTATACGCATGCTTCCTAATATGCATCCAACCAACGTACCAAAAGGTAAACCAGCACCAAGAATAATCCTTAAAGACCATTTACAACCCAATAGCAACTAAAGAAACATGCTCAAACAAGGATTTTCACAAAACATCTCCCAAAACACAACAAGTACCCCATTGCCCTTATTCATTATAGTCTAGTCTCTAACATACTTTGGAAACAAGTCTTGCCAAGATCCCCCTTGCTTCATGCTGCCTTCTAAGACCTCAATTATCTGCATTGATGGACAACGAGAGCGTAAGCACACAAGGCTTAGTGAGGAAAGCTATAAAACAAACACCATCAATGCATTTAAAACAATTTAATTAACATCATCTTTAAAACATCATCATGCCCTTTTAAAACATGCACTTTACACAATTAAAATCAGCATATTAAACCATATGCTACATGTATCATTATTCAACAGCAAGTCACATTGCTAACCCTCCACTTAAGCCTTCCCATACATTACTACCAAAAGCAAAGCTTAAGGAGAACATGTATAAACCTTATTATACAACATATTCATTCCAATGATACATTAACAATTATATTGGCTTTCAAGAGATTGTTAACACGTTCAATAACAGAAGAGTTCATCGGATACAGGGATTCAAGAAGTGTTAACCCAACACTTCAAGCCATCTCAACCGGAATAGCGATACAATCACAATCATGGTACATTAACAACCGGGTACAATAACAACTGGGTACCATAACAACCCATGGGGATACCTACCCCAATCATCGGTTAGACGCTTAATCCACTAACGGGAGTATTCGGTACTGTTTAACCCCTCTACCGTTAGGGTACTTGGATGGAGTATTCGGTACGCCGTATAAACCCCTCAGCATCCAAGGTGACTTATTTATAGTGCACGCAATCCTATGGCCGGCCAACTATATCCAATAACAATTTTAAAACCACATCACTTGCCAATATAATTAACCAAATAACATTTACTCACTGTTTTTAACAAGCATTAAACCTTGCCATTTATCCAAAGCAATAACCATGCATTAAAACACAAGTATAAACCATACTTACAAGGATCACTTACCATGTGCATCCTTCAGCAAAACATGCTTAAAAACAGTATATCCAATAATTTAAAACATGTTTAAACAATAGGTAACATGTAAATCAAAACAAGTGCATAAAACCATTTCAAACTAGCACGGCCGAGACAAAAACCACTGTATACTTACTTCTGAGTCTAGGTAAGCATTTCAAGATCTACCTTAACTCCCAAAACTCTATTTTGAAACATCAAAACGCTTTAAACCACGTTTTCACTCATCGATACGCGAAACCTCAATTTGCCGATGCGAAATCAAGTATCTGAAACCTCCAACGCTTCTCCAATCACTTCCGAATCAACCTCCCCTATTTTTACCACAAAAAAATAGAGGATTAATGCATCATAATGCATTCTAAACACAGAAACTACAATCCTTCTCCGATTTCCACAACACCTTCACAATTAACCCTCCACAACAATCGAAAACATAACCAAAACACTTTGATTCACAACCCAGTCATTATCAATCAAACTAACATCACTTTTAACACCAAAACACATCTAAAAACAGATTCAAAACAACCTACCACCTCCATCAACCTTACAACCATATAAACACCACAAAACCTCAAAATTAACAACCTAAACAAATAGAGATTCTTAAGTTTTGGGATTCCATTGATCAAAATCACCTATCAACATTATTAAACATCCAAAATATGAATCAAAGCAACCTTACTTACTGGAAATCAGATCCAATCTGTGAATCAACTCATATTCCCCAAATAACTCAATTAAACATTGAAAACTTATCCAGACCAGATTAAAAGCACAAAAACAAGGATCAAATGCTTGGAAATTTCAATAAAGAACCATACAATAGAGGAGATCCCAGAACTTACCCCTATTGTGAAGTTTCTCCCTCAATTGGTTTGTGAAAAGCTAAGAAAACACAAAATTATTGTAAGATTTTGTATAAACAATCTTTATAAAATAATTTGATACAGTAAAATCAAGTTAGAAACTGCCTCACCTCTGGAAATTTGATGAAAACTGTAACACCCCCTGCCTGGGTTGGCAGGAAACCGGTTCGGGAGCATTACCAATGAAAAATAAAAGCAAGGAAATAAGCTAACTCATCCCTCTTAGATGAGTTACTTAACTAACAAGTAACCAAACAAACATTACTTAACATGTAAGCAATCTCAATTACAAGACATTATAGGTTATCAAAAAATTTCAATTAGCATAATTATACAACATCATCATTCGAAACCACAAAGCAAACAAGTTTCCATTTTCATTTCATTGTTCATTAACTTGATTACTAATAACATTTCATGCATAACTTACTAGACATGAACCATTGCATATACCTTGATTCCAAGCAAGCATATGCCACCCTTACTATTCGGCATTTACCATTCCACTTTTAAAAATACATATACATATAGTATGATCATACAAAACTATCATATTTCACAAGTTAATCGAATGGTACAAGGCTAGATCAATTGTCTTTGAACATTCAATATACATATATCATTATGCGTAACAAAATACTTTCAATAGATACAATAAGATTTCATTACTTGATTTCACATTAACAAACAAGTTCACAAAATAGTAAGCCCGTTCAAGAACATATATACAAAAGCGAGTATCCAAAATGCATGCACTAGACATTATACCAACTAAGTGCCACCAACTAGGGGAGTACAAAACAAGTATGAACCATACATTGGCTATGCTTGTGTCTTGCTTCAAGCTCAAGACTTCAGGCTTCAGGATCAAGCAATGATCGAATCCTTTATATGTGGTTGGGAAGAATGAAAGCAAGAGTGATAAGTACAAGACATGTACTTAGTGAGGTAGCAACTAGTTCTAACCAATTCATAAGACATATATCACTTAACTAAGTTGCTTAGTCCAAGTTTGAAGCAATTCAATTCAAGATTTGCTCAATCTTTATTTCAAGCCAAATAGCATACTTAAGCAATATACACATTTCCATTCAAGTCAAGTACATATTAGTTCGAGTTTACATGTTTGTCTTTTCAAGAATACATATCAAGTAATCCAAGTAGCAAATTATTCAATACAAGGTTCAAGCATAAGCAATCAAGAGTTCCATGTCAAGAATCAAGCATTACATGTCAAGAAATCCAAGTAATACAAGCTTGCATATTAATTAATTCAAGTATCAAGTAGTTCAAGAATCAAGTAATTCATGTATAAAGTAATTCAAGAATCAAGTAATCTCAAGTATCATGTAGTTCGAGTATCATGTAATTCAAGTATCATGTAAGTTTTATTCTTTAATTATTTCTCATTTGCTTTCTTTAGTTTATGGTATTTAGTTGTCCAGGTAATCGAGTCTCCAACCAACTGTCGCCACAAGATGTGCTGTAGCACGTAAGATGTACTGTAGTATTGTGCTATAGCACTGGTCAACCCTCCTACTGTCGCCAAAGACCACACAAATGTGCCCTCCGTCTGTCGCCAAATAGGGGCCTTAGCCCTGGACCGTAGTCCACCCTTACACAATGAGCTCTAGACTCTAAGGCATGCCCTTCTACCTATGACCACTAACAACCAAAGCTTTGTTCAATTATGATTCACTTATTCAAGGATTTCATGTTCAAGTCAAGCAATAGCTTATTCAAAGATAAATTCAAGTGTTACATTACAAAGATCATACATGCAAATATAGCCCTTAGGCTAAATTATCCTTAGCTCGACACTTTGCAAGACAATCTTGTCATTCAAGCAAGCAATTAACATATGTCATTTCTTAGGCATCAAGCAAGATCTTAAATTCATGAATTATATCATGTTAACAAGTATTTAAATCATAGAGTTACATTAAGCATTCATTCGAATGGATCAAGGTCAAGGCATCAAGGCTCAAGTATTTGTATCAAGGAGCAATATCAAGCAAACATTATGACAAGTCATATCCAAGGCATGGAAGCATACATTTGTTTTCACTTTTCTCTCTAATTAATTTATCAATTTTGCATGCTATTACTTATTCACAATTTTAGTTTTGTCCATTATTCCCTTTTATTGATATTCAAATTAAAATTGAGATCATTAACATGGCATATCAATGGCAAGAAGATATTCATCCACATTTGGTTAGGACCTAAGTCCTAACCCTATTGTAAACTACACTCACAATACTCCAAGCTTAGCTAATCTTGGATCCAAATTCCTTTGTGTCTAGCTTTCGAATGCTCCTCCTTAGGCCCTTCTCCAATGTTCCCTTCTCGTTCTAACATTTCATACAAGTGAATCATGATCAAGACAAGTACATTCATGTATTCAAAACAAGGCAACAATACACAATTATTCAATATTCATTTCAAAACATCATGGTTGCTGCTGCTGGCAGCACGTGCACAGTTTACTTAAAAATGCATATTTTTCGTTCCTTACGTCGGAATTTCAATTGGTTTACACTGTTGGAAAGCTAATTTAATTGTATTTCTAACCATATAAGCATTTCATTTTAATTATTTACCAATTAATACAATTTCTTTACTTAAAGACAGGGTAATTACAACACTGGACATCTTGCACTGTCCCTATTGTTTCATTTCTACAGTCCACTCTACAATTCCGAATTCAATTCCGTTTTCTCCTAATAAATTTAGATATATCAAGGTAATATCCATTAAATTTTCAGTCTTAAATTCCATTTGTACAATTTATAGAGATTTTTCAAAGTTGCTGCCCAGAACAGAGCATTCTGGGTAGATTACACTAGCTTAGGTTTCTAACTTCTTTAATCACTTACTTAACACTTCTAAGATGCCAATTCAACTTATATACATATTCTTACATGTCTAGGTCAGTTTCATTCTCCTACCAATGTGATCAAAACAGGGCATAACACAAAACCAAGCATGTTTACACATTTCAACTAGCAATGTGATCAAAACAATTCTATTCTATGTGACATTTAATTCATACCAATTTAGTACTTAATTTTCCAGCAATCTCCCAGCAAATTCCAGCAATTCATTTAACCACATAACAACCCTTAACTTATAATACAACCTTTCACACTTCACAATATAACTTCTCATTTCAATTACTTAAGCAATCTATACACTTTCAGATTTATACATAAAACAGTTCCGGTTTACCTATTATACATAGGAGTATACTAATTTCGAGTCCAACATTAATATTTCATTAATAAGGATTCGTTCGAATGCTCATAACTCCAAAAATAGTTTATCCTAGCATTTCACCTTGCAAAACTCACGACATACTAACAAGGATAATGGTATACACATATATATTGTTCATTTGGGTCTATAACTTATTTTATGAACTTAATTATCTAACAAATCAATCAAGTTCATCCATGCATGTTTGTTGTTCGAATATACATCAACATCTCAAACTATTCTAGTACTCAAATTCATGTAACTTACCAAGTCAAACTATATTTCAGTTTTTAAACATGAGCATTCATACAAACATTATCCAAGTTAATCTAATTCTCATACTCTACTAACATATCTACCAACAAGCACAAACTTTCCTTTAATTATGGAGAAAGAAGACGGTAATTTACCTTTCCCCCAAACTGATTCAGAAATAATACAAACAAAATGTGGTCATCCAAGCTTGGTGCAAGCTTTTACTCATCTCCCACTTTTCTACAAGGTTTCGGTCATACTAAGAGGTTGAAGAAGATGATAATCCAATTTTGATTATCTTCTTCCACCTAAGTCATTCCCTCCCTCTCTCAATTACACATGTTCCCACTCAACATGCCACTTGGTAAGGCCCTTTTATTTTATTTGAATTTTGCATGCAAAGTCCAAGTATTGAAACACAACCTTTTAAGTTCTTATAATATGGTTCTTAACTTGCCAAAATTTTCAATTGAGTCATAATTTCACAATTTGATTATTCTTAAGGGTATTTCAAATAATTTATGCTATATCGAATCTTACCAAGAATTCTAAGCCATAATTTGTGGTATTACAAAAACTGAGTGTTTGGCTGAGGAGAGAATGGAGAGAAAAAGTTGAGAGAAAATGACGTTATTTTTGTTTTGGAAAAGATAACTAACTTTTTAACAAAATCCTCTTTAATTATTAATTAAACCACATGTTAAAATAAGTCAAATCAAGGGAGAAATCATCAGAAACCAAATGGTAAAATAGCTCCTTAAAGATTCTAAGTATTTGACCATTTTCATTTTAGTCACTAGAAAATCACAGTTTTCAAAACTTTCATTTTGGTCACTAACCAAAATGATCATCTTCCAAAACCCATTTTTCAAAATTGATTCCACCATTGTTAAATACATAATTAATAATGATTTTTAAGCATTTTCCTTAATTTTTCGAACACCAAAAAATATACGATCCCGAAATTGACTCGAATCTCTACTCCAATCCACCGGACCGTCTAATAAACCACCAAACCGCTAAGCCCTAAAACCGGGGTGTTACAACTCTCCCCCACTTAAGAAATTTCATCCCCAAAATTTACCTGGAGGAAACAGGTGCGGAAACTGTTCCAACATATCCGACTTGCGTTCCCACGTGGCCTCCTCAACACCACGGTGCTTCCACAACACCTTAACCAGCTCGACTATTTTCCCACGGAGCACCTTATTGCTGGTATCAAGAATCTCTATTGGTTCCTCATCATAAGATAGGCCTGGTCTCAACTCGATGTCCTCCACCAGCATGACATGCGATGGATCCGATCTATACCTCCGCAACACCGAAACGTGGAACACATCATGGATCTTTCCCAACTCCGGAGGTAACCTCAAACGGTACGCAACATGACCCACAAGCTCGACAACCTCGTATGGTCCAATAAACCTCAGGCTAAGCTTCCCTTTCTGCCCAAAACGCAACACCTTTTTCCAGGGCGATACTTTCAAAAACACTTTATTACCCATAGAGTACTCTATATCCCTACGCTTCAAATCCGCATAGGATTTTTGGCGATCTGCAGTCGCTTTTAAGCGCTCACATATCAACTTTACCTTTTCGGTCGCGTCTTTCAAAACATTGGGCATCAACATAAACTTTTCCCCCGCTTCTGCCCAACACACGGGCGTACGACCCTTTTTGCCATACAACGCCTCATAAGGTGCCATCTGTATGCTAGCATGAAAATTGTTATTGTAAGCAAACTCCACTAACGGCAACTGCTTCTCCCATGTTCCCTGATACTCAATAATACAACACCTTAACATATCCTCGAGAACCTAAATCACGCTGTTAAGTGTTCAAAATTACTATTTTTATTACCCTTTTTACTCATATTAGTTGCATAATTAGTCATTCATGCATTAATTCATGTTTCTTTCCACCGTTGAACTTGATTAAATAACTTGGTGATTTTTGTGGAAAAAATAATGCTTTGGTTTGTTTTTGTGTATGCAGAATCAGTTGCCAAAGCAAGGCTGGAACCAGTAGCTAGGGTAATGCATGAAGGAGATGCCGACGCAGTTGCCAGGGCAGTGCATGAAGGAGATGCCGACGCAGTTGCTAGGGCAGTGCAAGAAGGTTATGCCGAGCTAGTTGCCAGGGCAATTGTCGATAATGGAAAAAGATGATGTGACCCGCGAATTGATGAATAGATAAAGCCCAACATGATGTGGAAGAAGATAAATCCTAGAAGAATTGGAGATTCAAAGAGAGATTAAATCCCAAAGAAGATAGGAGAAGATCTAGAAGGAATTTAAATATAATAAAGAATTATATTCTTTTAATGTATTTAATTCCAACTTAACTTCCCCCTCAAGAAAGACTTTGACCTAACCATCTCCTATATAAAGAACCCCTAGCCGCCTATTTCAACAAGTTTGGAGGGACAAAGTTTGATTGGGAGAGAATTCAAGGGGGCAGATCAATTTCTTCATCTTCTTCTTTTTTTATTCTATTCGATTCATGTTCGGGGATTATTCTTTGTATATCTTTCGAAACCCGGCCATGAATTGATGTGAATTGGCTAAGGTTATTGTGTTTTGTGGTAGTGAGATACAATTGGATTTTGTTTAGGTAATAAGAGTTTGTACTTTCAATTCAAGGTTTACTCATTCTTGGTTTTTATTCTTGTTTGCGAGTGAATTGGGAGAAGATCTCATAACTCTATCTATTTATCTAATATCGGGAGAGTTAGATTCAAGAAATGAATGAGTATGGTCTTTATTCAATCTATTGATGATGAAGATTAATCCAGCTTAGGAACAAGTTAAGGATTTCAACGGCTAAGAGGAGCGCAAGATTGGTTGTTGTTCACCCTTGATTCACGCAGGGATGTATTGTCAAGGCATGTACAATTAGCTAGAGTTTCAACTTAGGGATAAGAAGAAACCATTGAAGAATGCTCTACCGAACCTTGAAGTTGCTGCCCAGCTGGCCAAATAGTTGCCCAGCCTGTTGCCCAAGCAACTGTTAGATTAGTTGCCAAGGCAACCCAGCTGCGCAAGTTGCCACGGCAACTGAGTTGCCCTTGCACTCTTTTACCAAGACGATCCAATTGGCTTTCACACCTCAACTCACGATAACCTGGCCTATTCCCTCTCTCATTTGATTAAATCTTTATTTTATTTAATTACTCTTTTATTTTATTCGTTAGTTAGAACTCCTACAATTATAAATTGTGTTTTTACTTTTATAGTGAGATAACTAAAGCAAAGTGGCCCAAACCAATCCCTGTGGAGACGATACTTAATACTCAGATCACTTTTATTACTTGCGACGTGTATACTTTCACCGTTTGCGTAGCACTCAATACGCGCAACAAGTTTTTGGCGCCGTTGCCAGGGATTGGCAATTGGTGTTATTTGTTTTTGTTATTGCATTTCTTTTATTATTTTTACTAACTTTTCTTTGTGTTTGTTTTATAAAAAAATCAGGTGCGCTACAAGTTAAGGGACATCAACATGTCGGGAAATAAAAGCTGATCTATTCGAGAGTTGATGATGGAAGATAGGAATCAATCCACTCAAGAATTTCTTACACCCTTCGATGACTACCTATACCAACCGAGAAAAGCCCAAAGAGCCTATCCCGTGGAAAACTCTTATGCTATGTGTGGAGAACATCATGTGTTTGAAAATTGCCCTCACATTTTCAGTGCATATGGCTACATGGAGGACCATAGATGGAACCAACAACAAAATCCTTCATGGTATGATCAAAAAGCTCAATTTTTTTACCATGATAATTTTGCCGTAGCAACAGATATGCCATGTCAACATAGTCCTTTCCAAGAGAATTCCAATTCCTTGGAGGAAACATTGCTAGCTTCCTTGGCTAGACTTGACGGATCAATTGAAGAGATTCGAGAGCTATCAAAGTCCATGGATATGAGGATAGCTCAGTGGGATGCACCCTTGAGGGATTCAGAAGATCAATTGAGGAGATCCACATATGCCATGAATAACATGCCCCAACAATCAATTACTAGGGATACTAAAATCCTAAGGCAAGATGAGAAGGAGCAATACAAGGAGAGATCCCCGATGTGTGAGGATCAACTAAAACCTCCAAGACAAGAGTATGCCAATGAGAGAGACTGCCTAACACATGATGAGCCTGAGCAAAAAATTGCCTCGGCAATGATTGAGGAGCCTGAAGAGAGCAATGCCACGACAACACTCAGTGAAGCTGAGAACAACAATACTACAACAAATTCTGAGGAACCTGTGCCTAGAAGGTTAAAACGTTGATGTTGAAGCAGGAATTTGTAGATTGCTCTCATCTACAGTTGCCACGGCAATTGCACGGCCACATGCAAGATCAACGAGATGATAATACTTTGCCAATGGAATATGAGCAGGTAATGGTTGAACATTTTGAATTCTTTAAAAACTCACCTCGTCCATTGCAGGTATGTCTTGAGGAACCGATGTTGGTAGATTTGAAGCCATCAAAATCTCTACTGATGGAGATGTTTGTGAGGCCAAAAGGAAATGGTGTTTTGATTCGTAAAGCTTTTCAAAAAAATTCGTTTTTCCCTTGACTTACAACAAATTTTGGCAACTGATTGCCACGACAATTGTCTAGAGCAACAATTGCCACGACAACAAAGGCTACATCCAACCATGATAGAAGTCGACAAGAATGAGGTAATTGAATGGTCGGGAATGGATATAATTTTTCCTATTAATATATTTGTGCCTTCAGAAGCAGTAACAAGGTGGAGGGCATGCATGGACTACAAGAGAACATGGAAGAAAGACACCTCCACCATAGTAACACAAAAGGGAGTAGTTGCGAGCACATTGGCCCACTTCTTTTTGGGCAATATTGTCACTCGATGGAGGGTGTGGATGGACTCTAAGAAGTATCGGAAATGACTATTCTCAAATTTTCTCAGATCTACAGTAACATTAGAAGATGCATGAAAAATGCTCTTTTTAAGAATTTTTAATTTTTGTTTTTAATTTTTGGAACTTTATTTTATTTTCGGTTATTTTTGTTTTTTTGTTCTTTTTTTATTTTTGGAAATTTTAGGAGATATTTTATATTTTTGTCTATAGTGTTCTTTAGTTTTTAGGTTTTCTTTGTTTTCTTTTCTTTTCCACAACAAGACTCACAACCACCATACTAAGGAAATTCCTTGCTAACTACTTGTCACGACAACCGCAACAAAGGATGCCCCGGCAACTACCTTAGCAGTTGCCACGACAATAGAAACTGGCGATGCCCAGGCAACAACAATGGCTTTGGAAACTACTGGTGCCCAAGCAAGTGAACCTACCTCGGCAAACATGGATCAAAATAAAGCAATGCTATTCATGCGGTACCAGCCACAAAGGAAAATTATCACTCGAGGTGACGACCTCTCCGACTAACTCATTTCATTTAGTTTCTTTTAAATTTTGTTTCACTTTTGCATGCATTGAGGATAATGCTTCTCTCGAGTTTGGGGGTGTTGGTTTCTAGTTAGTTTCATATTTAGTTGCATTCATCTTCAGCAATCACATATAGGTTGCATATGTTACTTGCCATGCCTTTAATTGGATTTAATTGCTTAAGACTTGTTGAATATCCAATGATGAATTTTTGGCAATGTACTTAATTGAAAGAACCTTTAATTTTAGGATTACATGAAAAGAACTTAGAATTTTACTATGACGCTAATTTTTTTACACGGTTGTGGCTTGTTGATTGAAAGAAACTTAGTGAAATTAGGTTTCTTAAAATTTGGGTAAATTTAAAATTGAAAATTAAAAGTTAAATTCTTGCTAGAGGTGCCCGAAACTAGCTCTAGTAGTTAATGCACATTAAAGAATCGCTAGAGGTACCCGAAATTGGCTCTAGTCGACTAAAATAAATTGAGAAATTGCTTACTTTGCTAGAGGTGCCTGGAATTGTCTCTAGTGAAAATAAGAATAAATGCCCCGGTAATTAAATTGATAAAAGCCTATTGTTCACATAGCATCTTGAAAATCAACTTGTACACAACTACGCACACACATTGTCACGAGCATTATAGTTTGATTCCAGGTAATTTTTGTTCTATCCGAAAAATTAAAAGGTGATCATACTTTGTGCCACAGTTTCGAGGTTTGAATTCAAGTTTGAAGCATGTCTTTGATGATTAAAGTCTTAGCAGGTAATTGTTGGTTTGCATTGCTTGAGGACAAGCAATAGTTCAAGTTTGGGGGTGTGTTAAGTGTTCAAAAGTACTATTTTTATTACCCTTTTTACTCATATTATTGTTAGACTTAGGCTCATATTAGTTGCATAATTAGTCATTCATGCATTAATTCATGTTTCTTTCCACCGTTGAACTTGATTACATAACTTAGTGATTTTTGTGGAAAAAGATACCGCTTTGGTATGTTTTTGTGTGTGCAGAATCAGTTGCCAAAGCAAGGCTGGAACCAGTAGCCAGGGCAGTGCATGAAGGAGATACCGATGCAGTTGCTAAGGCAGTGCATGAAGGAGATACCGACGCTGTTGCCAGGGCAGTGCATGAAGATTATGCCGAGCTAGTTGCCAGGGCAATTGTCGACAATGGAAAAAGATGATGTGGCACGTGAATTGATGACTAGATAAAACCCAGTATTACGTGGAAGAAGATAAATCCTAAAAGAATTTGAGGTTCAAAGGGAGATTAAATCCCAAATAAGATAGGAGAATATATAGAAGGAATTTAAATACAATAAATAATTATATTCTTTTAAAGTATTTAATTCCAACTTAACTTCCTCCTAAAGAAAGACTTTGACCTAACCATCTCCTATATAAAGAACCCCTAGCCGCCTATTTCAACAAGTTTGGAGGGAGAGAGTTTGATTGGGAGAGAATTCGAGGGAGCCGATCGATTTCTTCATCTTCTTCTTGTTTATTCTATTTGATTCATGTTCGGGGATTATTCTTTGTATATCTTTTGAAACCCGACCATGAATTGATGTGAACTGGCTAAGGTTATTATGTTTTGTGGTAGTGAGATACAATTGGATTTTGTTTTGGTAATAAGAGTTTGCACTTTCAATTCAAGGTTTACTCATTATTGGTTTTTATTCTTGTTTGCGAGTGAATTGGGAGAGGATCTCGTAACTCTATCTATTTATCTAATATCGGGAGAGTTAGATTCAAGAAACGAATGAGTATGGTCTTTATTCAATCTATTGATGGTGAAGATTAATCCGGCTTAGGAATAAGTTAAGGATTTCAACGACTAAGAGGAGCGCAAGATTGGTTGTTGTTCACCCTTGATTCACGCAGGGATATATTGTCAAGGCTTGCACAATTAGCTAGAGTTTCGACTTAGGGATAAGAAGAAACCATTGAAGAACGCTCTGCCGAACCTTGAGGTTGCTGCCCAGCAGCCCAAACAGTTGCCCAGGCAACTGTTCGATTAGTTGCCAAGGCAACCCAGCTGCGCAAGTTGCCACGGCAACTGAGTTGCCCTTGCACTCTTTTACCAAAATGATCCAATTGGCTATCACACCTCAACTCACGATAACCTAGCCTATTCCCTCTCTCATTTGATTACATCTTTATTTTATTTAATTGCTCTTTTATTTTATTCGTTAGTTAGAACTCCTACAATTATCAATTGTGTTTTTACTTTTATAGTGTGATAACTAAAGCAAAGTGGCCCAAACCAATCCTTGTGGAGATGATACTTGATACTTAGATCACTTTATTACTTGTGACGTGTATACTTGCACCGTTTGTGTAGCACTCAATACGCGCAACACACGCGCTCCGACTGACCATCCAACTGAGGGTGGTACGAGGTACTGAAACTCAATTAGGTTCCCAAAGCATGATGTAAACTCACCCAAAACCTTGCAGTGAACCGTGGATCCCTATCTAAAACTATAGATTTGGGCACCTCGTGCAAACGCACTATTTTAGTGATATACAACTCAGCTAACCTGTCCAAGTTATACGTAGTATGCACAAGCACAAAATGCGCACACTTCGTAAACCGATCGACAATCACCCAAATGGAATCCTTTTTGGTCGGCGTCAAAGGCAGCCCAGACACAAAATCCATGGTGTTCTTTCCCACTTCTATTCTGGTATCCTCAACGGTTGCAACAACCTAGAGGGAAACTGATGCTCAGCCTTTACCCGCTGACAAACCATACACCATGCAATGAAATCAGCCACATCCCTCTTTAGTCCAACCCAATAGTACTCATCCTTCAACCCTCGATAAATCTTAGTACTACCGGGATGCATAGCAAAAGGACTAGCGTGTGCCTCAGTCAAAATAGTACGCCTCAACTCTTCATCTTCAGGCACCACTATTCGACCTTTGAAACACAACACCCCATCTTCATTGAAATGAAAATCCGTAGGGTTTACATCTCTAATATCTTCCACAGGAGATACCAAACTCCCATCATACAGCTGCTTCTCCTTAATCATTTGCGACAAGGACGGCTTCACTTGCAACTCGGCCAACAATCCCCTAACATTCGACACACTCAACCAAGCAAACATGGCTTTCAACTCCACAGCCGCTTTCCTACTCAAAGCATCCACCGTAACATTGACTTTTCTCGGATGATACTCAATGGCCAGATCATAATCCTTAAGCAACTCCAACCATCTATATTGCCTAAGATTCAATTCCTTATGTGAAATCAGATATTTCAAACTCTTATGATCTGTATAAACCACACACTTCTCTCCATAGAGGTAATGCCTCCAAATCTTCAAGGCAAACACAATCGCGTCCAGCTCAAGATCGTGAGTAAGGTAGTTACGTTCATGCACCTTCAACTGCCTAGATGCATACGCCACTACCTTACCCTCATGCATCAAACCGAGCCCAACATACGATGCATCACTATAAACAACGAACTCCTTTCCTGATTATGGTTGAACTAAAACTGGAGCTCGCGTCAAATCTTCCTTCAACCTTTCAAAAGCTTGTTGTCTATCCTTCGTCCACTCAAGCCGAACGTTCTTCTGCAACAACTTTGTTAACGAAGCCGCCAAACTGGAGAACCCTTCCACAAACCTCCGGTAGTAACCTACCAAACCAAGGAAACTCATAACCTCCTTCACACACTTAGGTTTCTTCTAACTCATTACAGCCTCAACCTTATACGGATCAACATGGATTCCTTCGGTTGACACCACATGTCTGAGAAACACAAATTCCTTGGGCCAGAACTCACATTTGCTTAACTTAGCATAAAGTTGATTAGCCAACAACGTCTGAAGCACAATTCTTAAATGTCTATCATGATCATCCTTGGTACGAGAGTACACAAGGATATCATCGATGAACACAACCACAAACTGATCCAAAAACTCATGAAACACACAGTTCATCATGTCCATAAAAGCAGTAGGTGCATTGGTCAAACCAAACGGCATCACAAGAAACTCATAATGCTCGTACCTCGTACGAAAGACTGTTTTGGGCACATCCACCTCCTTCACCTTCAACTAATAGTACCCCGGCCTCAAATCTATCTTGGAAAACACCGAGGCTCCCTTAAACTGATCAAACATGTCATCTATATACGGTAAGGGATACTTGTTCTTTATTGTCAACTTATTCAGTTGTCGGTAATCAATACACATTTGCAACATACCATCTTTCTTCTTAACAAACAGCACCTGTGCTCCCCACAGTGAAATACTGGGTCTAATGAACCCACGATCAAGCAACTCATGCAACTGCATTTTCATCTCTTTCAATTCCTTCAAAGCCATGCAGTACAAAGCAATGGTTATAGGTACCGTACCTGCAAAGACCTCGATGCTAAACTCTAACTCACGGTCAGGTGGCAACCCTGGTAATTCCTCCGAAAAAACACCCAAAAACTCACATACGATGTGAACATCTTGCACCCTCAACTGCTTCGATCCAAGATCCATAACATAGGCCAAATAATCCTGACATCCTGAATCCAACATTCAACTTGCTTTCAAAGCCGAAACAACACTAGACAAAAACTTGGCATTCTCACCAACAACCACCACTTCATAATCATCCGACAACATCAAAGATATCCATTTGGCCTCAAAATCCACCACGGCCCGATGTTTGGTCAACCAATCCATACCCAAAATCACATCAAAACCATGGAATGGTAACTCCATCAAGTCAACGGCAAACACATGTCCCTAAACCATCAACGGAGACCTACAATACAACCTCCTAACTACGACTGTCTCCCCAAGAGAACTAGTCACTCTAACACCCACATTAAGAATTTCAACATATATATCAAGCAACTTAGCATGCTCACCCAAAATGTATGAATGAGTAGAAACAAAATCAACCAACGAATACAACAACAAAGACTGTAGGGTAAAAGTACCTGCAATCACATCAGTGTTATTGCGACCCTCATGGTGCGCATACACCCTAGCCGGTCCACCTCCCTCAGGCTGGATAGCAACATTATGAGCTACAGTCCTTTGTCCATCATCCCAATGCTAAAGCGATTCCTGGCCATGACCACGCTGTAGAGTAACAACAGGTGCAGCACCTTGCCCACCTAGAGCCAACAACGGGCAATCACGACTCTGATGGTCGCCTGACCCACAGCTCGAACAAGCATTAGCCACCACAGGCGTGGGTGCCTGACCCTCACTGGCCAAACGCGGGCAATCTCACCTCAAATGATCTCGGGATCCATAAACCCAACAAGTGCTAAATGGTGCTCTAACCTGGGTACCTTGCCCCTGGACTCCATGTCCCACAACACCTTCGCCATGCCTCAGCTCTGGGCGAAACCTCCTATCACGGTGTCTCTTGGCCTGAACACCACCATAACCCGAATCAACAACTCTCTTACCCGAGCTAGAAACTTGCGATCCATAAGCTAAACCGAAATTCTACTCTACATCCTTAGCTCGTAAAATTAGCACATCAAAGTCGGTGTAATCAGCAGCAAGCATGTATGTCTTAACATCCTGCACAAGCCCGTATCGGAAACAATCACATCGTATATGCTCATCAAGAACCAACTCAGGTGCATACCGACTCAACCTCACGAAATGCACCTCATACTCTGCAACAGATATACTGCCCTGCACCAAAGCCATAAACTCACGCTTTTTCTCGTCCTAATATCAGACTCTCAAAAACTTCTTTCGGAAATCTTCACAGAAGAACTCCCAGGCCACATCATCCGCCGCCATACTGGATATTGTGGTAGTCCACCATGTATATGCAATCACCCTATAGTAGGGAAATAGCACAGCCCAGCTTACGAGCATAGGTGCACCCCATCTAGAATAGTATCCTCTCAGTACTGGCCAACCAACCCTCAGAAGCCTCGGGCGACAACCCTCAAAACTTAACTCTGCCCAAACTACGAAGACGCTCTAGTGGCAAACCTTGCCCCTCAACCGGTGGTGCTGGCACACGAACACCCGCAACTGCTTCCTAAAATGCACCGGTCATGGCCTGTATCAACGGTGCCATATCACCCATCCCTGGCCCAGCCGGCGTAGATAGTACTTGCTCCACTCCCTTAGGTGGATTAGGTGGGGGCGATGGAAACCCTCCAGGAGGCACAACTTTTCCTTCATCTTCCTACCCAGCGGCAACAATAATCGCACTAGATCGCAACTCTCTTCTCGGTCCCATCGTGCTAAAATATATCTAAGGCATGATAATCATTTCAAAACAAAAC
The DNA here is from genome assembly GCA_019671005.1 of Hibiscus mutabilis. Classification (NCBI taxonomy): domain Eukaryota; kingdom Viridiplantae; phylum Streptophyta; class Magnoliopsida; order Malvales; family Malvaceae; genus Hibiscus; species Hibiscus mutabilis. The sequence goes on along the minus strand of CM033720.1, from coordinate 35,967,058 downwards.
AGTCAGGCCAGCCTCAAGCAAGGTCCAAGACTTTAATTTCAAAAATCAAAACTTCCCAGACTATAATAATAAGGCAATGGGAACCCCAAAACATCCCCAACATAGCATACAACAACCAACATTCATATATCAATCATCGCACATATCAACCAGCATAAATACAACAATCACCGTAACCTCCCAAACGAACCAAACTTGGCTCTAATACCATCAAATGTAACTCATTGACCCGACCTAGACGCCCAACCGAACCAAGAAGGCTACATTAGGTTTGCCGTAGCAAACCGAAGAGATTCAACCTAGCCCTGTCCAATTTTTTTCTTTTATCTTATCTAGATGCCAATTAATATCCCTACATGTTCATACGGACATCAGGTGCAACCCCAACTCAATTGGGCATCAATTTGACATCCAATTGATCATATTCGCAAATTAGGGACCAAATTGCAAATATAGAAAATTTCAAGATTGAAACTCATTTTTAGATTACCAATCTCTAATTAGACAATTCCAAACTTCCAACTCAAATTTCAGCTTAAACCAATCATCCTACCATATGTAATTGTATCGACAAAAATTAGGGACTAAAGAGCAAGGAAAACAAAACTGCCCAAAATGACATTAACAGGAAAAATGACCATCCGTATCGAAACGGGTAAGCCCGTACCGATACGGTTTGAAACACACCATTTTGATACACCACCAAGCCATTTTGATACCCCTAACTGAAATACCGAACATTTGAAATATTTAAAACTGTACCGATACAGTTCTATAGGTGTTTCGATACGTGGGTTCGAGTTACAAAAGTGAATTCCAGAGGCTAAAACTGGTATCGAAATGCCTATCCTCGTACCGGTACGCCAAGCCAAATTTGCCTAAGCGTATCGAAACGCACCAGACCCGTACCGATCCCACAAGCCTAAAATTGCCTAGCCATACCGATACGGTCTCCCGCGTATCGGTACGCATGGGCCTGTAACGTCACATTTGGCTGATTTTTCATCCCAAAAGTATACTCAAACCATTCCAATATGATTTAAGCACAATAATAAGATGTCAAACATATCTCATGCTAACTAACAACACAATTCTAATGGCACAACAGGAATTCATGCATCAAAGAGGAAATCTATATGCATGCTTCCTAATATGCATTCAACCAACATACTAGAAGGTAAATCAGCACTAAGAATAATCCTTAAAGACCATTTACAACCCAATAGCAACTAAAGAAACATGCTCAAATAGGGACTTTCGCAAAACATCTCCCAAAACACAACAAGTACCCTGTTGCCCTTATTCATTATAGTCTAGTCTCTAACATACTTTGGAAACAAGTCTTGCCAAGATCCCCCTTGCTTCTTATTGCCTTCCAAGACCTCAATTATCTGCATTGATGGACAACGAGAGCGTAAGCACACAAGGCTTAGTGAGGAAAGCTCTAAAACAAACACCATCAATGCATTTAAAATCATTTAATTAACATCATCCTTTAAAACATCACCATGCCCTTTTAAAACATGCACTTTACACAATTAAAACCAGCATATTAAACTATATGCTACATGTATCATTATTCAAGAGCAAGTCACATTGCTAATCCTCCGCTTAAGCCTTCCCATGCATTACTACCAAATGCAAAGCTTAAGGAGAAACATGTATAAACCTCATTACAACATATTCATTCCAATGATACATAACAATTCTATTGGCTTTAAAGTGATCCTTAACAAGTTCAATAACATAAGAGTTCATCGGATACACAGATTCAACAAGTGTTAACCTAACACTTCAGGCCCTCTCAACTGGAATAGTGATACAATCACAATTGCGGTACATTAACAACTGGTACAATAACAACTGGGTACCATAACAGCCCACGTGGACACCCACCCCAATCATTGGTTAGCCGCTTAAGCTACTAATGGAAGTATTCGATACTGTTTAACCCCTCTACCATTAGGGTACTTGGATGGAGTATTCGATACGCCGTATAAACCCCTCAACATCCAAGGTGACTTATTTATAGTGCACTCAATCCTATGGTCGGCCAACTATATTTGATAACATTTTTAAAACCACATCACTTGCTAATATAATTAACCAAATAACATTTACCTCACTGTTTTTAACAAGCACTAAACCATGCCATTTATCCAAAGCAACAACCATGCTTTAAAATAAAAGTATAAACCATACTTACAAGGATCACTTACCATGTGCATCCTTCCGCAAACATGCTTAAAAACAGTATATCCAATACTTTAAAACATGCTTAAAGAGTAGGTAACATGTAAATCAAAACAAGTGCATAAAACCATTTCAAACTAGCACGAACGAGAGAGAAAACCACTTTATACTTACTTCTGAGTCTAGGTAAGCGTTTAAATCTCTAACTTAACTCCCAAAACTCTATTTTGAAACATCAAAATGCTTTAAATCACGTTTTTGCTCACCGATACGCGAAACCTCGATTCGCCGACGCAAAATCAAGTATCCAAAACCTCAAACACTTCTCCAATCACTTCCGGATCAACCTCCCCTATTTTTACCACAAAACAACAGAGGATTAATGCATTCTAAACACAACAACTACAATTCTTCTCAGATTTCCACAACACCTTCACAATTAACCCTCCACAACAACCGAAAACATAACCAAAACACTTCGATTCATAGCCCAGTCATCATCAATTAAACTAACATCACTTTTAACACCAAAACCACATCTAAAAATAGAGTCAAGACAACCTACCACCTCCAGCAACCTTACAACCATATAAACACCACAAAATCTCAAGACTAACAACCTAAACAAATAGAGATTCTTAAGTTTCAGGATTCCATTGATAAAAATCACTTATCAAAATTATTAAACATCCAAAATATGAATCAAAGCAACCTTACTTACTGGAAATTAGATCCAATCCGCGAATCAACTCATTTTCCCCAACTAACTCAATTAAACATTGAAAAATCATCAAGATAAGATTAGAAACACAAAAACAAGGATCAAATGCTTGAGAAATTTAATAAATAACCATACAATAGAGGAGATCTCGGACTTTACCCCTATTTTCAAGTTTCTCCCTCAATTGATTTGTGAAAAACTAAGAAAATACAAAATTATTGTAAGATTTTGTATAAACAATCTTTATAAAATAATTTGATATAATAAAATCAAGTTAGAAACCACCTTACCTATGGAAATTTGATGAAAACTGAGTGTTTGGCTGATGAGAGAATGGAGAGAAAAAGTTGAGAGAAAATGACGTGATTTTTGTTTTAGAAAAGATAACTAACTTTTTAACAAAATCCTCTTTAATTATTAATTAAGTCACATGTTAAAATAAGTCAAATCAAGGGAGAAATCATCAGAAGCCAAATGGTAAAATAGCTCCTTAAAGATTCTAAGTATTTGACCCTTTTCATTTTAGTCACTAGAAAATCATAGTTTTCAAAACTTTCATTTTGGTCACTAACCAAAATGTCCATCTTCCAAAATCCATTTTTCAAAATTAATTCCACCATTATTAAATACATAATTAATAATTATTTTAAGCATTTTTACTTAATTTTTCCAACACCAAAAAATATACGATCCTAAAATCGACTCGAATCTCTACTCTGGTCCACCGGACCGTCTAATAAACCACAAAACCGCTAAGCCCTAAAACTAGGGCGTTACATAATGTGTGTTTAAAGGTACCACCAAGGAAGGTTTGTTTAAAGGTACATGTAACCCCCTCGACCCGACCTAGTCGCAAGACCAAATCGAGCAAGCTATATTAGGTTTACCGAAGTAAACCGGGAAGATTTAACCTAAACCAAGCCCATTTTTTCCTTTCATCTTGTCTAGACGCATTTACATTTTCCTACATGATCATTTAGTTCATAGGTTAGCACTCATCTCAATCGGGCATCGTAACGACATCTAATTGGCCACAACACCATTTAGGGACCAAAATGTAAATTTAGTAAAATAGAAGGGCTTTTCCACTTTTTAAGTTACCAACCTTTAATTAGGTTCATTTCATGCTTTTATGTCAAATATCAGCCTCAAACAATCATCCATGATAAAATAATTAACAAAGCAAGACTCGTGGACTAAAACGAAATAAATCAGAACTTCACTAAGATCATTAACCAACTTAACTGTCACGGGTATCGGTACACTCACTTGGGTATCAGTACACCCTTTCTATTTCGAACTCCAAAAATTCCAGTAGCCAACTTCTGTATCGGTACGACCCTGCGTATCGATACGCCTTACCAAAACCAAAGGCCCGTACCGATCCTCAACACGAGTACCGAACTCCAAAGCAAACTCAGCCTTCTCGTACCGATATGCAAACCCGTATATCGGTACGCTACTCTAAAGATACATTACCGTATCACAACTCCTAGCCTGCGTACCGGTACCACATGCCCGAAATGGCTTTTCGTACCGATACGTGAACACGCGTACCGATACGTGAACACGTATACCGATGCGCCTAGGCCTGAATGGTCACAAATGGCTGATATAACTTGCTTATTTCAAAACTAAACCATTACATCATGCCACAAACTCTCATACAACTCTACCTGGATGCAATAGCAACCTAAACATCATAAGCTCAGCAACCAATTGGCATTCATACACCCCATGATATTCTAAAGGCATGCTTCCTAAAAACACATTGCCAAACATCCCAAACTACACAAATAAGCCATCCTAAGCATATGCATCATAACAACACAACCCACACCGCATAATAAACTTGCTCAAACCATCTCAACAAGGCAATCATCAAGGAAGCTCTATAGGCATACCTAAGCCACCAATCATCTACAACTACAAACAATTATTAACATCAAGCTTAGCAACATCAACCATCAACAAAATCTAACATAGAATCATACTCAAAATCCATAAGAAAACAGAGTTACAAAACCCAAAAACCTTGGCAAACTCATTGCCTTATTAACTGGAAACCTAAATTGAGTTCATACTCAAAAGTAGTTTATCCCTTGGATCCTTGCAAAACTTGCCTTTGCTGCCCTACTTTAATGTTATGCATAATTAGAAAAAAGAGAACGTAAGCACACATGCTTAGTGAGGAGGCTCATAAACAATGATGCATTAAAATTCATTTAAAACCACATGTTCGCTTTTCCCAAAACATGATTAATGTCAAAGCATTTTCTCATGATTCCAACCGAATCAAAACATAATAGTCTTCATATAACATCATAAACATTTCATGCTTAAATCCCAAATCATTTTAATCAAACCATGCTTAAATCCCAAAGCATTTCATACAAGATTCAACACATAATCTTTCTTATATATTGGCATTTATAGTGATTCGAATATACTACTTCTATCCTATACACATATCGGATACACGAATCTCTCATACCATGCCTAGTTAAACTGCATGATATCCCAAACCTTGCCTAGTTAAATCGCAAGATTTGACACCCTCGCCTTGTTAAACTGCGAGATCTCACCCTTGCCTAGTTAAACCGCAAGTATACCGACCTTACCTAGTTAATCCGCAAGATAACCATCAACTTGGGTTGCCTAGTTAAACTGCAAATCCCCAAATGAGGTTCCCAACAGTCCGAGTGGCCTCGTTACACCGCCATACCTCAAGGACCCATGGCCACAATCATTTTGTTTATATTTTACAGTGCACTCTTAATCCTATGGCATGTCAACTATATCATATTGTTTTATCATCTTGTCACATAGCCAATATATCATTTACAAAACCATTTACTTATTGTTTTACAACGCATTCCATAAAACACCATATATGCATATCTCATTGCCAATGTAATAACACCATTCCCAATCGGAATAAAAACCAATACTCAATAGCATTTAATATACTTCCAAACCCCTGCATATGTACTCAAAATCATGCATTACCAGTAAGTAAATCATACCATGTTTATCACCAAAACATGGAAACAACATGCTCATATCTAAGCCGATATTCAAGAGCAAAATAAGGGAAACTTACTTCCGAGCTTAGGTAAGTGTATCACGCTTACCCTAAACTCCCAAAAACCTTTACAAACCTTTGTAAAGCATTTTAGACCAGTTTCCACTCACCGATATGCTTCGCCTTCCTTGCCAACACGAACCAATCTCTCGGCAAGCCACCAAACAACGTCAACCTTCGTCACCTTGACTATCCCCTGTTTTCAACACATTAAACCATAGGATAAATGCATTAAAATGCATTCAAACCATTTCCTAACAACAATCTCCCGCAACTCCCAAGTTGCCCACTCAAAAACCTTCTAGAACATACCGAAATCATCCTCAAGCGTTTCTGAAACTTAACCCAGCCATAAAAAAACAATTCAAGCCATCAACCAAAATCTAATAACATCCAAAAACCCTTTCCTAACATACTTTTATCTCCAGCAAAGATTAAACTCGATTATCGCCGCAACAACTCAAAACTAGCAACCTAAATAATTAGAGATTCAAGAGTTTCAGGATTCAATTGACAAAAACAACTTATCAACATCAAAGCACATTCAAAATATATATTAAATCAATCTCAAATACTGGAAATCAGATCCACTTCGAAAATCACCATGTTTCATCAATATTTCCAAAATAACCCAATTAAACATTGATAAAACATTAAAATCACACTACAACTTATAAATCAAGGACCAAATACTTGGGAATATCAATAAAGAACCATTTAACAGAGGATGAGAAGGTAAAGCTTGTGTGTGATTGCTTGAAAGCGGATTTGGATCGGCAAAAATCTTACGTGGATTTGAAGCGTAGGGAAATTAAATATGCGGTGGGCGATCGTGTATTCTTGAAAGTGTCACCATGGAAAAAGGTGATGCAGTTCAGACGTAAGGGTAAGATTATTCTAAGGTTTATTGGATCGTATGAGGTTGTTGAGCATGATGATTTTGTGTCTTATCGGTTGAAGTTGCCTCCCGAGTTAGGGAAAATACATGATTTGTTCCATGTGTCTATGTTGCAGAGGTATCGGTCAGATCCCTCCCATGTTATGCCGGTGGAGCATATTGATTTGAGGTTGAATTTATCCTGTGATGAAGAACAGGTGGACATTCTTGATTCCAGCAACAAGTTCTTCGTGGCAAGACGATTGAGCTTCTTAAGGTATTGTGGCGACACCATGGTGTCCAGAAAGCTGTGTGGGGAAGCAAGGCGGACATGTTGGAGCAATTTTCACATTTGTTTCCTCTAGGTAAATTTCGGGGATGAAATTTCTTAAGTGGGGGAGAGTTGTAACATTCTGATTTTGGGCTTAGATGTTTAAAGGATGGTTCAAAGGTCCGGTGGACCGGTATTAGAGATTCGAGTCAGTTTCAGGATTAAATTAGATTAAATATTTTTTGAAGGTTATAAAAATATGGAAAATATTTTAAAATCATTATTTAGTATATTAATGATTGTGGTAAAATCAATTTTGGAAAATGAATTTTAGAAATCATAATTTTGAACTAGTGACCAAAATGCAAACTTTGAAAACTGTTTTTAGTGACTATTTTGTAAAGGGTCAAAAATTAGAATCTTTAAGGAGCTATTTGACCTAAATGTTTTATCAGAATTTCCTCTTAATTGGAATTATTTTATTGGGTTTTAATTAAATGATAAAAGGTTTTAATAAAGGGAAATTGGTTATTTGGATTAAAACAACTTTTGATGTAATTTTCTTTCTACCAAATTATCTTTCAAAATTCTCTCAGCCGAACACTTTCTTTTTCATCCAAAATCTAAAGTAAGTTCTAGATTTGATCTTCTTTTGATTCCTAAATGATTTCTTTAAATTGTTTTCCAAAAATCTTATTAATTCTTTTGTTTTTCAAGAACAAATCATCCAATTGAGAGGATATTCATCCATTAGAGGCAAGGTTCGTTCTCCTCCTCTAATGAAAGGTTCTTTACTGAAACTCCCAAGTTGTTGACTCTTTACAATTGTTTTCTAATGTGTTTTGATAGTTTAATTGAGGAAAATTGGTTTAATTGTGTTTTGATTGATGAAATTGGTGGATCTTCGTACTTGTTCTATTTTGCTGGGATTTTGATCAGATTAGATCATGATTTTGATGTTTAATTGTGCTTATTTATTGGTTTTAACATTGTAATCCCGAAATAAGTTGAATATCTAATGTTTAAGGTTGTTAATCATAGATTTTTGGGGTGATAGTTGAGTTTAATCATTACTGGAAGTAAGAGGATGTTGGGAAAGAGTTTTTAGATGTTAATTGAGGACGTTTGGTGTATTGAATTTTTATTTTATGGCTGGGTTGAGTTTTGAAAGTGTTTGAGGATGATTTCGATATGTTTCTGATGGTTTTCGAGTGGGCAACTTGAGAGTTCCGAGTAATTGCTTGTTGGCAATGGTTTGAATGCATAATGATCCATTTTCCCTCTGGTTTTATGTGGTTAAAATAGGGGGATAATGAAGGCGACGAAGCTTGACGTTTTTGTGGCTTGTCAGAAGCTTGATTCGCGTTGGCGAGCAAAGTGAAGCGTATTGGTGAATAAAAACTGGTTTAAATACCTTTTAGAGGTTTAATAAAGGTTGTTCGGAGTTTAGGGTAAGCGTGAAATGCTTACCTAAGCTTAGAAGTAAGTTTCCCTCTTTTTGTCTTTAATACTGGTTCGGATATAAGCATGTGTAATTCATGTTTAGGTCGTAAACATGGTTTCTTTTATATACTGGAAATGCATGATTTTAAGTACATATGTAGGGGTTTAAAAGTATAAGAAATTCTTGTGAGAATTGGTTTTCATTCCGGTCAGGAATCGTGTTATTGCTTTGGCAATATGATTTGCATATGTGGTGATTTTGTATAATGCATTGTAAAACAGTGAGTAAATGGTTTTGTAAAGGATATATTGGCTATGTAACATGATGAGAAAACATTTGGATATACTTGACATGGCATAGGATAAAGTGCACTATAATATGTTAAAAATCGATCGTGGTTAAGGGTCCTTTAGGTAAGCGGTCGGCTACTCGGACAATGATGTCGTCACTTGGGTTGAGCTGTCGGTTCCCCTTGTTGATGTTGATCATGCGGTCGGCAAAGGTGTTGTATTATGCGCTCAGCATGGTATGGGTCATAGTAGTGGTCGACTATCATGGGAGATCTGTGTATTTGAAATGTAAGGTTAACAGTCGGTTACCTAAAGATTAGCGGTCGGCTAATCAAGGATAGTGGCCGTCTATACGGGGTCACTATAAATGCCAATATATGCAAGTTCATGTGTTGGACCTATTATAATGCTTTAGGATTTAAGCATGGTTTATGATATAATGCTTTGGGATTTAACCATGGTTTATGATATAATGCTTTGGGATTTAAGCATGGTAAAATGGTTTAATGCTTTGGGATCTAAGCATGGAATTTATATATGATGTTGTGTAAGGGTCGTTATGCATGTTTTGGTAGGAAACAATGAAAATGCTTAGGTTGCTAAGCTTGTTTTGAAAACAAGTGGTTTTGGTATTCAAATGGTTTTTATTGCATAGCATCCTCACTAAGCATGTGTGCTTACGCTCTCTTTTTTCTAATGATGTAGAGCATTAAAGTTGGGGGCAGCAAAGGCAAAGTTTGAAGTGATCCAAGTGCAAAACTACTTTGAGTATGAACTCGGTTTATGTTTTCGGTTAATAAGGAAATGTGATCGCCATGTTTTCGGGAATTCAAAATCTGTTTTCCCATGGTTTTTAGGCATGTTAAGTGTTGGATTTTATGATTGGATTGATATTGTTGAACTTGTGTAGATCTTTGCTTATACTGATGATAAATGAGTACTTAGGAAAGGATCTAGTAAATTTGGAATGGTTGCCATGTTTTGATGATTCAAGCAAGTTTGTTCTGATGCTTTAGATGTGTAAGAATGATGGGTATGCTTTAAAAGTGCATAATGTGAGTTTTGGTTGTTTGGTAGAATGATATTAGGAAGCATGCCTATAGAATATCATGGGGTGTATGAATGCCATGTAATGTTGTTGGTTCTGTGTTGTTTTGGTTAGGATTGTATCCTAGTATTGTTACTTAAGTGTTGGAAGCATGTTGGAGTGTTTTGATTATCATCAAAGTGCGTTTGGATAGCATTTTGGGACATTACATGTCCAGGCGTATCGAAACAGGTGTCCCATACCAATACGGCTAGGCCATTTCATGCATAGTGTTTCGATACACAAGAGTGTGTTTCAAGACGGGTAAGCCTATACAGGCATAGTGTTTCGATCTCGAGCAAGTGTTCTAGTACGGTCTAAAGCATTTTAGCTAGGCATTTTGATACGCGCGCTAGTGTTTCGGTATGAGTTTAAGTTACTGAAATCTGAGTTTTGAAAATTGTTAAGGCGTACCGAAACACCCATACACGTATCGGTACGACTGCATTTATTTCAGTTTTTTGGAATGTTCAAAGTTATGTTTTCTTTCATTTTAGTCCCTAAGTTTTGTGAATGCAATTATATGAGTTTGGATGATCGTTTTAACCCGAAATTTGAGATGTAAGCATGTAATTGGACTAATTGAAAATTGGTAACCTTAAATTCAATTATGGTCCCTAAAGCTATCAAATTTGCATATTAGTCCCTAAAATGTATATTATGCGATTGGATGCCTTTTCGTGGCCCGTTTACTTAGAAAATTCACCCGCTGCAAGTATGTACACTTAGGTTTAATAATATACATCTAGACAAGATAAAAAGAAAAAATGGATCGATTTTCAAAATCTTTCTCTAGTTTGCTTCAGCAAACCTAATGTAGTTCTCTCAGTTCGGTCGGGCGTCTAGGCCGGGTCGAGGTGGTTACAGTTGAAGCTGATGTTTTCCCATCAAATGATGCCAAGGTTGTTGCCAAGTTCCTACACAAGCACATCTTTAGCAAATTCGGTGCCCCCAAAGCCATCATTCATGATGAAGGTACTCATTTTAAATGCCAATTAATTAGTAGAGCTCTGTGCAGGTACAGACCATCAAAGAATTGCCACTACCTACCATCCTCAAACAAATAGACACGTAAAAATTTCGAACAAGGAATCAAGAATATTTTGGAGAAGATTGTGAACCCAACATAGAAGGACTGGTCTTTAACTCTAGATGATTCCTTGTAGGCATGTAGAACAGCTTTCAAAACTCAATTAGGAACTTCCCCATATGAGATTGTATTTGGGAAGTCATGTCATTTGCTAGTGGAGTTGGAACACCGAGCTTATTGGGCAACCAAGCAGTTGAACATATAATGGAAGACTACAAGTAAGAAACAATTGTTAGACTTAAATGATTTGGAGGAGTTTCGAGCACAAGCCTATGAAAATGCCAGGCTTTATAAACAAAGAACGAAAAAATGGCATGACAGCAGAATTTTGCCAAGAGATTTTAAAGTGGGATAAAAGTTCTATTGTTCAATTTAGGGCTTAAGTTATTTTCAGGTAAACTCGAATCCAGATGGTAGAGACCATTTGAAGTTGTAAAGCCTTATGCTTACAGAGTAGTAGACATAAAAGACATGAAAATAAGGACAACATTCAAGGTGAACGGCCAGAGACTGAAGCATTATTGGGAAGGAAGTCAAAGTAATGCCATGTAGACCATTCTCCTAGGAGAGATTGAGTAATTTTGCCATCTTCAATTGATCATTGTAAATAGCTAGGTTAGTTGTTTTTCTTTTTGGTATTCTAGTTTATTTATTTTTATTTTCTTTTTATGCATTGAAAGTTTTTTTGTGAGTGTTAGTACAAGAAAATTTGTTAGGATAGAATGCTAGGGTAGTATGCCAAGATAGACTGGTGTTGCGTGTAATAAGTGATACGCAATTGTGCAAGTATACACGTTGCAAGTTATAGTATAAAAGATATCGTCTCCATAGGGATTGGTGCCACTTCAAGAATCTAGTCTCTTGCACTGTAAAAAGTAAAAGAAAACACAAGTAGAAGATTATAGGAGTTTTAACTAATAACTAATCTAGAAAGCAAATAAGTAAAAGGTGATGTAATTAAATGAGAGAGATAGGCCAGGTTATCGTGAATTGAGGTGTGATAGCCGATTGGATCGTCTTGGTAAAAGAGTGCAAGGGCAACTCAATTGTTGTGGCAACTTGCATAACGGGGTTGCCTTGGCAACTAATCAATGGTTGCCTGGATGACTAGTTGGGCAACTACTTGGGCATCTGGGCAGCAACCTTCATGGTTCGGCAGAGCGTTCTTCAATGGTTTCTTCTTATCCCTAAGTTGAAACTCTAGCTACTTGTGCATGCCTTGATAATACATCCCTGCGTGAATCAAGGGTGAACAACAACCAATCTTGCGCTCCTCTTAGCCGTTGAAATACTTAACTTATTCCTAAGCCGGATTAATCTTCACCATCAATAGATTGAATAAAGATCATATTCATCCGTTTCTTGAATCTAACTGTCCCGATATTAGATAAATAGATGAAGTTACGAGATCCTCTCCCAATTCACTCGCAAACAAGAATAAGAACCAAGAATGAATAAACCTTGAATAGAAAAGTGCAAACTCTTATTACCTAAACAAAATCCAATAGTTTTTCACAACCACAAGACACAATAACCTTAGCCAAATAGATTTAGTTCATAGCTAGGTTCCAAAGAAACACAAGATAAAGAATCCCTAGCATGAACCTAATTGGACAAGAAAGAAAAAGATGAATGATGAAGCTTGTCGAAAATTCTCTCCTCTCTCTCTCTCCCTGGAGTTGACGACATGGCCTCTAATTTATAGGGCTAGGTCAAAGTCCTCCTTTGAGGAGGAAGTTAAATTGGAATTAAATTATCTTTAAAGAATATAATTCTTTATTATAATTATATTCCTTCTAGAACTTCTCCTATCTTCTTAGAATTTAATTCTTCTTTAATCTCTTCATGGAAATCAAACTCCTTTGGGATTTAGCTTTGCTCCACATCATCTTGGGCTTGTCTAGTCATCAATTTCAACTACCATACCACCTTATTCTTTGTCGAAAATTGCCCTGGCAACTGGCTCGACATCTCCTTCATGCATTGCCCTGGCAACTAGCTCGGTATCTCCTTCATTCATTGCCCTGGCAACTAGCTCTTGCCTTGCTTTGGAAAGTGATCCTGCACATACATACAAAACACACCAAAGCAGCATATTTTCCCACAAAAACTACCAAGTTATGTAATCAAGCTCAACGATGGAAGGAAACATGGATTAATGCAAGAATGGCTAATTATGCAACTAATATGAGCCTAAGTCTAACAATAATATGAGTAAAAAGGGTAAGAAAAAGAGTACTTTTGAACACTTATCACACCCCCAAACTCGAACTATTACTTGTCCTCGAGCAATGCAAACTAATAATTACCTGCCAAAACTTCAATTTTCACAAACTTAGCTTTGAACTTGATTTGAATTCTCAGAACGGGGCACAAAGTATGATTGGCTTTTCATTTTTCGGAAAACTTAGGAGTTACTCGGAATCAAACTATAATGTTTGTGAGTGTGTGCGGAGCTGTGTGCAAGTTGATTTTTTAGATTCTATGCAAACAAGAGGTTTTCAAATTACTTCATTGGGTTCTTTTTAACATGTTTTAACTAGAGCCAGTTTTGGGCACCTATAGTGTTTTGTTTTTAGTTTTCTTAAGTTAATTAATTTATTCGACTAGAGCCTCTAGCGATCAATTTTTAGCACATGCTAGAGCCAATTTCGGGCACCTCTAGCATTCATCCAATTTTTATTCTAATCCCTCAATTTGTTTAATTATCAACCTAAGTTCACTAGAATTCCTTAAATCAATCAAACCCAACAGTGTTTCATCAAATTTAGCATCATAGTAAAATTCTAAGTTTTTCCATGGCTATCCTAGAATAAAAATTCTATCAATTAAGTGCATTGGCAAAGTCATCATCGGATATTCATCAAATCTAGGCAATTCTTGTTCCAACTAAAGGCATGGCAAGCAATTTATGTATCCTAAATGTAATACTTAAGATGAATATAACTAAACATGGTAACTACTAATAACAATCCCCCCAAACTTGAGTGAGGCATTGTCCTCAATGCATGTATTAAATAAAAATAACAAAAAATAAAATGCAAATGAGGACTACTCCGAGAGTTCGTCGTCGTGGATGATTAGTTTCCTTTTGGTCGGTGTCTTGATTCTCTTGCTTGAACGCGATGGTTATTTCCTTGTTGCCGGTGGTGGAATCGATCCTCGTACGGGGTTGTCCTCATCATCCTCTTCATCAATGTCATTGGCTTTTCGCTTGGAGGATTCAATTGGTGCGGTCTTTGTTGGTGCAGTGGAGGACTCGTCCGAATATGAAAAATTAGAAAATGATTTCGTAGGAGTTTATTCGGGCATAGGTGCTTTACCTTTGGCTTTTTCAGTGATTGCCGGGGCGTCTTTAGATTTGGTTGCCGTGGCATCTTTAGGGTTGGTTTCCGTGGCATCAGCTTGTGCAGGCAGGATGTAGGTTGCCGCGACATCAAGCCTCACTTAGAAATTCCTCTTTATCTTGAACTCTTTTCCTACAATTCAAAGACTAATCAAATAAGGATTAAAATTAAAGATAAACTAATAAAAGAAAATAAATAAAGATAAAAAAAGAAAATAAATCTATCCTAAAAATATAATAATAATCAGAAATAAAAAAATTTAGTTCGAAAAAAAACTAAAAAAATAAAATAAAAAAGTAATCAAAAATAATAAAAATAAAAATAAAATAAAAATAAAATGTCGAAGGGAGAGCATGTTCATGCATCTCCTAAGTTGACCACTTCTTTGTTACGTTCCACATGGGCACCATTTTAGCTTTCCCGGGAAAAGGTTTAGCCGAGAATTGAATAAGAGAACTATTTGCCCTGGCATGAATTACCGCGTCAATAGTTTCTTGTCATGCCATTGCTTTGTTTTCTCCTTGTAGATTCGTGCATTGTTATAGATGAGTGCACGAAATTATTCTATCACGTTGAGGTCCAACAAACGCTTTTTTCCGGCACTTTCCCAATCCATATTCACTGTCTTGATAGCCCAATATGCCTTGTGTTCGATTTCCACCGGTAGATGGAATGTTTTGCCATAGACAAGTCGGAAGGGGGACATACCTAAGGGTGTTTTGAATGCAGTGCGATATGCCCAAAGTGCGTCATCTAGTCTTAATGACCAATCCTTCCTAGAGGGATTTACAACTTTCTCGAGTATACCCTTCAATTCTCGGTTGGAAATTTCTGCTTGCCTGTTGGTTTGTGGGTGATATGTCGTGGCGATCTTGTGTGATATGCAGATACGTTGCAACATCTTGGCAATAAGTCTGTTGTCAAAATGCTTGCCTTCGTCACTGATAATTGCTCTCGGTATCCCAAACCGTGTAAATATGTTTTTCTGCAAGAATCGTTGCACGGTCTTGGAATCGTTGTTGGGAACTGCAGTTGCCTTAACCCATTTAGACACGTAGTCGACGGCAAGTAGAATGTAGAGGTTGCCGAATGAAGATGGGAAAGGTCCCATAAAATTGATCCCCCATACATCAAACAGTTCCACCTCGATGATGTTCTGGAGCGGCATCTCATGTTGTCTAGAGATATTGCCCGTCCTCTAGCAACGATCACATTGCTTGTAAAAGTTTTGGGCATCTTTGTACAATGTTGGTCAATACAACCCGGATTGCAAAACTTTGGCCGTGGTACGAGTTCCTCCAAAATGTCCTCCATAGGGTGAAGAATGGCATTGCCGGAGTACATTCTGTTGCTCTTCTTTAGGGACACGTGGGCTATAACCTGATCTGCACATTGTTTAAACAAAAGAGGCTCGTCCCAAAAGTAATGCTTAGCATCATGGCGGAATTGCTTCTTCCCTTGGTGAGTAAGACCATAAGGTAAAATACCACAAACAAGGAAATTAACTAAATCTACGTACCAGGGTATTGCCAAGGCATGTGCTGCCGTGGTGACTACTCCTAAAACTGCCGACGCGTGGGCGTCAAGGGCTGCTGCGGCGTCGAGATATGCTGAGGCGTCGAGGGTTGCCGAGGCATGCGTGTCCATGGTTGCCGAGGTAACTAAAAGTTGTTCATCTGAGAATGCATCGCATATCTCTAGATTCGCATCCTCCTCCCTATTGCATTCTAAACGTGATAAGTGACCGGCCACTTGATTTTCTATTCCTTTCCTGTCCTTAATTTCAATATCAAATTCTTGTAAAAGTAATATCCAATGAATCAAACGAGGCTTGGCATCTTTTTTACCAAATAGATATTTGATTGCCAAATGGTCCGTATGAACAATTACCTTTGTACCAATCAAATAGGATCGAAACTTGTCAAATGCGAAAACTACAGCTAGTAACTCTTCCTCCGTTGTTGTGTAATTCACTTGAGCACTATTAAGAGTTTTACTAGTGTAGTATATCACATGGAAGGTCTTACCTGTGCGTTGGCCTAGGACTACTCCTACCGCGAAATCACTTGTATCACACATGAGCTCAAAAGGTAGCGTCCAATCTGCTGGAACGACAATGGGTGTCGAGGCAAGCTTTTCCTTTAGGGTTTCGAATGCTTGGGTGCAAGAATCATCAAAATCGAAGACTTTATCATGTTCAAGCAAATTACACAAGGGTTCAGTGATTTTAGAAAAATTATGAATGAACCTCCTGTAAAAACCTGCATGTCCAAGAAAGCCTCGAATTCCTTTAACCGAACATGGTGGGGGTAATCTCTCGATCATGTCCACCTTGGCTTTGTCTACTTCAATTCCCTTCGATGAAATCTTGTGGCCGAGCACTATTCCTTTATCTACCATAAAATGGCACTCCTCCCAATTGAGGACTAAATCAGTTTCTTCACGTCTTGCCAACACCTTCTCTAAATTGCCGAGGCAGCTGTCGAAGTCATTACCAAAAATAGAAAAATCATCCATGAAAATCATCCAAGAATAGAAAAGAGTGCAATCATGCATCTTTGGAAGGTTACCGGAGTGTTACACAATCCAAATAGCATCCTTCGAAAAGCATAAGTACCGTATGGGCATGTGAAGGTTGTCTTTCCTTGATCTTCTGGTTCTATGGCAATTTGATTGTAACCTGAATAACCATCAAGAAAACAATAAAAGGGTTTACCTGCAAGACGGTCAAGCATTTGATCAATAAAGGATAATAGGAAGTGATCTTTCCTACTGGCTTTGTTTAGCTTTCGATAATCTATACAAACCCTCCAACCGGTCACAGTCCTAGTTGGAATGAGTTCATTGTTTTCATTACTTACCACTGTTATACCTCCCTTTTTCGGTACACATTGTATCGGACTTACCCATGTACTATCAGAGATAGGGTATATAATGCCGGCGTCAAGCCATTTGATGATTTCTTTCATTACAACCCCTTTCATGGCATGATTCAGCCTCCTCTGGGCCTCAATTGAAGGTTTGTGATCATCTTCCAACAAAATATTGTGCATGCACACTGCCGGGCTAATTCCCTTCAAGTCGGTAATTGTCCATCCTATTGCCTTTTTGTGTAGCTTCAACATTTTGATCAGCTTCTTTTCCTGCTCAGGCTGTAACTTAGAAGAAATAATTACAGGCAATGTATTATCGGTTCCTAAGTATGCATATTTTAGTTGCTCTGGCAATTGTTTCAACTCAAGAATCGGTGGTTGTTCAATAGAGGGCTTTTCGAGCTTACCTTCCTTACCTGAGTAATCCTGTGGTTCAAAGTGTGTACCTGGTCGATTGACTAGCCAATTTGCCTCTTCTTGTTGTTCCTCATCGACCGGTTCTTCATACTCCTCAGGTTCCTCTTGATCGACAATGTAGTTATCGAGGCAACTAAATTCCTCGTCGAAGTTAAACTCTGTCGTGGCATGAAGAAGTTGGAATTCTTCTGGATCATCGGCATGCCTTAATGTTTGGAACACATTTAGTTTAACTTGCTGGTCATTCACCCTCATTGTGAGTTCTCCTTTTTCAACATCGATCTAGGTTCTCCCTGTTGCTAGGAATGGTCTCCCGAGAATGATAGGTGCATGCTCATCTGCTTCACAATCCAAAACAATAAAGTCAGCGGGAAAAATAAATTTATCAACTTTTACCAGTATGTCTTCAATTTTTCCCTTTGGATGCACATAGGATCTGTCGGATAGTTGTAGCATAACTGTTGTAGGTCTTGCCTTCCCGATTCCTAGTTTATGGAAAACCGATTTAGGCATCAAATTTATGCTAGCCCAAAGGTCGCATAATGCTTTCCCGACATAGTGGTTTCCAATGGAACAGTGTATTGTGAAACTTCTGGGATCCTTTAACTTAGGTGGCATACGATTGTGCAACATGGCCATGCATCCCTCTGTTGCGACAACTGTTTCAAACTCTCCTAGCCTTGTTCTCTTGGACACAATGTCTTTAAGAAACTTGGCATAGTTCGGCATTTGTTCAATTGCTTCCACCAATGGAAAGTTGATGTGGACTTGCTTTAGGATATCAAGAAACTTCTTGAATTGATATTCTTGCTTTGTCGCTTCAACCTTTGTGGGAATGGTGGTGGAAGTCAGATATCTTCGATCCTTTCATTGATTTGGAACCTGATTGACAGCATTATCGGGACAACTAGAGTTGTCGAGGCATTATCAATTGGGGTTGCCGAGGCATGCTTATCACAAGTTGCTGAAGCATCCTTATCGTCGGTTTCCGAGGCATGCTTATTCCCGGTTGCCGCGGCAATTCCTGGTTCAGCATCTGAGGCTTTGCCGCTAGGTTCGTCTTGATCTTTTTGTGGAGTTTTGTTTGATGAGCGGGCTTGAGCCTCTTTAAGTTGTTGGACACTTCTAGTGGTGATCGCCTTACATTGCTCATGGCCAGTTCCTCTTGTGACTTCAGTGTCGCTAGGTAAACCTCCTTGCAGTCTAGTATTCAGATTTTGAGCAAACTATCCAACTTGATTTTCTAATGATTTGATTGCCGCCTCTTGGTTTTGCAATCTCATCTCGGTCCTGTTAATAAAAGTGTTAGTTCTTTTTATGAAGTTACTATTCTCAGCCATATAAGATTTAGTTTTCATCATAAAAGCATTTAGAGAATTTTCCAAAGAACTAGATGTTGTCGGTTGTTGCTGCGGCAACTGTTGCCGTGGCATATTCTGCTGGAATCCCGATGCTTGTGCATTTTGATTGTTCTGGTTTAGAGCATTGTTGGGATTACTCCATGAAAAATTCGGGTGCTTCTTCCAAGCTGGATTGTATGTATTGGATATCACATTGTTATTCCGATTGTAATTCCCCACATAGAAGCTGGATTTTGGATTCTGCATACATTCAAAAGAATCATGGTTATCACCACATAACTCACAAAAAGAATCCATTACCTTGACCTCATGCGTGTTGTTTGGTTTTTGCATGTTCTGGACCATCTTGGTTAAAGTGGCCAATTGTGCTGAAATTGAATCTGATGATCCTAGTTCATGTATTGTGGCTTGGCGTCTAACTCCTCCTCTTCTAGTAGAGGGGAATTGATAGTCATTCTTGGCCAGCCTGTTTAGAATTTGCATTGCTTCCTCCGGCAACTTATCTAGGAGTATGTCGTTTGCTGAGGCATCTAGCATCATCCTTGTTGGTGTATTCACGGTGTTGTAAAACATTGTTACTTGAGTCCACACTGGGAATCCGTGTAGGGGGCATTTGTGTAGAAGTTCTCTATATCGCTCCCAAGCCTCGTACATGGATTCATCATCTACCTGCCGAAAAGAAGTAATGTCGTTACGAAGCTTATCAGTCAAATTTGTAGGATTAAACCAAGCAAGGAAATCACGACAAAGATCGGTCCAAGATCCTATTGATCTGCAAGAATACTATTCAACCATGCTTTCACCCTATCCCTCAGTGAATAGGGGAATAATCTTAATCGTAAAACATCGGAGGTGACTCCGTGCATTTTGAACGAGTTGCAAATCTCGAGGAAAGATTTAAGATGTTGTCATGCATCTTCAGTTGCTGAGCCGCCAAATTGACCAATTGTGTTGATCATATTAAACATTACCGGTTTCAACTCAAAGTGGTCGGCTTCAATTTCAGGTGCGACAACTCCTGGATTAAGTCCATCAAGACCTTCTTCAAGATAGTCTTGAATAGTTCTGTTTCGTGCAAGAATCACTCCTCCTCCTGCTGGAACATGTTGATTCATACTGCCGTCTTGATTAGCCATTGGTACTCTTATCCTTTGTCTAAGTCTTTGTAAGGTTCGTTCGAATTCTGGATCAAAGGGATATTCTAGTGTAATCAGTCTCGCCCTGGTCATATGCCAGTGCAAAACCAAATTTTGTTAGCCCTTTGAATCTTAAACAAGAAAAGTAAAAAGAAAGTGCAAGAAAATAAAAACAAAGTCGCTATTGCCAATCCCCTGCAACGGGGCCAAAAACATGTTGCGCGTAATAAGTGCTACGCAATTGTGCAAGTATGCACGTTGCAAGTTATAGTATAAAAGATATCGTCTCCATAAGGATTGGTGCCACTTCAAGAATCTAGTCTCTTGCACTGTAAAAAGTAAAAGAAAACACAAGTAGAAGATTATAGGAGTTTTAACTAATAACTAATCTAGAAAGCAAATAACTAAAAGGCGATGTAATTAAATGAGAGAGATAGGCTAGGTTATCGTGAGTTGAGGTTTGATAGCCGATTGGATCGTCTTGGTAAAAGAGTGCAAGGGCAACTCAATTGCCGTGGCAACTTGCACAACGGGGTTGCCTTGGCAACTAATCGATGGTTGCATGGGCGATTAGTTGGGCAACTACTTGGGCATCTGGGCAGCAACCTTCAAGGTTCGGCAGAGCGTTCTTCAATGGTTTATTCTTATCCCTAAGTCAAAACTCTAGCTACTTGTGCATGCCTTGATAATACATCCCTGCGTGAATCAAGGGTGAACAACAACCAATCTTGCGCTCCTCTTAGCCGTTGAAATCTTTAACTTATTCCTAAGCCGGATTAATCTTCACCATCAATAGATTGAATAAAGATCATATTCATCCGTTTCTTGAATCTAACACTCCCAATATTAGATAAATAGATGAAGTTACGAGATCCTCTCCCATTTCACTCGCAAACAAGAATAAGAACGAAGAATGAATAAACCTTTAATAGAAAAGTGCAAACTCTTATTACCTAAACAAAATCCAATAGTTTCTCACAACCACAAGACACAATAATCTTAGCCAAATAGATTTAGTTCATAGCTAGGTTCCAAAGAAACACAAGATAAAGAATCCCTAGCATGAACCTAATTGAACAAGAAAGAAAAAGATGAAGGATGAAGCTTGTCAAAAATTCTCTCGTCTCTCTCTCTCCCTGGAGTTGACGACATGGCCTCTAATTTAAGGGTTAGGTCAAAGTCCTTCTTTGAGGAGGAAGTTAAGTTGGAATTAAATTATCTTTAAAGAATATAATTCTTTATTATAATTATATTCCTTCTAGAACTTCTCCTATCTTCTTGGAATTTAATTCTTCTTTAATCTCTTCATGGAAATCAAACTCCTTTGGGATTTAGCTTTGCTCCACATCATCTTGGGCTTGTCTAGTCATCAATTTCGACTACCATATCACCTTATTCTTTTTCGACAATTCCCCTGGCAACTGGCTCAGCGTCTCCTTCATGCATTGCCCTGGCAACTAGCTCGACATCTCCTTCATGCATTGCCCTGGCAACTAGCTCTAGCCTTGCTTTGGCAAGTGATCCTGCACATACATACAAAACACACCAAAGCAGCATCTTTTCCCACAAAAACTACCAAGTTATGTAATCAAGCTCAACGATGGAAGGAAACATGGATTAATGCATGAATGGCTAATTATGCAACTAATATTAGCCTAAGTCTAACAATAATATGAGTAAAAAGGGTAAGAAAAATAGTACTTTTGAACACTTATCAACTGGCATTTGGAGACCCCTTTATCACAAGATCGGATAACACGTGGACCCTATGCAATATCAAGCCCAAGAGAGAGTAACTTGTTGGTTGAAGCGGGAAAAAACCTAGCCTCCTGGGTTAAACCTTCAAACTTTGAATTTTTATCCTAAATTTTTACCCAATTTCTTTTCTCGTGTCGTAACCTCTATTTACTCCTAAATATATCATCACCCTACTTCCCCATACACGCATAACTGTCATAACATGTCTTTGATACCACCAAATATTACTAAAAATGATTTTGCAGGTCTGTCTTGGATCACTTGCCGAGCCTGCGACCCGATTGTTAGGTTTAAACACCAGTAATGAATTTGATTTTAAATGAGAAATGATTCATTCAGTAATTACTTCCGAGGTTAGTAAGCATTGTCTGGTTATTTATAGTATAAGGAATATGGTTTACGATCTTGAGTTGATATAGTTCTCGATCGAGAGTAGTTAAAAATGGTCTTTTTACTTGAGTGAAGATATCCTCATTCGTGAGTTTATAGGTGAGATTGGTCCACTATTTAGACTATCAAAAGTGGTTATTACCATCGTTGTTAAGGATGTGGATTTTGAAGTTTAGGAGTAAGTGAAGTAATATGAGTGGTAATGGGTATACTGTAAGGTGTCGTATTCTTGATCATAATATCAAGATTAGTAAGGTTTACTCGAGAAAGCTTCGATCGAAATTCTAAAGAGGATTTTGGAGTGTTTGAGATGATAAGGTTATGATGTACGCATCAGCAAGAAAGTTGATGTTAACGATAGAAACCTGACCAATGATATTGATTGTTAAGGAGAACTTGATAGTGTCCCTAACATCATTTCCATGAAGAAGGTCAAGTTATGAAATATACATAAGGCATTTAATTGACTTCCATCTTTAGAAGCTAGAATGCGCAGCGGTATTGTAGAATCAGTATTTTGATTGAGGAAAGGTTGAGTAGTTTGCTTTTCTTTCCATTTTTGTATCGTCTGGTGGATTTGAACTTCATGAAATTATGCATATTATTTGAGGGTAGTTGTTTGAGTGTGTTGAAGTTTTGATGATTGGAGTTGATTTTTGTGATGGAGTTTGTCCAAAAACGTACTGAATCATGTTTGATGAGTTTTTGGCTTACGTGGTAATTTAGGGTTTAAGGATGTTCGGGTTTTGAATGTTTGTGCTTTTAGGTATTATTTGATGGAATTCTTACAAAGAAGTTTTTCTGTATTGTCCTATGTTTGCAAAGTTGAGCTCGATATTGAGACGTACCTTGGTGCAGCTCCCAAATCCTTTATGTGTCGTGTTGTCGGGCATTAAGGAAATGTATGAGTTGAGAGTGTGGTTCTGATAATGGTTGGTTTGTGAATATGTTTGACCTAAAGTTCTATATTTTCAAGCATCAATAGTGGTGTATAGGACTGTTTAGTTGGTATGGGTTTATAGTTTTGCCGTGTAGACGGCGAATGCACTAGTGGCATTAGGGGTGGCGATGAGCTGAGTATGCTGTGAATACTTGGTTTTGTGAGTGGTAAGAGTAGTGGTGTTATTAGGAGTAGTGGTACCGAGAAGGATTTTGATCTACAACCAAGGATTGTTTGGTAGGCTTTTGTAGCAAAGCAAGTGTCTTGTGCCTTGTTTGGATAAGAGCGAGTTTTGGCTTGTTAAAGGGAATATTGGTTCTGAGAATGTTATTAGTAAGCGTGAATAGTTGAATATGCACAATTTAGAAACACTTATACGTATATATTTAAATAAGTCAGTACATGCATACATTTGGGCATGACATTAGAGGTTTGCATACATATAATAGACATCTATGAGGACATATAAGTAATTATCTATACATATGTTCACACTTATGGATGACTTCTTAGAAGCTTAACGATGTGATGGTGTAAGCAAGGTAGCTTATGTAAGTTTGTAACGCCCCAGTTTTGGGCCTGGGAGTTTTCTAGGTGGTTTAGACGGTCCGTTGGATTGGATTAGAGGATTTAATCAGTTTCCAGATTTAATTTTGAATAAATATTTTTGGATAGGATAAAAATATGGAAAAATAATTAAAATCATTATTTAATATGGTAATGATTTTGGTAAATCCAATTTTACAAAAAGGGGTCTTTAAATTGAACATTTTGGTTGGTGACCAAAATACAAAGTTTCAAAACTGTTTTGGTGTCTGTTTTGTAAAAAGATCAAAACCTTGAATCTTTAAGGAGCTATTTACCCTAAAGTCTAATATCAGAATTTTCCCCTTATTTTGTTATTTTTAATGATTCTAAAATAATATAAAAAGGTTAAAGACTTAATTGGTTAATTGAAAAGGCTTTAAAACATTTTGACGCAACTAACTTTTCATAAAAAGCTTTTCTCTCAAATTCCCTCCAGCCAAACACTTTTTCCACTTCAAATTTATCAGGTAAACACTTGATTTTAATCTTCCTTTGTTATCGAATGGATCTTTAATGGTTTCCTACCAAAATCTAATTGGATTTTCATTATTTTGCTATGTAAATTCATCAATTAAGGGGAAAAGCAGCCATTAGAGGCGAGGTTCGTTCTTCTCCTCTAATACAAGGTTCTTTATTGAAATTCACAAGTTATTGATCCTTTACACATGTTTTCTAACTTGATTTGATGATTTAATTATGGATGATTGGTTAAATTGTGGTTTAATTGATTTAATTGAAGGATTTTCGTGTAGACTCTTTTTTGTTGAGTTCTTGATTGATTTTAAACATGATTTTGATGATTGTTAATGTTAATAAGTGGGCTTTAACATTGGAATCCCGAAACTATGTGATCTCTAATTTGTTAGGTTGTTAGTTGTGTGTTTTTTAGGAATTGTGAAGATTTATTGAATGCTGGAGATATAATGATGTTAGTGATGTGTTTTTAGATGTTAATTGATGTTAATTGATGGGTGCAAGTATTAGTTTGTGGCTGAGTTAAGTTTGGAAGAGGTTTGTTGTTAATTTGGGGTGTTGTGGAGTGGAATTTGATAAAAGATGTTGAGGATTTGTGGTACTGTGTTGCTGATTGCATTTTGATGCAATATACTTGTTGCATGTTTTGAGTTCTACGCAAATGTGCAAGGAAACACATCGCAAGTAATAAGTGATAAGTATAGAGTATCATCTCCACAAGGACTGGTTTGAAGGACTTGGACTCTTAACTCCTTGCACTGAAATAAAAGAATAGTTGTGATGATAGATGGTGATAAAAAATAAAAAAAATAACTAAAGATTGCAAAAGAAACAAAGTAATCAATGAGAGAGTTGGTTGGATTATTAGGATTCAGAGTATGCCGGATGAGTTGCTTTGGCAATTTGAATGCCGGAGGCAAGTGAAATGCTGAGGCAAGCAGATTGTCGTGGCAAGTAGTTACTAGAAGTACGACTCTTCGTGACCAGTGAAATGCAATTGCAAGTGGTTGAGTCAGAGTAGGACTCTTCTCGGCAAGTGGTTGCCCTGGCAAGTTAATTGTTGCGGGAAGTGTGATGCCGTGGCAAGTAATTACTAGAACTAGGACTCTCTATGACTAGTGAAATGCATTTGCAAGTGGTTGAGTTAGAGTAGGACTCTTCTCGGCAATTGTTTATCCTGGCAAGTTAATTGTTGCGGCAAGTGCGATGCCGTGGCAAGTCAATTGTTTCTCCAATGCTCGACAGAGCATTCTTCACTGCCTTCACATTATCTCTAACTTGGAGGGCTGACGTTTGTGCAAATCTTGGTGATACGTCTGTCACACGTTACTTTACCAAGAATGAACACCCTGTTTCCTTGAACTCTTGTCAGTCGCTTGAAATTCTCCCTGTTACCAAGCTCCTTCAGTTTGTCACTTTTCGGAAACTTGTTTCAAGAGGGAATTGATTTCCTTCAGCTCTCGCAATGTTAGGAAACCTGGATTCAATTCAGTACGTCGATCTCCATAAACTCTCGTAATGTTTAGAAATCGACTTGGTTGAGGAACCTCGAATGGCTGTCACTTTATTAGAGTGATTCCTTTACATGAATCACCATTGATCTCGTTCTCCCTTGTGTTGTCACCGATTTAGGGATTTGAGTTTCAACAAATGATTCTCCACTCAAGCTTTAAACTACTTGATTTGCAAGATTAGAAATTGAATCAACATTGTGCATTTAAACTTGAACTAAAATTAAATCATCCATACAAAAACATCTCAAAACCTAATAACCCAAACCATTTAATTTAGTTCATGGTCGGGTGAAAAATACAAAGAAATATTTCCCCAACATAAAGGGTGATATTAGATTACAGGAATGAAGGAAGAGAGGCAATGAACTCCTCAATTTGATCACTCCCACGATTAGCTTCCCTTGATCTCTCCCTTTTGATTCGATGCCTCAATTTTCTCTCTCAACCCACTTGTTTTTCGATCCTTTGAATAGGTGTGGAGGAGAGTTTATTGTGTGAGTCTTTGGTGGAGATAGGTATTTTGAATTTCAAATGTGGGAGATAATGTAGCTGATAAATAAATAAAAACTGGGGATTTATTCTTTGCATTTGAATTTGAGTTGGGCAGTTGGAAATCCTAACCGCTTTGATCCCTTCAACGCCATGACATACTTCAGTAATTGGCTCGGCAATTCATCCTGCACACAAACAAGCAAAATAGCAACATTCTTTCTACAAAAAGTAATAAAATGCATGGCCAAGCACATTGAACTAGGAAACTACAAACTTATGCATGAATGACTACAAATGCAACTAAAATGAACTTAAGCCTAACAATAATGTGAGTAAAAAGGGTAGGAAAAACAGAACTTTTGCATACTTATCAGTACACTCTGTTTTTTTGTGGAATAAAGCAGGGGAAGTTGGTCGTCAAGCTTGAACGCTTGTTTTGGAAGCTCCAAATAATGAGTTGGATAGTTGCGCTCATGAACCTTCAATTGTCTCGTTCAATAGCCACTTCCTTACCATTTAGCATCAACACACAACCCAAACCAACATAAAATGCATCACTATAAACCACAAACTCTTTCCCAGATTCAGGTTGAATCAACACAAGTGCATGTGTCAAAACTTCCTTCAACTTCTCGAAACTAAGATATTGCTTCTCCATTCACACATAAGGAACATTCTTTTGCAACAACCTCATCAACGGTGCTGCAATACTAGAGAACCCATCTACAAAGCGACGATAATAACTAGCTAGCCCAAGAAAACCACGAACCTCTGGAACAACTTTAGGTTGCTTCCAATTAAGAATAGCCTCAATTTTCTGTGGATCAACACGAATACAGTAGAAACCACATGACCAAAGAACACCACTTCCTTAAGCCAAAACTCACACTTGCTCAGTTTTGCATACAACTGGTTATCCTTCAAAACTTGCAACACAATCTGCAAAAGCCGATCATGATGTTCTTCTGTATGAGAGTACACGCGAATATCATCTATAAACACCACCCCAAATTGGTCAAGGTATTCATGGAAGACCCTCTTCACCATATCCATGAATGTAACCGGGGCTTTTGTCAAACCAAAGGCATGACCTAGAACTCATAATGTACGTACCTCGTACGAAAGGCAGTTTTATGTACATCCTTATCGTTATCCTTCAACTGACAATACCCCAATCTTAAATCAATCTTAAAAAATACCGGCTACACAAAAATGATCAGCAAATCATCAATCCTTGGCAAAGGATACTTGTTCTTCACTATTAGCTTATTCAACTATCTGTAATCAACGCATATACGCACCGTACCATCCTTCTTTTCCCCAAAGAAAATTGGAGCACCCCAAGATGAAACACTCAGTTGGATGAACCCATGATCCAACAACTCCTAAAGATGTGACTTAACTCCCTCAATTCCTTTGGTGCCATACTATAAGGAGCAATGGGCACCGGCATCGTACCCGCGTACGTCTCAACACCAAATTCTACCTACATATCTGACGGTAAACCCAAAAACTCTTCATGAAAAACTTCCAAAAAAACACTAACAGTTCGAATGTCCCATACACGAACACCTTTAACTTCAAAATTCATCACGTTAGCCAAATAAGCTTGATACCCTCTTTGCATTATCTTTTTCTGCTTGAGTAGCCGAACAACATTGGACAAGAATTTCACATTCTTGCCAACCACCACAACTTCGTAACCATTAGCTAACCTCAAGGAAATCATTTTGAGTTCACAATCCACAACTGCCTTGTGCTCACATAACCAATCTATACCCACAACACCATCAAAACCATTGAACAACAACTTCATCAAAACTGCGACAAACTCATGACCTTGAACAACCAAATGACATCTCCTATCCAACTTCCTAACCATAACCGCCTCACCAAAATAACTAGTTACTAACTCTTCATCGGCCTCAGCGAAGTTATCCATAAGTGTGGACATATGTATGCATAGGTCCTTATATGTCATCCTAGATGTCTATACATATGGATGCAAAACCTCTAATGTCATGCCCAAAGATGTGTGCATGTACTGACATATTTAAATATATACATATAACTATTTTTGCACTGTGCATGTTCAACATCCACACCTACCTATAACATTCTCGGTACCAATATTCCTTACAACACGTCAAAAACACTTTAACAACCCTCAGTTGTTGATCAAAACTCTTCTTGGTACCACAGTACATGAGTAAACCACCACTCTGGCCACTGCTCGAATCCAGGTATTTGGAGAATACCCAGCACCTCACCATCTCGAACGTCACTAACATATTCGATGCCAACACATATAGCTATATCGGGCAACGATCTAAAACCTAACTAACGCTAACTACGCCAGAGACTCAGGAAATGACTCTTAGGCGAACATAACCACCACCATGCTTTTAACCTAGCTTGTATCGCTTATCACGCGATCTCTCACACACGGCAACAGACCCATGATAGCGACATAAATTTGCACTTCCTCGCATCCAGATACTGAGGACCAAGATACTCCCTCTTAAAAGCTCTCTGAAAGAACTCCCAAGACACATTCGTCTTCGGGACACCCATGACCGTGGTCACCCACAAGTGAGAAGCATCACCTTGCAACAAGGACACAATGCAACCCAACTTGCACACATCGTTGCAATCCATCTGACTCAACATATGGATTATCTTTTCTAGCCTTCTCTCGGCTGCTTCAAGGCTCAGACCCCTAAATTCCTTACCTCCCAAACTACGAAAACGCTCCAAGGGCAAACCTTGATTGACCACCACAGTAGGTGACGGTGCTTGCACTCTAACCATCGTAAATGCTCTCATCGTCGCCTAAATTAACAGGGTCAAATCACCAAAACTAACCATTGCGGAGCCTGAGGTACATCTCCTACCCCAGAGTCAATAGGAGGAACCAACAGAGGAGGAGGTAAGGTATTACGAAGATTCCCCACAACATTATTATTTTTCCCAAACCCGGCATTACCAGTCGTCGAACGAGTCCCAAGTTGAGCCATGCTAACAAAAGCATCCACACAATAAAGTTAGGCTTGCATTCGGCAAAGGATCCAAGGCAACCTTATAAAACCCTTTTAAAACCTCGGTAATAGGAAATGTTTTCCCATTTTGTAAACAACATGATATTAAACAATCACCGTACATAAACACAATCACCGTGCATAACAAAAATCACCAAATAATCAAACAATAATATCCCTACTTTTCGAAACCTGGCTTTGATACCAACAAACGTAACCCTTCGACCCGACCTATACGCCGACTGAATCGAGAGAACTACATTAGGTTTGCCAAAGCAATCCAGAGAAAGATTTCAAAAATTGGTCTATTTTTTCCTTTTTATCTTGTCTAGATGCATATTATTAAACCTAAGTGTACATACTTGCAGCGGGTGAATTTTCAAAGGAAATGGACCACGGAAAGGCATCCAATTGCATAATATTCACTTTAGGGACTAAAATGAAAATTTGATAAATTTAGGGACCAAAAATAAATTTAAGGTTACGAATCCTCAATTAGTCCATTACATGCTTACATGTCAAATTTCAGGTTAAAACTATCATCCAAACTCATACAATTGCATTCACAAAACTCAGGGACTAAAATGAAAGAAAACAGAACTTCGAACATTCCAAATAACTGAAATAACTACAGACGTTTCGATACGTGTACGAGTGTTTCAGTACGGCTTAACAATTTCTATAACTTAGATTCCAGTACCTTAAACTCGTACCTAAATACTAGCCCGCGTATCGCAACGCCTAGCTAAAATGCTTTAGACCGTACATAAACACTTGCTCCAGTATCGAAACGCTATGCTTGTATAGGCTTACCCGTATCAAACCACACTCCTACGTATTGAAACGCTATGCCAGAAATGGCCTAGTCGTACCAGTACGGGGACACATGTTTCGATATGGCTGGACATGTAATATCCCAAAATGCTATCTAAACACACTTTGATGATAATCAAAACACTCCAA
Source organism: Hibiscus mutabilis (assembly GCA_019671005.1). Taxonomy (NCBI): domain Eukaryota; kingdom Viridiplantae; phylum Streptophyta; class Magnoliopsida; order Malvales; family Malvaceae; genus Hibiscus; species Hibiscus mutabilis. The sequence continues at coordinate 35,936,709 of CM033720.1, read as the reverse complement.
CATGCTTCCAACACTTAAGAAACAATACTAGGATACAATCCTAACCAAAACAACACAAAACCAACAACATTACATGGCATTCATATACACCATGATATTCTATAGGCATGCTTCCTAATATTATTCTACCAAAGAACCAAAACTCACATTAGGCACTTTCAAAGCATGCTCATCATGCTTACACATCTAAAGCATCAGAACAAACTCGCTTGAATCATCAAAACATGGCAACCATTCCAAATCAACTAGATGCTTTCCGAAGCACTCATCTAGCATCAATATAAGCAAGGATCCACACAAGTTCAACAATATCAATCCAATCATAAAATCCAGCACTTCACATGCCTAAAAACCATGGGAAAACAAATTTAAAATTCCCAAAAACATGGCGATCACATTGTCTTATTAACTAGAAACATAAACCGAGTTCATACTCAAAGTAGTTTTGCACTTGGATCACTTCAAACTTTGCCTTTGCTGCCCCCAACCTTAATGCTCTACATCATTAGGAAAAAAAAGCGTAAGCACACATGCTTAGTGAGGATGCTCTTAAAATAATGATGCAATAAAAACCATTTGAAAACCAAAACCACTTGTTTTCAAAACATGCTTAACAACCCAAGCATTTTCATTGTTTCCAACCGAAACATGCATAACGACCCTTACGCAACATCATATATAAATTCTATGCTTAGATCCCAAAACATTAAACCATTTCACCATGCTTAAATCCCAAAGCATTATATCATAAACCATGCTTAAATCCCAAAGCATTATATCATTAACCATGCATAAATCCCAAAACATTAAATAGATTCAACACATGAACTTTCATATATTGACATTTATAGTGACCCTGGATAGACGACCACTATCCTTGATTAGCCGACCGCTAATCTTTAGGTAACCGACTATTAACCTTACATTTCGGATACACGGATCTCCCATGATAGTTGACCACTACCATGACCCATACCACGCCGACCGCAAGATCAACATCAACAAGGGGAACCGATCGCTCAACCCAAGTGACAACATCACCCTTGCCGATCGCAAGATCAACATCAACACAGGGAACTGACCGCTCAACCCAAGTGACAATATCATAGTCTGAGTAGCCGACTGCTTACCTCAAGGACCCTTAACCATGATCGATTTTTAACATATTATAATGCACTTCATCCTATGGCATTCCAACTATATCCAAATGTTTTCTCATAATGTCACATAGCCAATATATCCTTTACAAAACCATTTACTCACTATTTTACAATGCATTATACAAAATCACCACATATGCAAATCACATTGCCAAAGCAATAACACGATTCCCGAAAGGAATGAAAACCAATGCTCACAAGCATTTCTTGTACTTTTATACCCCTGCATATGTACTTAAAATCATGCATTTCTAGTATATAAAACAAACCATGTTTAAGACCTAAACATGAATTACACATGCTCATATCCGAACTGATATTAAAGAGCAAAAGAGGGAAACTTACTTCTGAGCTTAGGTAAGTGTTTCATGCTTACCCTAAACTCCCAGCAACCTTTATTAAAACCTTTGAAAGGCATTTAAACTAGTTTTCACTCACCGATATGCTTGGCTTTGCTCGCCAACGCGAATCAAGCTTCTAGCAAGCCACAAACAATGTCAAGCTTCGTCGCCTTGATTATCCCATGTTTTAACCACATAAAACTAGAGGGCAAATACATCATTATGCATTCAAACCATTTCCAACAAGCAATTACCTCTAACTCTCAAGTTTCCCGCTCAAAAACCATCTGAAACATATCGAAATCATCCTTAAACAATTCCAAAACTCAAGCCAGCCATAAAATAACAATTCAATACACCAAAATTCCTCAATTAACATCTAAAAACTCTTTCCCAACATCCTCTTACTTCCAACAATGATTAAACTCAACTATCACCCCAAAAACCATTGATTAACAACCTTAAACATTAGATATTCAACATATTTCTGGGATTACAATGTTAAAACCAAGATATCAACTCAATTAAACATCAAAATCATGATCTAATCTGATCAAAATCCAAGCAAAATAGAACAAGTACGAAGATCCACCAATTTCATCAATCAAAACACAATTAAACCAATTTTCCTCAATTAAACTATCAAAACACATTAGAAAACAATTTTAAAGAGTCAACAACTTGGGAATTTCAATAAAGAACCTTTCATTAAAGGAGGAGAACGAACCTTACCTCTAATGGATGAATATCCTCTCAATTGGATGTTTTGTTCTTGAAAAACAAAAGAAATAATAAGATTTTTGGAAAACAAATTAAATAAATCATTTAGGAATCAAAAGAAGATCAAATCAAGAATTTACCTGAGATTTTGGATGAATAAGAAAGTGTTTGGCTGAGAGAATTTTGAGAGAAATTTTGGTAGAAGGAAAATTACGTCAAAAGTTCTTTTAATCCAAATAACCAATTTCCCTTTATTAAAACCTTTTATCCTTTAATTAAAACCCAATAAAATAATTCCAGTTAAGAGGAAATTATGATAAAACATTTAGGTCAAATAGCTCCTTAAAGACGCTAAGTTTTGACCCTTTACAAAACTATCACTAAAAATAGTTTTCAAAGTTTGCATTTTGGTCACTAGTTCAAAATGTATGATTTCTAAAATTTAGTTTCCAAAATTGATTTTCCACAATCATTAATATATTAAATAATGATTTTTCAAATATTTTCCATAATTTTATCACATTCAAAAATATTTAATCCAATTTAATCTTGAGACTGACTCGAACTCTAATACCGATCCACCGAACTTTCGAACCAACCTTTAAACATCTAAGCCCAAAACTGGGGTGTTTCATCAACCCACTTTGAGAAGTAGTCTACTTCCATAAGTATGTATAAATTGCCAAATGATGGAGGAAAAGAACCCATAAAGTCTATCCCTTACATATCAAATAGCTCCACACACTTGATCTTCTAAAGTGGCAATTGATGTTCGCTGGAAATGTTTCCAGTACGCTGGCATCTGTCTTATGCCTTGGCAAAATCATGGGAATCTTTGAACAATGTGGGTTAGAAAAATCTTGACTGCAACACCTTGGCCGCAATCTTCATTCTAGTAAAGTGGCATCCATATGGTGTTGTATGGCAAAGTTGAAGAATATTTTGTTGTTCATCCTCTGGCACACATCGATGAATGATTTGGTCAGTGATAAGTGTGTAAAAGTACTATTTTCCTACCCTTTTTACTCATATTATTGTTAGACTTAAGCTCATTTTAGTTGCATTTGTAGTCATTCATGAATAAGTTCGTAGTTTCCTAGTTCAATGTGCTAGCCATGCATTTTATTACTTTTTGTAGAAAAAATGCTGTTATTTTGCTCATTTGTGTGCAGGAATGAATTACCGTGACAATTGCTGAAGCATGCCCTGGCAAGTCGAGATAAATCACATTATCTTCAATAATTAATTCAAAAATACAATGGATAAAGACTCGGATTTAAATGGGAGTTTACTGCAGATAAATATCGAAGATAAAGAGAGATAAAAGGGGATAATTATTCTATTTACAATTAAATAGAATTTATCTTTCTTCTCCCATGAATGATCTCGTATTCTTATCATTATCACATAGGATAATTCTCTAGATTTGAATTCAAATGCTGAGTTGGTTCGAGATCAATTCCCCATGGATTTTACACGCATTCAAACTATATTTAAAGAGATCACATCAACAACACAAAGGAGGAGTCAAATTGGGAGAGAGATCGAGCCAAAGCGATTCATGCACAAAGGAGTTTTCTTCTTCATTTATTTCCTATTTTGTAATCCCACCATGTATGGGTTATTTCTTTTGTTTTTTCCTTTTTACCCAGCCATGAACTAAACTTAGATTGGGTAATTAGGTTTTGAGAGTTTTGTAAGGATGGTTTTATTTTGGTTTAAGTTTAATGCACAATGTTGATTCAATTCTTGTTCTCTCAAATTGAGTAGTTTAGAGATAAACACTTGAGTGAGAATCATTTGTTGAAACTCAAATCCCTAAATCGATACAAGGGAGAGCGAAATTAATGAAGGATTTGTGAGAAGGAATAATTCTATTGAAGTGACAGCCATTAGAGGTTCCTCAACCGAGTTGATTTTTAAACATTACAAAAGCTGATAGAGAGCGATGGACTGAATTGAATCCCGGTTTCCTAACATTGCGAGAGCTGAAGGGAACTAATTCCCTCTTGAACCAAGTTTTGAAAAGTGGCAAAGTGAAGGATCTTGGAGTTAGGAGTGAATTTCATGCGGCTAACAAGAGTTCAAAGAACGACGGTGTCCAATCTTAGTAAAATAACGAGTGATAGGCGTATCACCAAGGTTTGCACAAGAGTCAGCCCTTCAAGTTAGAAACAACGTGAAGGTATTGAAGAACACTCTGACGAGCATTGGAGACACAATTGACTTGCTACGGCATCGCACTTTCCGCAACAATTAACTTGCTAGGGCAACCACTTGCCAAGAAGTGTCCTACTCTGACTCAACCACTTGTTATTACATTTCACTGGTAACGAAGAGTCCTACTTCCAGCAAGCCACTTGCCAATGCAATTACTTTGCCATGGCAATCTACTTTCCTCAGCATTTCACTTGCCTCCGGCATTCAACTTGCAAAAGCAACTCATCTGGCATACTTTCAATCCTAATAAGCCAACCTACTCTCTCAATTTGGTTTCCTCTGTCCTTTATTTTAATGCACTTAGTCTTAGTTTATTTTACTTTAATCCATCACTATTATTTAACTCTTTAAACATTTGCAGTAACATAATAAAACTGGCCCAAACCAATCCCTGTGGAGACGATACTCTATACTTATCACTCAAAACACGTAACAAGTTTTTGGTGCCGTTGTCAGGGATTGGCAATTGGTGTTAGTTGTTTTTGTTATTGTAATTTTCTTATTATTTTTCTAACATTTCTTTTTGTCTGTTTTGTTTCAAAAAAAATAAAATTAGGTGTGTTATCAGGTGAAGGAAGATCAACATGGGAGGAAATAAACGCCGGTCTATTCAAGAGTTGATGTGGAAAGATAGAAATCAACATATTGGAGAGTATCTTACATCCATAAATGGCTACCAATACCAACCCACTAGAACTTTCCAAGAAAGACAAGTGGATGATTTGATCAAAAAGGATGCTTCTACATCAATATCAGCACAACTTGCAGAATTGACCAATCTGATCGCATCTATGCAACTGCCAAGAGCTGCCCAACGAGTTCATGACTTCGCAATTTCTTGTGCTTATTGTGGAGAACATCATTTGTTTGGAAATTGCCCGTATAATCCTGATGCATATGGCCGCATAAAGGACCATAGTTGGAACCATCAGCAAAATCCTTCATGGTATGATAGTTTTGCTGTTGTAGTAGATATGCCATGGCAATATAGTCCTCGTCAAGAGAATTCAAATTTCCTAGAGCAAACATTTCAATCATTCATGGTTAGACATGATAGATCAATTGAGGAGATTCAAGAGATATCATATGCCATGGATGCGAGGATAGCTAGGATGGATGCACTCATGAGAGATTCAGAAGATCAATCGAGGAGATTCACATATGCCATGGATAACATGCCTCAACAAATAATTCATAGGGATACTGAAATCCCAAGGCATAAGGATAATGAGCAAGGCGAAGATAGCTCCCTAATGTGTAGGGAGCAATTGGAACCTCCGAATCGAGAGCATGTAAATAAGAAAGATTGTCCAGCATTTGATGAGCCTAAGCAACCAATTGCCACAAAAAGGTTGAGGAGCTTGAACAGAGCAATTCTATGACAACATTTAGTAAGGCTAAAAAGAGTAATGCCTAGAATGTTACACCAACGCTGATGTTGAAGCAGAAATCTATGGATTGCTCTTATCCACCATTGCCACAACAATTGTATGACCATATTCAGGACCAACAAGATGGCGATACTCTACTAATGAAAAATGAGAAGGAGATGACTGAACCTTTTGAATTCTTTAAACAATTATCTCTTCCATTGCAGGTTTTATTGAGGAACCAACGCTTTTAGATATGAAGCCATCAAAAGTAGCATGTTATCGTTTGGGAGACGACACTCTTAGTGATGCACCAACATCTCTACTAATGGAGATGTTTGAAAAGCGTACAAGAATAATTGGTTGGATGACAAGAGACTTTTAGAAAATTGGTCATTCCCTTGACTTACACCAAATTTTGGTAAAAGATTGCCACAGCAATTGGCTAGAACAACAATTGCCACAACAATGAAGGCTGCATCCAACCATGATGGAAGTCAAAGATAATGAGGTAATTAAATGGTTGGGTGTTGGTATAATTTTTCCTATTAATATATTCATGCCTTCAAGAATAGTAACAAGGTGGAGAGTATGCATGGACTACAAAGGAACAAGAAAAAAAGACGCCTCCACCATGGTATGCACGTAGGAGTGGTTGCAATCATAATGGCCCAACCCTTTTTGGGCAATATTGTTACTCGATGGAGGGTGCGGATGGACTATAAGAAGTATCAGAAATGACCCTCGTCAAGTTTTCTTTAAGACAATCCTATTCCCTTCAATTTTTCTTTTCTGTTTATTTTGATTTTAGTTCTTGCTTTGTTTTCCATTTTAATAAGACATGGGTGTTGAGAGAATCCCAAACAATTTCACTTATAACTGAAAAGAAACATACCCCGGCAACTAAAGCTAGCAAATCTTGACCAACTGCGAGTGGCATTGTCGTGGCAACACCTTTACTGCACAAAGATTCCCAAGACACCACCTATGCACCATTAAAATCCCTACCTCTAGATGTGCCAATAAAGCGACCATTCAAGCATAAAGCTTCGATCTCAGAAGAAATAGCGAAGGAGGATGAGTAGATTGAGGAGGTAGAGGAAATTGAAGAACTTAACTCCACAACCAGTAAGGTGAAGCAAACACACGCCAAGCAAACAGCCATACGGATACTACAAATTCGAGGCGACGACTTCTCCATTAACTATTGTGCATTTCATTTTTTTCATTTCTTTATTTTTTCATGCATTAAGGATAATGATTTCCTCGAGTTTCGGAGATTGTCTTGGTTGTTTCATGATTAGTTGCATTTGCATTCATTTGTTTTTAGTTAGTGTCACTTGCCATGATAGTTTGCCTAACTGAAACTGTTAATAATCTACTGTGATAGCTGATGATGATTTAATTGCCATGGCATTAGGTTAAGATGACTTTTGACTTTAGACTTAGTGTATTATCCGAATTTTTGGCTAGTGACCAAAATGTAAATTTTGAAAGTTTTGTGGCTAAAGTATAAACTTTTGAAAAAATTCAAGGAACACGGTGTAATTTTCGAAAGTTATGTATTTTAACCCCGTAAATGAATAGTTTACTCCCAAGAATGATGTTTTCGTGTTACCCGAATTTTCATACGGAGTTTGTATTAATGGCTATATAGTGATAACGTTCAAAAAATATTCAGATAATCGGATCAAGCTAAAATTTTAGAGATAGTTCCATGGACCTTAGAATAGTTATAAAATATCACTTTATGGATATTTGGATGTTAAAAAGATCGGTAAATTTTAAATCGACCGAAATGACATGGAATAGAAATTTTGTTAGTAAGTTGATCAGTAAAGGGCATTTTGGTCATTTTTCCCAATAGGGACGTGGAGGGAATTTTGAGGTTTCTTTTATGGATGAATAGTGGCTGATTAGAATCCAACTCAGTGTAGTTGGAATGTTACAAAATGGAAAATTAGAAATATAAATATAGTTGGAGGGTATTTTTGGAAAGTGGAATTTATTGAATTAAAAAATCATTTTTAATGATACAAGTGTCTTAAATATATGAGATATGAAGGAATTATCAGCAAAAATACTCTCCAAAACGTTGGTGAATAGAAAAAGAAGAGAAAAATTTTACAAGCTCGATTTAAACCCCAAATCTTAGTTTTCAGGTAATCTTTTGAAGTACAAAGTTGTTCTACTCTTCAAGCTCTATGTTTTGATGTAAATAATTCATAGAATACTTGCTTGGTTGATAAGATTTGATATGAGGAAGAAATTAGGGTTTATGAACAAATTGGGGCTTTTATGATTTTATGAATCCATGGTTGATTTTATGTTAGAATCATGCTTGTATGATGTTAGAATCATGTTATTGAGTTGGGATTTAAAACCTACATATTTTGGTTTGTATATAGAAGATTAGGGTTTATGGATTCAAGTCTAACGTAGGGTTTGTGGTGTTGGATTAATGATCTAGTAAGCTTGATTTGTTGTTTAGAAGTGAAACCCTAAGTTAAATACATAGGGACCATTTCGACAAGCTTCAAAATTAAGGGACCATATCTGATTTTTATGAATTTCATGTGTATCTATATTATTAATGATGTTAGAGACATGAAAATCAAATTAGAATTCTAAACCGACGATTAATCACATTAGTGACTATTTTTCCAAACTGTCAAACTTGAATGGTCTATTCGACAAACAGAATATGTAGAAGGAGTAAATCTCATTTTTAGTTAAAATGATGGAATTAAGGTAGTAATGTTGATTGGAGTACTAATTTGCAAAGTTAATAAGCTTGAATCCTTATATTTAAAATTTTGGTGACCATCTCGACAAATTAAGAGAAATTAGAGAAGTAAAGGTTTAAGCCTATTTTGATGAAGGATGTAAAGAGAACATATGAATACAAGCTTTATTCTAGTCATTTGAAGTAAAGTAATAGGACTAAATTGACAATTAGAGAAATAAGGAGCAGTTGGTGTAAATTAGAAGTTATTTATGGAAAGTTATGTTGGAATTTGAATTATGGCAGTAAGTTTAAAAATTCGCAATAAATTCTACAAAAACGGTTGGATGATGAATTTTATACTGTTCTATAGCTTTTTAGTCTAGTTTCATTCCCAACAAACGAAAACTGATTTCGAGTTCAGTGTTAAAAGACATGGATTTTTATTTGAAAGTAGGTCAGAAAAATTAAACAACAATTTCTGCCTAGATAGCTTTGTGACGTGAATGTAAAGAATTTTTATAATTTTGATAGATTTTGCTAATTTATGTGGCTTATACCATTAGAACCGTTATCGAACCTAGTTTCTATAGTATAAAGGAAACTAAGATCCAGTATGTATTCTGCCCTGTATAAGTAAATCTTTGAAGGTAATGGAATTTGAAACATTATGTATTTAAATGTTAATTAGCAAGCTCAGAAGAATTATTGTAAGTTCAAATTGGTCACTGAGGACCATAATGAGTTTTTGAACAGTACAAGGAAGAAAGGAAAAGTATTTGGAAATTTTATATTCAAATGATTATATTAGACAGCATGTTTAAGGTATTGATAGATTTGAATCTAACAAATATTTTTTTGTATTCATGTGGTTATTGAAGTCGTGTCCGAATCAAAGAAGGTTCGAGGTACTATGAAATAAAGGATCGAGCTAGGACTTAGTAAAGCAATGTGTTAAGTGGCCAAGGTGAGTGCATTTTTACCTATTATATATATATGATATGAGGAAGACTTGCGATAAGTCGACCTTGATATTAATGAAAATGTATGTTGCTCAAAGTTATGCAAATGGCATGAAATATTAAATGGCATATGTGATATATTGATTTGGCATAATGATTTATGTAAGATAAATTAAATTTTAGATATTGGGTATGAACTGCCTAATATCGACTTATATGATTTATATTGATGCTTTGAGCATGGAATGTTGATTATAATGTTGATTTTGCCCAAGTATTATTGTGAAGTCTTTGGTATAGTTGGATATCCATTGAGTCCTAGTAGCTGCGTCATAGCACTACGGTGCGAGATGGACTCTTCGGGGTCAAGATAGACTCTACGGAGTCGGTTCAAACACTACGGTGTTACATAGCACAAAATGTGCGAGTATGAGGAGCAAAGGGCGTCCTCGAGTACATACTCATCATTAGACGCAGCGACGTTGTAGACACGATAGTGTCGGTTATGATGACTCGTGTACCACATTATCACATTATATTGTACTTCATGCTATAATACATGAAATGCATTTATGCAGGCAGTTAAGTTAAAAATCTTAACGTATATTTGATTAATAAAATAAAGGTTTGATGATATGATATAAAGTGTACTGGGATCGTTTGCCATTTTGCAGGGAATTGTATTGTATTATCGTATGATATAATGTAATGTAATGTATGATCACATGTTTTAACTAAATAGTTTACTAATTGCCTCACTAAGTTCGTACTTAGCGTGTGTTTGATTTTGCACACGTAGGTGGTTCAAGATATTGGAGTAAGCAATGCGTTGCATTAAGTTCAGAGAATTTCATCAAGCTACCATAGTAATGAAATCCTACTTGAGGTTTTTGATTAATTTTAGTGGCATGTATAAATGAAATGAAATTTTCTATTTTGGTTCAGAATCTATTATTTATTGAATAGTCATTTTGTTATTTTTGAAAAGAAAAAGAAGCTCTGATTTTGTGTTTTAATTTAATAGAAACAAAATTTTACCAATTTTTAAGAGTGAATTGCTTTATAAAGTGTCATGTGGCATCTCTGACTCGTATTCAGTGATGGATACGGGAAGAGGTGTTACATTTATTGGTATCAGAGCTATAGGTCTAGCCGTTTCTGGATCCAACCGACCTTGTTGTCAGTTAGTAAGTGTATACATGCCACTAGGATGTCATTATTACTGTTTGGATGCTTCGGTGACTTGATGTAACTGCTTGTTGATTTGATTGCATAAAGTTATAGATGTCCGAAGTTGAGAGATTGTGTTTAGCGATCAAATAGTTGGGTAAGAATAAGGCCCATAAAATTAGTAACAATGTTAGATATTAACCATTTTCTGCTCAATATAATGTTAAAATGCTGGTGAAGTTAGAAATGCCTAGTTAAACCGAGGTTTATTATTTTGAACCCTGGATATGGTTTTAGAGGAAAATTTATTCCCAAGTTCCTTAGACTTTTATTACTAGAGAGCTGGAAGTCTTGAAGTGTTGGACTTTAGGTAGAAAATTGAAGGAAAACCAATGTTGATAGACTTTTGGTTTAATAAATATAAGATGATGATAGAAGGGCTTCGTTGCGATGATCGAAAAAAAGCTCAATATGATCGTAACTTATCTCTTGGGACATGAATTGGTTATATTCTTACCATGCCATTGTAGGTTGTCGCTTCAAGCAATTAATATTGAGGAACTCGGAAGGCACAGAGATAATAGTAGTTGGTGAAAGGGTAAATCCCTTATCCAATGTAATTTTAGCTGTTTCTGCCAATAAACTGTCTCTACAAGGCTGCCAAGCTTTATTAGCAAATGTAGTGGATACTCGAGTTTCTAAGGTTAAATTGGAAGATTTTCTGACTGTCCGAGAGTATCTAGATATATTCTAGATGAGTTACCTGGATTTCCTCCAAATCGAGATGTGGAATTCAAAATAGAAGTGTTACTAGGTACTGCGCCTATATCGATGGCCCCGTATATAATGGATCCAACCTAGTTTCAGGAGTTAAAGGTACAGTTGCAAGAATTGTTAGACCGAGGTTTTATAAGGCTAAGTATGTCATCTTGGGACGCACCAGTGTTAGACGTGGAAAAAAAGATGGATCCATGCGATTATCATAGATTATCGTCTGTTAAATAAGGTAACAATAAGAATAAGTATCCTCTTCCGAAGATTGATGATCTTTCTGACCAGTTAAAATGTGCAACTGTATTTTTTTAAGATTGATCTCCGATCGGGGCATCATCAGTTAAAGATCAAGGAAGAAAATATTATGAAGACAATTTTTTGAACATGGTATGGGAACTATGAGTTTGTAGTGATGTCATTTGGTTTGACAAATGCTCCTGCACATTCATAGATCTGATGAAGCGAGTATTTCTACCTTACTTGGATCAATTTTTGGTGGTATTCATCAATGATATTTTAGTTTATTCAAAGACAAAGAAAGAACATGATCCCCACCTTCGCATTGTTCTTCAAACCCTTCAAGAAAAGAAGTTGTATGCTAAGTTGTCAAAGTGTGAATTTTGGTTACCGGAAATTGCCTCCCCATTGACCAAGCTATTGAGGAAAGATGTACCATTTATTTGGACGGATAAGTACCAAGAAAGTTTTGAGACATTAAAAATGACCTTAACAGAAGCCCCGGTGCTAGTACAACCAGAATCGGTCAGAGATTATGTTGTTTATAGCGATGCTTCTCATAATGGTTTGGGATGCGTACTTATGAAAGAAGGAAAAGTGGTGGCTTGTGCTTCAAGACAACTTAAGATGCATGAGAGGAATTATCCTACTCATGATTTAGAGTTAGTAGCGGTTGTATTTGCTTAAAAGATATGGCTCATTTATCTATATGGTGAGTGATGCTATATTTACACAAATCCTAAAAGTTTAAAGTATTTGCTAACTCAAAATGAGTTGAACATGAGGCAAAGAAGGTGGGTCGAACTTCTTAAGGATTATGATGTTGTGATTGACTACTATCTTGAAAATCCCTATATAGTAACCAATGCACTTAGTTGGAAGATATTCTTTACTTTAAAAGCAATGAATGTGCAACTGTATTGGAAAAAGATTGGTATGTTAATTACAAAACTTTAGTTTAGACCTACTCATTTAGGTCGGATTAAAGATTTTCAGTTGAAAGATGAAAAATGTTGCCAAGATTAGAACAAATTGAAAATGGTGAAAAATAAGGACTTCAAAGTTAAGTATGTTGGATGTTTGAGAAAAATATTATATTTTTGACAATGCATCCAGAAAGGAATAAGAGGTATCTAGGTCTGAAGAGCAAATATTGATGCCAAAAAATAAAAAACGGATAATAATTGAATTTATGGCTACATGCTTGACAGGCTAGCAACTAAAAGTGAAACATCAAGTACCTTCAGAAATGTGGTAACATATTTCCATTCCCCTAGTGGAAGTGGAAAATAATTATGATGGATTTCATAACTAGGTTACCAATAATACCGATTAAAGATGATTCGATTTGGGTAATTGTGGGTAGTTGAATCAATTGGTAATGAATAAATATGCTGAGCGATAAATTTGAAGTACTGTAAAGTGATGTGATGTACCTATTTTCATTGTGTGTGATTAAGATACAAGATTACCTATAGATTTTGGAGTTCCTTGCATAAGACTTTAGAGACTTGACATAATTTCAACATTACTTTGCATCCATAGAAGGACGAACAATCTCAAAGATTAATTCAGATTTTGAATGATATGTATAGTTTCTATTTGATTGAGTTTGAAGGCTTTTGGGAAAAATATGTGCCACTAGATGAAATTTCTTACAGTAACAGCTATCAATCGAGTATAACGATGGCTTTATCAAAAGTTTAGTATGAAAGATGATTGTGATAAACATTTACGAATTGTGATATAAGCCTTGTGGGAAAGGTAGTTGTATGAAAAGTACTCAAATGTGAATTTGATTAATTCAAGATGCATTTCTAGGTCACATTGTCTCAACAAAGAGGATCTAAGTAGAACCTAAGAAAGTTAAGATTATAGCACTAGTATTAATACAACCTGAAGTTAATAAGGATTCCATGTTATTTAATGATACATCCCATAATAGGTTGGGATGTATATTGATGTAATAAGGATAAAGTAGTATTTGATGTATCTTTCTGAAAGTCATTCTTTGCCTTATAATCATTGAATGCCCAATTATCTTTAGAAGAAAATAGTGTACTGATTACACAGCTTCAGCTCAAGCATACATTGACAAATCAGATCAAAGATTTACAGATGAGAGATAAGATATGCTTGAAAAGAATTCAGTAAGGTGAAAAGGGAAAACTAAAGATTTTGATGTTAAGTCTAAAGCATGTTCATATTATCAAGGGGTAATTTATATCCTGATGATAATAAGCTAAAATGAGAACTAAAAGGTTATTGGATATGATTTATTTCGGGAAGCGGAGAATAAAATAAGAATGGTTTGAAGCAATCTTAGAATTTCTTTACAATGATTAAAATTATATGCTAATCTTGAAAGAAAAGATATTTAATGTGGATTTAAGGATAAAGTATTTCTTAAAATTTTCACCTTGGAAGAAGGTGTTATGATTTGGACGAAAAGGAAAGCTAAGTCAGAGAGTTATTGGACCATATAAGATTTTGAAAAGAGTTGGTATGATAGCTTATCAACTAGCTTTATCTCCGAAAATGGACAAGATTCACAATGTATTCCATGTATCGATCATATTCTTTACATGTCATTACCCTGGAGGAAAAAGAGATTCAGCCAGATTTGACTTACGAGGAAGAATCGGTAAAGATACTAGCACTTGGAGTAAAAAAAACTAAGAAATAAGTCGATTTCGTTTGTTAAAGCTCTTTGGCGAAATCATAAAATTGAGGAAACGACTTGGGAAAGAAAAGAAGATACGAGAAAGAAGTTTCCTAACCTTTTTGAACCAAGTTCGTGTTGAAATTTTGAGGATGAATTTTCTTAAGGGGAGAGAATTTTAATATCCCAATTTTTGGCTAGTGAACAAAATGTAAAATTTGAAAGTTTTGTGGCTAAAGTATAAAATTTTGGAAAATTTAGGGATCAAAGTGTAGTTTTCAAAATTTATGTATTTTAACCCTATAAATGAATATTTTATCCCCAAGAATGACGTTTTCATGTTACCAAAATTTTCGTACGGAGTTTGTATTAATGGATACAAAGCGATAAATTTAAAAAAAATATTTGGATAATAGGATCGAGCTAAAATTTCTAAGATAGCATTTTATGGATATTTGGATGTTAAAAAGATTGGGAAAATTTTAAATCGACCGAAATAACATGGAATGGCAATTTTGTGAGAAAGTTGATCAGTAAAGGGTATTTTTGAGATGTCTTTTATGGATCAATAGTGGCTGATTAGAATCCAACTAAGTCCGGCTGGAATGTTACAAAATGGCAAATTAGAAATATAAATATAGTTGGAGGGTATTTTTCGAAAGTGGAATTTATTGAATTAAAATTCATTTTTAATGATACAGGTGTCTTAAATACATTAAATATGAAGGAATTACCAGCAAAAATATGCTCCAAAACGTTGGTGAAGAGAAAAAATTTACAAGCTCGATTTAAGCACCGAATCTCAGTTTTCAGGTAATCATTCAAACTACAAAGTTGTTCTACTCTTAGAGCTCTATGCTTTGATGTAAATAATTCATAGAATACTTGCTTGGTTGATAAGATTTGATATGAGAAAGAAATTAGGGTTTATGAACAAATTGGGGCTTTTTATGATTTTATGAATCCATGGTTGATTTTAAGTTAGAATCATGCTTGTATGATGTTAGAATCATGTTATTGAGTTGGGATTTAAAACCTAAATATTTTAGTTTGTATAGAGAAGATTAAGGTTTATGGATTCAAGTCTAAGATAGGGTTTGTGATGTTGGATTAATGATCTAGTAAGCTTGATTTGTCGTTTGGAAGCAAAACCCTAAGTTAAATACATAGGGATCATTTCGGCAAGCTTCAAAATTAAGGGACCAAATCTGATTTTTATGAATTTGATGTGTATTTATATTATTAATGATGTTAGAGGCATGAAAATGAAGTTAGAATGCTAAACCGACGATTAATCACATTAGCGACCATTTTGACAAACTGCCAAACTTGAATGGTCTATTCGGCAAAGAGGATATGTAGAATGAGTAAATTTGATTTTTAGTTAAAATGATTGGAGGACTAATAAAGTTAAGAAGCTTGAATCCTTATATTTGAAATTTTGGTGACCATCTCGACAAATTGAGAGAAATTAGAGAAGTAAAGGTTTAAGCCTATTTTGATGAAGGATGTAAAGAGAACATATGAATACAAGCTTTATTATAGTCATTTGAAGTAAAGTTATGGGACTAAAATGACAATTAGAGAAATAAGGAGCAGTTGGTGTAAATTAGAAGTTATTTATGGAAAGTTATGTTGGAATTTGAATTATGGCAGTATGTTTAAAAATTCGCCATAAATTCTACAAAAATGTTTATATGATGAATTTTATGCAAGTAAAGATTTGTTAGTCTAGTTTCATTTCCAGCAAACGAAAACTTATTTCGAGTTTGATTTTAAAAGATATGGATTTTTATTTGAAAGAATGTTAGAAAAATTAAATAGCAATTTCTGCCTAGATAGCTCTGTGACGTGAATGTAAAGAATTTTTATAATTTTGGTAGATTTTGCTAATTTATGTGGCTTATACCGTTAGAACCGTTATCGAACCTAGTTTCTACAATATAAAGGAAACTAAGATCCAATATGTATTCTGCCCTGTATAAATCTTTGAAGGTAGCGCAATTTGTCAGAAAATGGAATTTGAAACATTTTGTATTTAAATGTTAGTTAACAAGCTAGGAAGAATTATTGGAAGTTCAAATTGGTCACTCGGGACAATAATGAGTTTTTGAATAGTACAAGGAAGAAAAAAAATATTTGGAAATTTTATATTCGAATGATTATATTAGACAACATGTTTAAGGATTGATAGATTTGAATCTAACAAATATTTTGTTGTATTCATGGGATTAATGAAGTCAAGTCTGAATCAAAG
Organism: Hibiscus mutabilis; assembly: GCA_019671005.1. NCBI lineage: Eukaryota > Viridiplantae > Streptophyta > Magnoliopsida > Malvales > Malvaceae > Hibiscus > Hibiscus mutabilis. Next base: position 35,920,111 of record CM033720.1, on the reverse strand, counting down.
AAGGTTTGAGGTACTATGAAAGAAAGGATCGAACTAGGACTTAGTGAAGCATTATGTTAAGTGGCCAAGGTGAGTTCATTTTTACCTATTATATATATGATATGATAACGACTTACAATAAGTCGACCTTGATATTTATGAAAATGTATGTTGATCAAAGTTATGCAAATGGCATGAAATATTAAATGGCATATGTGATACATTGATATGGCATAATGATTTATGTAAGATAAATTGGATTTTAGATATTGGGTAAGAACTGCCTAATATCAACTTATATGATTTATATTGATGCTTTGAACATAGAATGTTGATTATAATGTTGACTTTGCCCAAGTATTATTGTGAAGTCTTTGGTATTGGATATCCATAGAGTCCTAGCAGCTGCGTCATAGCACTACGATGTGAGATAGACTCTTTAGGGTTGAGATAGACTCTACGGAGCCAATTCAAACACTACGGTGTTACATAGCACAAAATGTGCGAGTATGAGGAGAAAATGGCATCCTTGAGTACGCCGACACTACAATGTCGGTTATGATGACTCGTGTACCAACTTATCACATTATATTGTACTTCGGCCTATAATACATGAAATGCATTTATGCACGCAGTTATGTTAAAAAGCTTAATGTATATTTGATTAATAAAATAAAGGTTTGATGATATGATATAAATTGTACTGAATCGGTTGTCATTTTGCAGGGAATTGTATTGTATTGTAATGTGATATAATGTAATGTATGATCACATGTTTTAACTAAATAGTTTACTAATTGCCTCACTAAGTTCGTACTTAGTGTGTGTTTGATTTTGCACTAGTTGAAGATGTTGGAGTAAGCAAGGCGTTGCATTAAGTTTAGAGAATTTCATCAAGCTATCATAGTAATGACATCCTTCTTGAGGTTTTTGATTAATTTTAGTGGCATGTATAAATGAAATGAAATTGTCTATTTTGGTTTAGAGTCTATTATTTATTGAATAGTCATTTTGTTATTTTGAAAAGTAAAAGGAGCTCCAAATTTATTAGAAAACAAAATTTTACCAATTTTTAAGAGTGAATGGTTTTATAAAGTGTCATATGACATCTCTAACTCGTATTCAGTGATGGATACGGGAAGGTGGTGTTACACTTAGTATGGAAAGTTGCTTAGGATTTCGTTATGGTGCATCTTTAATAAACACTGTTATGAGCTGTTAATTTAGGAGAACTTAGTGGAACTTAGGTAAGGAAATATAAAAAAATGCTAGAGGTGCCCGAAACTGGCTCTAGCCAAAAAAAATGATGAACAATGAACGTTAGCTAGAGGTGCCCATCTGACTCTAGTCTTAGGGATCTTGCAAATGCTAAAGCAACCTAAAACTGGCTCTAGTATAAAAAAGAAGAAGAATTACAAGAGGTGCTCGAAATTGGCTCTAGTTAGATCGCTTGCCTCATCAAGTTAATAAAACTAATGTTTTGCTTGGAACTCCTATGATTAACCTGTACGTGACTACACACACATTTCACTTACATCATACTGAATTTTGAGTAATCTTTTTATATTTTTCCTAAAGTCACAAAGGTAATTAATGCTAGTTGCCACGGTTCTGAGGATTGAAGTCAGGTTTGCAACTTGTTCATGTTTGGTAAATGTCTTAGCAGGTGCTTGCTAGTTTTGTATTGCTTGAGGACAAGCAATTCTTCGAGTTTGGGGTGTGATAAGTGTGTAAAAGTATTGTTTTTCCTACCCTTTTTACTCACATTATTGTTAGACTTAAGTTCAGTTTAGTTGCATTTGTAGTCATTCATGCATAAGTTCGTAGTTTCCTAGTTCAATGTGCTTAGCCATGCATTTTATTACTTTTTTGTAGAAAAATGATGCTCTTTTGCTCGTTAGTGTGCAAGAACGAATTGCCGAAACATGCCCTGGCAAGTTGAGATAAATCACATTATCTTCAAGAATTAATTCAAAAATACAATGGATAAAGACTCAGATTTAAATGGGAGTTTACTGCATATAAATATATAAGATAAAGAGAGATAAAAGGGGATAATTCTTCTATTTTACAATTAAATATAATTTATCTTTCTTTTCCCCATAATTATCTCTTATTCATATAATTATCACATAGGATAATTCTCCAGATTTGAATTCAAATGCTGAGTTGGTTAGAGATCAATTCCCCACGGATTTTACACGCATTCAAACTCTTTCCCTTCATCTATTTAAAGCGATCGCATCAACAATACAAAGGAGGAGTCGAATTGGGAGAGAGTGTAACACACATTTTTCCGTATCCGTACACCGCGTACGAGTCGGAATGTTATGACTTCTTTAATCCAAAAATCAGGGTAATTTAAAATTTTCAGAAAACTTCCTGATGGTCACCCATCTTAAAATTTCTCTAGCTCAAGCACGCTTAACTTTATTTAAAATTGACTTGAATTATTTGTTCGAGTTCCAATCATAAATCAATTATCTTAACATGCTACTCATCACTTGAGGTTATTCTTGACCTTGAATCTTTCCAGAAATGCCAATTATCTTGAAACCATAACGAACTTTGAAGGCCAATCACACTCAAATAAGTTTAGCAAGTATACATGCCACTATAATAATCAAACCTTAATTAGGATGTCATTACTGTGATTAGCTGTTGAGCTTTCCAATATTGATGCAATGCTTTTCTCCCTCTCATCTTGATTCACCTACGTGTGTACAATCAAACACACGCTAAGTACTAACTTAGTGAGGCAATAAATGAAGTTAATAACAATAATTTAAACTTTATTCAACTTCACAGCTACATTTATTTTATATAGCATGATATATGCCAATGCATCAACTTTCACGTTGCAATAGTAATTATTTACTATATGCCAATGTCATAAGATTTTCATGCTTGTCTGTTTGTCATAAATGCCTTATATGCATAAATGCATCATAATCACAAGATAAGTATACCATCATATTAATCATGTATCAACATAATATAAACTGGATATAAATTTCTTACCAATCTACTTGCCATTTGTCTCGAGTGTTCACATAAACCGGATACCCGAATATACACTAACCAGTTTACTATTTATTATCCGTTTATTTATAGCCCAAAGTAAACCTTGAGGATCCTGGATACACGGGTCAAATATGCACCCAAGTGCTAATTCCCACACATTTATAAGGTTGTGCTAACCATGCACTAAGTGTCCTTTATGTACACTATAGTGCTATCTCGAATCCCTGATTATACAGCGTGCTGCTGGACTCTATGGCATGCCAACTATATCAAGTCCCTCAATGACTTATTTGGTCACAATTTCCGTATTTATTTCATCGATGGCAATGTATATCAATATAATATAACACTGGGCAGTTCATACCCGAAACAACATTCATAGCATACCATCATCAATAACTAGTAATCAATGCATTTGTTTTCAACCTTTGACATATTTATATTATCAAAGAAATAAATATCATGCCAATATATAAACCAGGTAGACTTATCGCAAGTCTTACCAATGATGTATAAAACATCCATGTATCATGTTATATATGCATTGCACTCACCTGGGCCATTTATTAGGATGCCTCACTAAATTCTACTCGATCCTTTCCCTTATAGAACCTCGAACCTTCTTTGATTCGGAATTGACTTCATTAATCACATGAATGAGATACAATATTTGTTAGATTCAAATCTAACAATACTTTAAACACGTTGTCTAATATAATTATTCGAATATAAAATTTTCTAAATATTTTTTTCTTTTTTCCTTGTATTGTTTAAAAATTCATTATGGTCCCTAGTGACCAATTTGAACTTCCAATAATTCTTCCGAGTTTTCTAACTCACATTTAAATACAAAATGTTTCAAATTTCATTTACTGACAGCATGCGCTACCTTCAAAGATTTGCTTATACCGGGTAGAATACATACCGGATCTTAATTTTCTTTATACTGGAAAAACTAGATTCGACAACGGTTCTTACGGTATAAGCCAAAAAATTAATAAAATCTAAAAAATTATGAAAATTCTTCAAACTCCCGTCACAGTGCTATTCTGACCGAAATTGGTTTGTAAATTTTCTGACCTTCATTCGATTAAAAATTCATATCTTTTAACTTGGAACTCAAAATCAGTTTACGTTTGTTGGAAACGAAACTAGACGAACAAATCTTTACAACGGCATAAAATTTATCATCTAACCATTTTTCTAGAATTTATGGTGAATTTTCGAAGTCACTTCCAAAATTCAATCTTCTTCATAGCTTTCCATAATAACTTCTAATTTATACTAACTTCTTCTTATTTTTCTACTTATCAATTTAGTCCCATTACTTGCTTCAAACCACAAATTCATCATCTTCTTCATCAAATAATTATTCAAAATAATTCCCTCTAATTTTCTTTCTTTGCCCAAAATAGTCACTAAAACGTAAAGGTAAGGATTCAAACTTCTTAACTCTGCAATTTAGTCCTCAAATCAACACTACTACCTTAATTCTATTATTTTGAAAAAAATCAGATTTAATCCCCATCCAAGAATTCATTTCCTATTTAGTCACTTGATTTTGACAAATTGTCAAAATGGTCACTAATTCGATTCAACATCGGTTTAGCATTCTAACATCAATTTCACATCTCCAACATCATTAATTACATAAATACACTCCAATTTCAAAATTTTCAGATTTGGTCCCTTAACTTTGATGCTTGCCGAATTGGTCCCCATATATTTAACTTAGGGTTTTACTTCCAAACAACAAATCAAGCTTACTAGATCATTAATCCAACGTCATAAACCCTAAGTTAGACTTAAATCCATAAAACCTAATTTTCTCCACACAACCAAAAATATGTAGGGTTTAAATCCTAGCTCAAAAACATGATTTTAACATCATATAAGCTTGATTCCAACTTAAATTCAACCATGGAATCATAAAATCTCAAAGCCCCATTTTTATTCATAAACCCTAATTTCCTTCTCATGTAAAATTCTCATCAATCAAGCATGTATTCCATGAATTAAATACATCAAAAGATAGAGCTTGAAGAGTAGAACAACTTTGCAGTTCGAAAGATTACCTCAAAATCGAGTTTGGGGGCTTGAATCGAGCTTGGAAAATTTTCTCCCTTTTCCCCCATATTTTCGAAAATGTAAAAGATGAAGAAGGCTTCATCTTTTTGCCTTTTAATTTCAATTCCTCCAATTCTGCGACTTGTATTATATAAATGAATTTTAAATTCATTCAAATAGGGAAATTACAAAAGTGCCCTTTTATCCAACGGTTGAGATTGATTTTATCATCAATCAAGGGCCAATATTTAAACTTCAAATTTCTTCTTCCGAAAATAGCTCTTGTAACTTCAAATATTGCAAAATTGCCATCCCTACCAAAAGACCAATTTGCCCTCCAACTAGTCTTTATTTACTTGTTTGTTTCAAAATTGCCATTCCATTATATTCTAACTAAATTAGTTCCTCCTTAATCGGCCACTATTCCATAACTATTATTTTATGATTTTCCATGGATTATGGAACAACCTCTGAAATTTTACGATTTTACCTTTACCGAGCTATCAAATCTATTTCAAAAATTCTATATTTCCATAATATTCCTCATATCATCATCCTTCATCCAATGACCAAAATTTAATCTTGAATTAGTAGTTTACCAACTTTGCCCTTGTAATTTTCCAAAATTATGATCTTGCCATTTTTCATCCAACGACTCATACTTAGAGTTTCTCTTCTGCTCTTCTTGCCCTCAGCTCCTGCCTTACTTCTGTCGTCTTTCTCCTATCTTGCCGTATTAAAGAAAATACACCTTGATTCTGGCAAAGGAAATATTCCTAAACTCTTTAACGTAAATTCATGATTCTACTAGCTAAATGCACAAATATGTACTCAAAGTCAAGCAAGAGCATAACAATATATACATATGAAAAGTAGTACTTTTTAGGAGTTAACAGTGGACTAGGCAAAATATTGTTTAGGGAATAGTGGAAAGACATCAGTGGATCCCAATGACAACCTATTCAACAAGACTCTTGTGGCCAGGTTATTGTCTTTAGCATATTCAAAGAATAGCTTGAAGAATTCTATCATAGCGCTAATCAGGGTTGTGCGCATGGTACCAGTGGCCATGGCGCTGAATGGTGTAGCACCAACCATAAGTTCTAGAGCCTTGGGATCTCTTTGGGGAACATCCTGATTTGGACGTTTACTACCGGCTCATTGGGGTCTTCATGTACCTTTGCCTTCTCACACAGAGCAATAATTAAGCTTGGGAATAATAAAGGGCTCTTTGTTCCAAAAAAAGTTGCCCGTCCCATAATAGACTGGTATGTCATCTTTCCAATATTAAACTATTGGCCTTTCATCACCAAATAAAGGAGAAGCATCTCATCAGTGGAGATAGTTGAATGGTGTCTTGTAGGCTAAAGTTGTGTGTTCATGAAGTGAACCCAGTATTTGGGATCTGGTTGTAGGTCAACCCATTTTACAATCTTGTGGGTAGCCAATTTCAATATCCATTTCGTTCCCAAAATGCACAAGTCATGAAGTACTTCATCATAAGTAACGTTGGTGGCCGTCATTACAAAGCCCTCATGCTCATCCTCTACAATATTTAGATTGAAGAACTTGTTGACTGTGGCAGCAGAGAAATTTACCATTTTTTCATCGACAAACACTTTTTTATGGTCAGCCTTGGTGATATAGACGTAGAACTCACAAACCCAAGAAACATTAATTTTCCCTTGTTGTCGGACAAACTCCTTCCAATTGTGAGTGTCAATTAGAGAATGGATATTGTCATCGAACTGTAGTTTGTGCGTGCCAAAAAATTTCAACCCTTCTTCAGGCATGAGTTATTGATTTTGGAAGTTCTTATAATGCTTCTTCGTCTCTGGATTAGAAAAGATCCTCTGAGGGACAAGTTCATTTCACGTCAGAGTAGTTCGTCGAGATGTTGAGGAGGTTATATAGACGTAGTGGTACCAGTTGGTGTTGGGGAGATTGGTGAAGCGCTTCACTAGTGTGAGTGGCATTTCTTGTTTTTGCCATAATCTTTGTATAAAGAAAGAAGATGAAAGAATGGAAGTTTTAGGGTTTGGTCAAGGATTGAGAATGCAGGAAAGGGGAACACTTCTTTCTCTCTATCTATGAAGGGGAAGTTGATGATAATATTGAAAGGTTTCTTAATGGTATCATTATAGAGGGAAATACGAGTTTAATTGCTTGAGAATGATGGAAAGTACGTGGACGGTAGCGAAAAAGTGTGCGGGGGTAAAGTAGGAAAGAGAAAGTTAGTGTAATGATTTATAGGGGAAAGTTAATGTATTTGAAACAAATGTTCTCTTCCCTTTTTTCGAGATATAACCAATCTGTCAATAAGTCCTTGTTTCCAATCATATGGTGGACCCATCAAGTATTCCCTACGCGATAACTACTAAAATAAACAAAACATATTAAATAAAACCTAATTCTAAAAAAATTAAAGTTGTAGAGAAATAAAATTACAAAAAGAATAAAAGGGTAAATCTAGATATGCTATTCATCTCGTAACATGGCCCAAGATTTGTCACGATGGACTGGTGCTCCTTTATAAATATTCAACCATTCCAACACCTTGGTGAGCTTGTCGAGGCATAGATCAATAAACAACAAAGGGGGTGGTCCTTTTTCGTGGCTTTGTTCAGCTTTTGGTAGTCTATAAAAATCTGCCATCCAGTAACGGTTCTGGTTGAAAAAATTCATCGGCAACATTTTTTATCATAATCATACCTCTTTTCTTTGGTGCACTCTGGACAGGAATCACCCATGAACAATCTGAGATAGGATAGATAATTCTAGCATCGAGCCATTTGATGATCTCTTCATAACTACAATCTTCATTATAGGATTGGGTCTCCACTGTGGTTCTATCGAGCTGTTGTGATCAGCTGCAAGCAAAATCTTATGCATACACAAGGTAGGGCTTATAACCTTCAAGTCAACAATAGTTCAACCAATAGCTTTCTTATGTTGAGATAAGACATGTAACAGTTTAGTTTCATGGTCGGGTGTTAAGCTAGCATATATAACAACAACATCACATTTTTCTTCCCTAAATATGCATATTTTAATTGTGGGTGAAGAGGTATCAGATCAAGTAATGATGGATGCTCTAGAGATGGTTTGGAAGATTTGAACTCAGTATATTCTAGTGGTTCAAAAGCATACCTAGCTTGGTAAGATTATCATTGGATTGTTTAATCTCAATCTCACATTCTTCTTCAGCTTCTTGCATGGCCTTGTCAAAGTCAGCTTGCTTTGTAGTGGTAAGCATATTGCTGCAGCATATGTCTTGCAAACTTTCTTCAGTTAGGGTTTATTCACTGTGCACAAGCTGGCATTCTTATAGTCATACGCGTACTTGAGTTGAGTGTGATCTTTTGGTCATTCATCTTTATAGTAAATTCACCAGTCTCACAATCAATCACAATACGTCTAATAGCAAGGAAGTGTCTCTCGAGGATGATGGGAGCATTCTCATCTGCTTCGCAATCATGGATAAGAAAATCTACCAAAAAGAAAAATCTATCCACCTTGACTAACACATCTTAAATTATACTTCGGGTCAGATTTGAGATCGATTGGGCAATTGAAGGATCACTAATGTATGCTTAGCTTTTCCCATCTCTAGTAAACATAGATTTTGGCATTAAGTTGACACATGCATCGAGATCACATAGGGCACGGCCAGAGTAGTTATGGCCTATAGAGCATGGAATGGTAAAACTAGTAGGGTTCTTCATCTTCAGTGGCAAATCACTTAGCACAGCCACACATTTGCCCACGACAACAATAGTTTCAACTTCACCTACCATTCTTTTCTTAGTCATGATCTCCTTTAGGAACTTTACATATATTAGGATTTGATAAATGGCCTCTAGGACTGGGACATTGATGTGCAACTGTTTGAGCATAACCAGAAACTTTTAGAACTGGGCATCTTGCTTTTGAACCTTCAATCACTGTGGGAATAGAGGTTGAGGTCTACGCCCTTCATGTGGCTTATTGGATGCAGTGGCATCCTTATTCTTCTTATCCTTGTCGTTAGTAACAAGGTCTCTCACTGTATCAGACATAAGAGTTGTATCTTTAGGTGCAAGAGCATTAATGGATGGCTTGCTTAGAGTGGAATCAACAAGGGAACCTCTCCCAAACTTGTTATCTAGCATCAAATGGCTGTCATCTTGCATCAAATAAGTTGATTCGCGGATTGGATCTTATTTCCAGTAAGTAATGATGCTTTAATCTATATTTTAGATGTTTAATGATGTTGATAAGTGATTTTTATCAATGGAATCCCGAAACTTAAGAATCTATATTTGTTTAGGTTGTTAGTTTTGAGGTTTTGTGGTGTTTCTTTGGTTGTAAGGTTGCTGGAGGTGGCAGGTTGATGTATTTTGATGTTGAAAGTGATGTTAGATTGATAGATGTTGGCTGGGTTGTGAATCGAAGTGTTTTGTTCTATTTTCGGTTGTTGTGGAGGATTAATTGATAGATGTCCTCTTTTGTTTTGTGGTAAAAATAGGGGAGGTTGATCAGAAAGTGATTGGAGAAGCGTTGAAGGTTTCAGATACTTGATTTCACGTTGGCGAATTGAAGTTTCGCGTATCGGTGAGTGAAAACGTGGTTTAAAGCATTTTGATGTCATAAGAATAGAGTTTTGGGAGTTAAGGTAGAGCTTGAAATGCTTACCTATACTCGGAAGTAAGTATAAAGTGGTTTTCTCTCTCGGTCGTGCTAGTTTGAAATGGTTTTATGCACTTGTTTTGATTTACATGTTTCCTACTGTTAAGCATGTTTTAAAGTATTCGATATATTGTTTTTAAGCATGTTTTGCTGAAGGATGCACATGGTAAGTGATCCTTGTAAGTATGGTTTATACTTGTGTTTTAAAGCATGGTTGTTGCTTTGGAAATGGCATGGTTTAATGCTTGTTAAAACAGTGAGGTAAATGGTAAATGGTTAATTATATTGGCAAGTGATGTGGTTTTAAAATTGTTATCGGATATAGTTGGTCAGCCATAGGATTGAGTGCACTTTAAAATAATCGCCTTGGATGTTGAGGGGTTTATACGGTGTACCGAATACTCTATCCAAGTACCCTAATGGTAAAGGGGTTAAACAGTCCGTTAGTGGATTAAGCAGCTAACCAATGATTGGGGTGGGTGTCCCCGTGGGTTGAAAGTGTACCCGGTTGTTATTGTACCGCGATTGTGATTGTATCGCTATTCCGGTTGAGATGGCTTGAAGTGTTGGGTTAACACTTGTTGAATCCGTGTATCCGATGAACTCTTTTGTTATTGAACTTGTTAATGGTCACTTGAAAGCCAATATAATTGTTAATGTATCATTGAAATGTTTTTTGTTGTATAATGTGATTTATACATGTTTCTCCTTAAGCTTTGCATTTAGTAGAAATGCATGTGAAGGCTTAAGTGGAGGGTTAGCAATGTTACTTGCTGTTGATTAATGATATATGTAGCATATGGTTTAATATGTTGGTTTAGATGATGTAAAGTGCATGCTTAAAAAGGGGCATGATGATGTTTTAAAGGATGATTTTAAGTAAATGGTTTTAAATGCATTGATGATGTTTCTTTTTTAGCATTCCTCACTAAGCCTTGTTTGCTTACGCTCTCATTGTCCATCAATGCAAATAACTGAGGTCTTGGAAGGAAAGAAGGAGCAATGGGATCTTGGCAAGACTTGTTTCCAAAGTATGTTAGAGACTAGACTATATTGAATAAGGGCAATGGGGTACTTGTTGTGTTTTGGGAGATGTTTTGTGGAACTCCCTAGTTGAGCAAGTTTCTTTAGTTGCTCCTGGTTTGTAAATGGCCTTTAAGGATTGTTTTTGGTGCTGGTTTATCTTTTGGTATGTTGGTTGGATACATATTAGGAAGCATGCCTATAGATTTCCTTTCTGATGCATGAATCCTTGTTGTGTTGTTAGAATTGTGGTGCTAGTTGGCATGAGATATGTTTGGTGTGTTGATATGTGTTTTAAGCATGTTAGGGTGGTTTGAGTATGCTTTTGGGATGAAAAACCAGCCAAATATGACATTATAGGCCCAGGCGTACCGATACGCGGGGGGCCATATCGGTACGGCTAGGCAATTTTAGGCTTGTGGGATCGGTACAGGCCTTGTGCATTTTGATACGCCTAGGCAAATTCGGCCAGGTGTACCGATACGGGTATGGATGTTTAGGTGCGAGTGTTAGCCTCTGGAATTCACTTTTTCAACTCAAACCCATGTATCAAAACACCTAAGGAGCCGTATCGGTACGGTCTGTAACATTTCAAAAGTTGGTATTTCAGTTAGGCGTACTGATACGGCTTGGTGGTGTATCGAAACGGGGTGTTTCAAACCATACTGATACGGGCTTACCTGTATCAGTACGGATGACCGTTAATTTTGTTAATGACACATTGGGGCAGTTTTGTCATCTTTACATTCTAGTCCATGATTCTTGCCAATGCAATAGTTGTGATAGAATGATCGGATTGAGTTGAAATTTGAAATAAAATATTAGAACCTGACTAATTAAAGGTTGGAAACCTAAAAGTAAGCTTTAATTCTGAAATTATTTGTATTTTGGTCCCTAAATTATAAATATGATTAATTGGATGTCAAAATGATGCCCGATTAAGTTGGGGTTACACCTAATGTCTACATGAACATGTAGGGTTAATAATTGGCACCTAAATAAGATAAAAAGGAAAAAAATGGACCAGGTTTTGTTGAATCTCTTCGGTTTGCTATGGCAAACCTAATGCAGCCTTCTTTGTTCAGTTGGGTGTCTGGGTCGGGTCAAGGGGGTTACATTTGGTAGTATCAGAGACAGTTTTGGTTCGTTTGGGAGGTTGTTGTGTTGTTGCCATGTTTGATTTGCACGGTTATTGTTGTATGTATGCTGGTTGATATGCACGGTGATTGATATATGGATGTTGGCTGTTGTATGCTATGTTGGGGAAGTTTTATGGTACCCATTTCCTTATTATTATAGTCTGGAAAGTTTTGATTTTTGAAATGAAAGTCTTGGATCCTTGCTTGAGGCTGGCCTGACTATTTTTGTTTTGAAATAATTATCATGCCTTAAATATATTTTAGCACGATGAGACCGAGGAGAGAGTTGCGATCTAGTGCGTTTGCTGCTGCCATTGGGCAGGGTGTTGAAGGAGATGTTGTCCCTCCTGGAGGGTTACCACCGCCCCACCTAATCCACTTGAGGAAGTGGAGCAAGTGCCACCTGCGCCAGCTGGGCCAGGGATGGGTAATATGGTACCGTTGATACAAGCCATGACCGGTGCTTTTCAGGCAGCAGTTGCGGGTGTTCGTGTGCCAGTACCACCAGTTGAGGGGAAAGGTTTGCTGCTTGAGTGTCTTCGTAGTTTGGGTGGAGTTGAGTTTTGAGGGTTATCACCTGAGGCTTCTAAGGGCTGGTTGGCCAGTACTGAGAGGATATTGGGCCAGATGGGGTGCACCGATGCTCGTAAGCTGGGTTGTGTTGTTTCCCTGCTGCAGGGTGATGCTTATGCATGGTGGACTACCATGATATCCAGTATGGCGACGAATGATGCCTGGGAGTTCTTCTGTGAAGCTTTTCGGAAGAAGTTTTTGGGAGTCCGATATCAGGACGAGAAGAAGCATGAGTTTATGGCTTTGGTGCAGGGCAGTACGTCTATTGTAGAGTATGAGGTGCAGTTCATGAGGTTGAGTCAGTATGCACCTGAGTTGGTTCCTGACGAGCGTACGCGATATGATCGATTACGTTATGGGCTTGTGTATGAGGTTAAGACATACATGCTTGTTGCTGATTACACCGACTTTGATGTGTTGGTTTTGTGAGCCAAGGATGTAGAGCAAAATTTGGGCTTGGCTTCTGGATCACGAGGTTTTAGCTCGGGTAAGAGAGCTGTTGATTCGGGTTACAGCGGTGGTCAGGATAAGAGACACCGTGACAGGAGGTTTCACCCGGAGCCGAGGCATGGCAGAGGTGTTGTGGGACGTGGAGTCCAGGGGCAGGGTGCTCAGGTTAGAGCCCCATTTAGCACTTGTTGGGTTTGTGGATCCCGATATCATTTGAGGAGAGATTGCCCGCGTTTGGCCAGGTAGGGTCAGGCACATGCTCCTCTGGTGGCTAATGCTTGTTAGAGTTGCAGGTCTGGCGACCATTAGAGGCGTGATTTTCCATTGTTGGCTGGAAGTGGGTAGGGTGTTGCACCTGTTGTTTCTCCGCAGCGGGGTCGTGGTCTTGGCCGCATACCGTTTCAACATCGAGATGGTGCACAAAGAACTGTGGCTCATATTGTTGCTATCTAGCCTGAGGAAGGTGGATCGGCTAGTGTGTATGCGCACCGCAAGGGTCGCAATGACACTGATGTGGTTGCAGGTACTTTTACCCTACAGTCTCTGTCGTTGTATTAGTTGGTTGATTCTGGTTCTACTCATTCATACATTTTGAGTGAGCATGCTGAGCTGCTTGATATATCTGTTGAAATTCTTAATGTGGGTGTTAAAGTGACAAGTTCTCTTGGGGAGACAGTCGTGGTTAGGAGGTTGTATCGTAGGTGTCCGCTGATGGTCCAGGGGCATGTGTTTGACGTGGACTTGATGGAGTTACCATTTCATGGTTTTGATGTGATTTTTGTATAGATTGGTTAATCGAATATCGGGTTGTGGTAGATTTTGAGACCAAGCGGATATCCTTGAGGTTGTTGGACAATTATGAGGTGGTGGTTGTTGGCAAGAATGCCAAATTTTTGTCGAATGTTGTTTCAGCTTTGGAAGCAAGTCGAATGTTGGATTCGGGATGTCAGGCTTATTTGGCCTATTTTATGAAACCTGGATCTAAGGAGTTGAGGGTGCAGGATGTTCGCACCGTATGTGAGTTTTCGGGTGTTTTTCCAGAGGAATTACCAGGGTTGCCACCTGACCATGAGGTAGAGTTTGGCATCGAGGTCTTTGCGGGTATGGTACAGGTATCTATTACTCCATACCGCATGGCTCCGAATGAATTGAAGTAGTTGAAAACGTAGTTACAAGAGTTGCTTGACCGTGGGTTCATTAGACCCAGTATTTCACCGTGGGGAGCGTCGGTGTTATTTGTTAAGAAGAAATATGGTACGTTGCATATGTGTATAGATTATCGGCAGCTGAATAAGTTGACAGTAAAGAATAAGTATCCCTTACCGCGGATAGATGACATGTTTGATCAGTTCAAGGGAGCCTTGGTGTTTTCCAATATAGATTTGAGGTCAGCGTACTATGAGTTAAAGGTGAAGGAGGTGGATGTGCCCAAAACAACCTTTCATACGAGGTACGGGCATTACGAGTTTCTTGTGATGCCGTTTGGTTTGACCAATGCTCTAGCTGCTTTTATGGACATGATGAACTGATTGTTCTATAAGTTTTTGGACCAGTTTGTGGTTGTGTTTATCGATGATATCCTTGTGTACTCCTGTACCGAGGAAGATAATGATAGACATTTGAGAATTATGCTTCAGACGCTGTTGGCTAATCGGCTTCATGCTAAATTAAGCAAATGTGGGTTTCGGCTTAAGGAAGTTGTATTTCTCGGGCATGTTGTGTCAGCCGAAGGAATCCATGTTGATCCGCATAAGGTTGAGGCTGTAATGAGTTGGAAGGAGCCCAAGCCCGTGACGGAGGTTAGCAGTTTCCTCGGTTTGGTGGGTTAGTATCGAAGATTTATAGAGGGGTTCTCTAGTTTGGCGGCTCCGTTAACAAAGTTTCTACAGAAGAATGTTCGGTTTGAGTGGACAGAGGATAGACAGCGAGCTTTTGAAAGGTTGAAGGAAGCCTTGATGCGAGCTCCAGTCTTGGTTCAACCAGAATCGGGAAAGGAGTTCATTGTTTATAGTGATGTGTCGTATGTTGGGCTTGGTTGTGTGTTGATGTAGGAGGGTAAGGTAGTGGCGTATGCATCTAGGCAGTTGAAGGTGCATGAACGTAACTACCCTACTCATGATCTTGAGCTTGCAGCAGTTGTGTTTGCCTTGAAGATCAGGAGGCATTACCTTTATGGTGGGAAATGTGTGGTTTATACGGATCATAAGAGTTTGAAATATCTGATGTCACAGAAGGAGTTGAATCTTAGGCAACGTAGATGGTTGGAGTTGCTTAAGGATTATGATCTAACTATTGAGTATTATCTGGGGAAAGCCAATGTTGTGGTGGATACTTTGAGCAGGAAAGCGACTGTAGAATTGAGAGCCATGTTTGCTCGGTTGAGTGTGACGAGTGACATGGGTTTGTTGGCTGAGTTTCAGGTGAAGCCGTCCTTGTCGCGGATGATTAAGAAGAAGTAGTCGTATGATGGGAGTTTGGTACCTCATGTGTAAGATATCAGGGATGGAAATCCTATAGAATTTTATTTCAACGATGATGGGGTATTGTGTTTCAGAGGTCGAATAGTGGTGCATGAGGACGAAGAGTTGAGGCGCACTATTTTGACTGAGGCACACGCTAGTCCTTTTGCTATGCATCCCGGTAGTACTAAAATGTATCAAGGGTTGAAGGATGAGTACTATTGGGTTGGACTAAAAAGGAATGTGGCTAATTTCATTGCTCGGTGTAGGGTTTGTCAGTGGGTGAAGGCTGAGCATCAGTTCCCTTCCGGGTTGTTGCAACCGTTGAGTATATCAGAATGGAAGTGGGAAATAATCACCATGGATTTTGTGTCTGGGCTGCCTTTGACATCGACCAAAAAGGATTCCATTTGGGTGATTGTGGATTGGTTTACAAAGTGTGCGCATTTTGTTCCAGTGCGTACTATGTATACCTTGGAAAAGTTGGCTGAATTGTACATCTCTGAAATAGTGTGTTTGCACGAGGTGCCTAAATCTATAGTTTCGGATAGGGATCTACGGTTCACCGCAAGGTTTTAGGTGAGTTTGCATCGTGCTTTGGGAACCCAGTTGAGTTTTAGTACCTCGTATCATCCTCAAACGGATGGCCAGTCGGAGCGGGTGATTTAGGTACTTGAGGATATGCTGAGGTGTTGTGTTATTGTGTACCAGGGAACATGGGAGAAGCAGTTGCCGTTGGTGGAGTTTGCTTACAATAACAGTTATCATGCTAAGCATACAGATGGCACCTTATGAGGCGTTGTACGGCATAAAGTGTCGTACGCCCGTGTGTTGGGCAAAAGAGGGGGAAAAGTTTGTATCGATTGCCAATGTTTTGAAAGGCACAATCGAAAAGGTAAAGTTCTTATGTGAGCACTTAAAAGCAGCTGTAGATCTCCAGAAAATCCGATGCAAATTTAAAGCGTAAGGATATAGAGTACGCTGTAGGTGATAAAGTGTTTTTGAAGGTGTCACCTTGGGAAAAGGTGTTTCGGTTTGGGCGGAAAGGGAAGCTTAGCCCAAGGTTTATTGGACCATACAAGGTGGTGGAGCGTGTGGGTCTTGTTGCATATCGGTTGAGGTTACCTCCGGAGTTGGGAAAGATTCATGATGTGTTTCATGTTTTAGTGTTGCGGAGGTATAGGTCGGATCCACCGCATGTTATGCCAGCGGAAGAGATTGAGTTGAGACCGGATCTATCATACGAGACCCAGCTCTACGGTTTAGATGTATAATCCACCAGCGGGAGTAAATGGAACATTTACCAACCACAACTGCTGCGGTTCTCAAGTAGGAGATTACGGACACTTAACACCCCTCGACAACCATGAGGCGACTTTTTATAGTGCACTCTAAACCCTATGGCATGCCAACTATATCCTATATCATTTTAACTATAGCCACTCGCCAATATATTCCATAAAAACATTACCTCATTGTTTTACATATGGATCAAATCAATCTAACATAAATACGTTAAGCCATGCATTTTAACACTCTCTAAAACACATTTATAAACCATATGCCATTCTCGTGAACCATCATCTATGATCATTTGCAACAACATCTTTCTCTTTCAAAACATGCATAATATAGTGAGAAATTGACACCAACAACATGTGTATGAGATTTCATTTTGCAAAACCGAAATCAAGCTTTATCTAAACTCCCACAACTCCTTATCTAAACTCCCACAACTTCTTTCAAACCATAAGTGTATCAAACTTTATCTAAACTCCCACAACTCCTTTCAAACCTTTTAACAACAGTAAAACACTTTTCCACTCACCAACAATCCAACGCTTGCTTTTCGATACGTGAATCAAGCTTCTGAAGCTTCCGCACCTTCTTCAAAAGCCAAAGGATTCAACTCCCCTATTTTACCCAATCAAAAATAGAGGATTAAAACATATATTTGTACCTCAAACCTCTAGCAACCAACAAACACAACATCGCCCCACAAGATTCCACTCAACACCCTCCTAAAACCATAAAGAACACCACCAAACCTTACCTAAACAAAGGCTAGCCAACATCCAATGATTCTAACATGTTAACAACATCAATTGATATCCAAAAATACCTTAAACACGTCCCTATACCTCCAGCAACACTTCAGCAACAAGATCAGGTAAAAAACCAACTATACACAACCTAGAAAACTAGCAACTCACATAGTTTCAAGATTTCATTGATTCACCAACTCTTGCAACATTAAAATACATCCAAATTAAGATATAAATCAATTAAATACTTCACCAAAATAGATCCAATTTAGTTTCCGACAATTTTCTAAGAAAACTCAATTTAACCAATAAATCCATATTAAAATCATAATTTCCTAACATAAATCAACAACAAAGGATCAAGAACATTGGAATTTCAATAAAGAACCTTTAATTAGAGGAGAGAAATGAAAAGAACCTCCAATTGCTGATTTCTTCCTTAATTGGCCAAGCTTTGATGAAATCCAATGAGATTTTGCAAAGGAATTTAGAGAAATTAATAAGGAATCAAAAAGGAAATCAATGGAGATTGATTCCTAGAGATTTTGAAGTATAAATCCAAGTTTGGTTGTTGAGAAAGTTGAGAGAAAAGGTTTGGAGAAAAGTAGTTACGTAAGAAAATGTTTTTGGCAAATTAAAGATCTTTTTAATAAATCCTCATTTATCCAATTATTAAACCATTTTAAAATAATTTAAATATGGCCCGCATTAAGAATGAAATATGTTGAAAAAGATTAGACAAATAGCTCCTTAAATATTCTAAGTTTTGACCTTATTTCGATTTAGTCACCAAAAACAGTTTTGAAAACTTTTAATTTAGTCACTAGACCAAACTATCTTAAAATCAGATTTAATTACCTCAAATTGACTTCACCAAATTACTTAAAATATTAATTAAGTAATTTAAAACATTTTCTCATATTTTATTTTATCTCAAAATCAATTTTATAAATTTCTTTTCCCGAAACTATTCGAATTGCCTAAACTAGTTCTCTTGAACCACCAACCCGATCCGGCCCACATCTAAGCCCAGTTTCAAGGTGTTACATGAAGATACATTGAATTTGAGGCTATTCTCATTCTCTTTTAGAGACAAAGCAAAAGCGTGGCTAAGTTCTTTGCCACCTAGTTCATTTAATTCTTTGGGCAGAATTATACAAGTTCCTTTTGCGATTCCAGCCACCTAAACTTAAGGCCAAGCTGGAAAGCCATATCATCACTTTTAGGCAGGCTGATGATGAGACTTTGTGTGATGCCTGAAAGCGTTTTAAGGACCTATTAAGAAGATTTCACATGAATGGGTTTCCTTCTTGGACCGAGATTGAGACCTTTTATAATGAACTCAATGCTCATACCAGAATTTTGTTGATGTTTCTTCAAACGGTTCGTTGCTAGACAAAAAATTATATAGAGGCATTGGATATCCTTGAAAGGATTGCCGACAATGATCTCCAATACCCTACTATCAGACTGGGAACTGGAACAAAAACTGCTGGAAAACTAAAGCTTGACACACTGTCATCTATCAATGCTCAAATTTCCAATCTCACTAATATAGTGAAGTCAATGCAAAAAACTACTGAAGTTCAAGAAGTAAAGGCATTAGAACCATTATGCACAATTTGTGGGGATGATCATAATGTGGAAGAATGGCCAACCATAAATTTTGTTGGCAATTTCAATCGCAATTTTAACCCATATTCCAATACTTTTCATGGGTAAACCAAGGCAATAACCATTATAATTCCCAATGTCAGAAAGACAATACACTGTCAGGTATATGGTTCAAAATGATGCAACTGTCCAAAGTCTAGCAACATCTATGCGAAACTTGGAAGTTCAACTGGGGCGAATTGCCAATGCACTCAGCAACAGATTTCAGGGAAATTTGCCAAGGGATCGGAGGATACTCGACAAAAAGGTAGAGAACAATGCAAGGCAGTAACTCTTAAGAGTGGAAAATAATACGAGACTGAGGCACCTATTAGACAGTTAATTAATTGCTAGGGTGAAAAGTTGATGCTAGTAGATGAACCCAAAGAAATAGAGAAGAACGAGGCGAGCTCTGACAAAGCTAGACTTCAATCTAATACCAGTACCACTTTAGCAAAACCAGCAGAACCAACATTCACTTATCCGCCACCAATTTTTCCATAAAGGCTTCAGAAACATAAGCAAGACCAGCAGTTTAAGCGCTTCTTGGAAGTTCTTAAACAACCGCAGATCAATATACCATTAGTAGAAGATCTCGAACAAATGCCCAACTATGTCAAATTCATGATGGACATCTTTTCAAAAAGAGAAAGATGTGTGATTTTGAGACGATTACTCTTACTAAAGGATGTAGTGCAATGATCACCAAAAAATTGCCACCAAAACTGAAAGATCTGGAAAGCTTCACATTTCCCTATATGATTGGCAATAGATTCATGGACAAGGTACTGTATGATCTGGGAGCCAACATCAATCTGATGCCAATGTTAGTTTTCAAAAAACTTGGCATTGAAGCAAGGCCTACTACAGTAACACTCCAGCTGGCAGATCGATCTTATGCACATCCCAAGGGTAATATTAAGGATATGTTGGTAAAGGTAGATCAATTTATATTTCCAGCTGATTCTATTATTTTATAATATGAAGTTGATGTTAATGTCCCAATAATTTTGGGAAGACCATATCTTGCCACGGGTAAGACTAATTGATTTTCAAAAGTCAATCTTACTATGCGTATGAATGACCAGCAAGTTACGTTTCACGTATTTTGAGCTCTTAAGTGTGTAGATGAACCTAAGGGATGCCATGCTAGTAAGATAATGGAGAATTTCTAATGTAGAGATAGCAAAGTTTTACCAAGACACAAACAATGATGCCATAGAGCAGGATGATGAGGATACAACTAGTGAAGAATATGAAGGACAAACGATGCTGAATGAGGTCAAGAGTTAGTTCGGGAGACTTGAGCCACTTGAATTCGCTGGCAGAGAAATCAAGGCACCTAAACCATCCATTGAGGATCCACTAGAATTGGAACTAAAACCTTTGCCAAACCACCTCAAATATGCTTATTTGGGTGATGACTCAACTTTTCTAGTGATCATTGCCGCCGATTTGACTGATGACTAGGAGGAAAGATTTTTGGAGACACTAGCCAATCACAAGCAAGCTTTAGGGTGGACCTTGGCTGATATCCGAGGTATAAGCCCAACAATTTGTATGCATAAAATCATTCTAGAGGATTACCATGGAAAAACAATCGAGGCCCAAAGGAGATTGAATCCCAACATGAAGGAGGTAGTTAAGAAAAAGTCATAAAATGGATGCATGCCAAGATAATTTATCCCATTTTTGACATTTATCCCATTTCTGACAGCTTGTGGGTTAGCTCTGTACAAGGTGTGCCAAAGAAGGGAGGAATGACTGTGGTCTAGAGCAACAAAAATAAATTGATCCATTCGAAGGATTGTGATCGGCTGGAGAGTGTGCATGGACTACATGAAGCTAAATAATGCCACTCAGAATGATCACTTTCCACTGCCTTTCATTGATCAAATGTTGGAAAGATTGGCAAGGAAGGTATTTTATTACTTGTAGAACGGCCACTCAGGCTATATTCAGATTGCCATCACGCTAGAAGATCAAGAGAAAACTATGTTCACTTGTCCATATAGGACATTCACTTTTAGAATAATGCCATTTGGATTGTGTAATGCCCCAACAATGTTTCAGCGTTGCACAATGTCAATTTTCTCGGACATGATTGAGAATAACTTAGAAGTCTTCATGGATGATTTCTCAGTGTTTGGCAAGACATTCGAGGAATGCCTTTAGAGTTGGGAAATTGTTCTCCAAAGATACATTGAAACCAACCTGGTCCTAAACTGGTAGAAATGCCACTTCATGGTGAAGAAGGGCATAGTTCTTAAACAAAGTAACCAAGAATGGAATCGAGGTTGACAAAGCAAAGGTTGAGGTAATCAAACAATTGCCACCACCCACAAGTGTCAAAGGTATTATAAGTTTCTTGGGACGTGCAGGTTTTTATCGTCGTTTTATTAAAGATTTCTCAAAAATTTCAAAATGTTTATGCTTACTTTTGGAACATAATACCCCTTTTACATTTGACGAGTCTTATTTGAAAGCTTTTTAGGAATTGAAAGTAAATTAAACTAAGGCAAAGAGAATTAAAATAAAGGAAAGAGGAAACTGAATTGAGAGAGTAGGTTGGCTTATTAGGATTGAGAGTATGCCAGATGAGTTACTTTAGCAAGTTGAATGTCGGAGGCAAGAGAAATGTTAAGGCAAGTATATTGCCGTGGCAAAGTAATTGCCCAGGCAAGTACCTTGTTGGAAGTAGGACTCTCTGTGACCAATGAAATGCAATAGCAAGTGGTTGAGTTGGAGTAGGACTCTTCTTGACAAGTGATTGCCCTGGCAAGTTAATTGTTGCAGCAAGTGCGATGCTGTGGCAAGTCAATTGTGTCTCCAATGCTCGACAGAGTGTTCTTCAGTGCCTTCACGATGTTTCTAACTTGATGGGTTGACTCTTGTCCAAACCTTGGTGATACGTCTATCACACGTTACTTTACCAAGATTGAACATTGTCGTTCTTTGAACTCTTGTTAGCCGCATACTCTTAACTCCAAGCTCCTTCACTTTGTCACTTTTCAAAACTTGGTTCAAGAGGGAATTAGTTCCCTTCAGCTCTCGCAATGTTAGGAAACCTAGATTCAATTCAGTCTGTCAATCTCCATCAACTCTCGTAATGTTTGGAAATTAAATCGGTTGAGGAGCCTCCAATGGCTGTCACTTCATTGGAATGATTCCTTCTCACGAATCATTCCTTCATCTCGCTCTCTCTTGTATCGATATAGGGATTTGAGTTTCAAAAAATGATTCTCACTCAAGTGTTTATCTCTAAACAACTCAATTTGAGAGAACAAGAATTGAATCAACATTGTGCATTAAACTTAAACCCAAATCTTTTTAAGTTTAGTTCATGGCAGGGCAAAAAGGAAAAAAACAAAAGAAATAATCCAGGCATGGTGGGCTT
The DNA here is from genome assembly GCA_019671005.1 of Hibiscus mutabilis. Taxonomy (NCBI): domain Eukaryota; kingdom Viridiplantae; phylum Streptophyta; class Magnoliopsida; order Malvales; family Malvaceae; genus Hibiscus; species Hibiscus mutabilis. The sequence continues at coordinate 35,897,634 of CM033720.1, read as the reverse complement.
ACAAAATAGAAAATAAATGGAGAAGAAAACTCCTTTGTGCGCGAATTCCTTTGGCTCGATCTCTCTGTAATATCCCAAATTTTTAGTTAGTGACCAAAATGTAAATTTTGAAAGTTTAGGGGTTAAAGTGAAAACTTTGGAAAAGTTAGGAACCATAGTGGAATTTTCAAAAGTTGTGTATTTTAACCCCGTAAATGAATAGTTTACCCCAAGAATGACGTTTTTGTGTCTATGATATTTTGAAGGATGATAAGCCACAGTTGATTATGTCATTTTACATGTCTAGGATATTTTCTTTGTGTTGGAAGAATATGAACACTTGGGTTTAAGTTGATTTTCTATGCTAAATATGAGCCGTTGGATAAAAAAATGGCAAGATCGTAATTTTGGAAAATCACAAGGGTAAAGTTGGTAAACTACTAATTCAAGAATAAACTTAGGTCATTGGATGAAGTATGATGATATGAGGAATATCATGGAAATATAGAATTTTCGGATTAGATCCAATAGCTCGGTAAAGGTAAAATTATAGTAAAAGTATTTTGTGAATATCAGGAAATCGTATTGAATTGAAATTTCAGAGGTTGTTCCATAATCCATGGAAAATCATAAAATAATAGTTATGGAATAGTGGCCGGTTGAGGAGGAACTAATTTAGTTATGTTATAATGGAGTGGAAATTTTGAAACAAACTAGTAAATAAAGACTAGTTTGAGGGCAAATTGGTCTTTTGGCAGGGATGGCAATTTTGAAATATTTGAAGTTAAAAGGGCTATTTTTGGAAGAAGAAATTTGAATTTTAAATCTTGGCCCTTGATTGATGAAAAAATCAATCTCAGCTGTTGGATAAAAGGGCACTTTTGTAATTTCTCTATTTGAATGAATTTAAAATTCATTTATATAATACAAGTGTCATAATTGGAGGAATTGAAAATTAAAAGGCAAAAAGATGAAGCCTTCTTCATCTTTTACATTTTCAAAAATATTGGGGAAAAGGGAGAAAATTTTCCAAGCTCGATTCAAGCCCTGAAACTCGATTTTTAGGTAATCTTTCGAACTGCAAAGTTGTTCTACTCTTCAAGCTCTATGTTTTGATGTGTTTAATTCATGGAATACATGCTTGATTGATGAGAATTTTACATGAGAAGGAAATTAAGGTTTATGAATAAAATTTGGGCTTTTGAGATTTTATGATTCCATGGTTGAATTTAAGTTGGAATCAAGCTTATATGATGTTAAAATCATGTTTTTGAGTTAGGATTTAAACCCTACATATTTTGGGTTGTATGGAGAAAATTAGGGTTTATGGATTTAAGTCTAACTTAGAGTTTATGATGTTGGATTAATGATCTAGTAAGCTTAATTTGTTGTTTGGAAGTAAAACCCTAAGTTAAATATATAGGGACCAATTCAGCAAGCTTCAAAGTTAAGGGACCAAATCTAAAATTTTTGAAATTGGAGTGTATTTATGTAATTAATGATGTTGGATATGTGAAATTGATGTTAGAATGCTAAATCGATGTTGAATCGAACTAGTGACCATTTTGACAATTTGTCAAAATCAAGTGACTAAATAGGAAATGAATACTTGGATGGGGATTAAATCTGATTTTTTTTTTCAAAATAATAGAATTAAGGTAGTAGTCTTGATTTGAGGACTAAATTGCAGAGTTAAGAAGTTTGAATCCTAACCTTTACATTTTAGTGACTATTTTGGGCAAAGAAAGAAAGTTAGAGGGAATTATTTTGAATAATTATTTGATGAAGATGATGATGAATTGGTGGTTTGAAGCAAGTGATGGGACTAAATTGATAAGTAGAAAAATAAGAAGAAGTTAGTATAAATTAGAAGTTATTATGGAAAGCTATGAAGAAGATTGAATTTTGGCAGTGACTTAGAAAATTCACCATAAATTCTACAAAAATGGTTAGATGATAAATTTTATACCGTTGTAAAGATTTGTTCGTCTAGTTTTGTTTTCAACAAACAATACTGATTTCCAGTTCCGAGTTAAAAGATATGAATTTTTAATCGAATGAAAGTCAAAAAATTTACAAAGCAGTTTCGATCAAAACAACACTGTGACGGGAGTTTGAAGAATTTTCATAATTTTTGTAGATTTTATTAATTTTTGTGGCTTATACCTTTAGAACCCTTATCGAATCTAGTTTTCCAGTATAAAAGAAATTAAGATCTGGTATGTATCCTGCCCGGTATAAGCAAATCTTTGAAGGTAGCTCAAGCTGTCAGGAAGTGAAATTTGAAACATTTTGTATTTGAATGTGAGTTAGCAAACTCGAAAGAATTATTGGAACTTCAAATTCGTCACTAGGGACCATAATGAATTTTTGAACAATACAAGGAAAAAAGGAAAAATATTTGGAAAATTTTATATTCGAATACTTATATTAGATAGTGTGTTTAAAGTATTGTTAGATTTGAATCTAAGAAATATTTTATCTTATTCATGTGATTAATGAAGTCAAGTCTGAATTAAAGAAGGTTCGAGGTTCTATAAAGGAAAGGATCGAGCAGAATTTAGTGAGGCAAACTAATAAATGGCCCGGTGAGTGCAATGCATACATAACATGATACATGGATGTTTTATACATCATTGGTAAGACTTGCGGTAAGTTTACCTGGTTTATATATTGGCATGATATTTATGTCATTGATCATATATTTGACATATTTTAAATATGTCAAAGGTTGAAAACAAATGCATTGATCACTAGTTATTGATGGTGATATGCTATGAAAGTTGTTTCGGGTATGAACTGTCTAGTGTTAAATTATATTGATATACATTGACATCAATGAAATAAATATGGAAATTATGCCCAAATAAGTCATTAAGGGACAGGATATAGTTGGCATGCCAAAGAGTCCAGCAGCATGCTGCATAATCGGGAATTTGGGATAGCACTATAGTGTACATAAAGGACAGTTAGTGTATGGTTAGCACACCCATATAAATGTGCGAGAATTAGCACTTCGGTGCATATTTGAATCGTGTATCCAGGGTCCTCAAGGTTTAGTTTGGGCTATAAATAAATGGATGATAAATAGTAAACAAGTTAGTGTATAATCGGGTATCCGGTTTATGTGAACTCTCGGGACAAATGGCAAGTATATTGGTAAGAAATTTATATCCGGTTTATATTATGTTGATACATTATTAATATGATGGTATACTTATCTAGTGATTATGCTGCATTTATGCATATAAGGCATGTTATGACAAATTGACAAGCATGAAAATCTTATGACATTGGCATATAGTAAATAATTACTATTGTAATGTGAAAGTTGATGCATTGGCATATATCATGCTATATAAATGTAGCTATGGAGTTTAATAAAGTTTAAATTATTTTTATTAACTTTATTTATTGCCTCACTAAGTTTGTACTTAGCGTGTGTTTGATTGTACACATGTAGGTAAATTAAGATGCGAGGGAAAAAAGCATTGCATCAATATTGGAAAGCTCAACAGGTAATCACAGTAATGACATCCTAATTAAGGTTTGATTATTATAGTGGCATGTATACTTGCTAAACTTATTTGAGTGTGATTGGCCTTTAAAGTTCGTTATGGTTTCAAGATAATTGGCGTTTCTAGAAAGATTCAAGGTTAAGAATAACCTCAAGTGATGAGTAGCATGTTAAGATAATTGATTTATGATTGGAACTTGAACAAATAATTCAAGTCAATTTTAAATAAAGTTAAGCGTGCTTGGACTAGAGCAATTTTAAGATGGGTGACCATCGGGAAGTTTTTTGAAAATTTTAAATTTCCTGATTTTTGGATTAAAGAAGTCGTAACATTCTGACTCATACCCGTTGTACGGATACGAAAAAAAGGGGTGTTACATTTATTGGTATTAGAGCTACAGGTTTAGCCGGTTCTGGAGTTAAACGAATTATGGTAAAGGTCAAAAGTGTATACATGCCACTAGAATGTCAGAATTAGTAATGATTTTACTTGCTGGAATGAATGCAATTGCTTATTTCATTATGACAATAATGTTAAATTCCAATGTGTGAGGGTAAAAGAAATATGCCAGGTATTTAGGCAAGTGGATTAATAAGAGATTCACGAGCATGATAAGGTTAATGATAATATTCTTCCCTCATCTTAGCATGGTGCAGAGGCACCAGAGTAGCATGATATGCATGTTTTGGATTAAGAGTTTTTCTTCCATACATTAGATTTGATCATGAATCAGCCTGCTTAGGCACCGATAGCAAAAGAATTGAGAGTTCTGACACACTAGATTTTCAGAGAGACATTGATGGAGATCCTATGATTGTTAATCTATGGTTTAATTATATAAAAATTATGTTGAAGAAACTTTGTATTGATGATCAAAGGAGACTAAAAAAAGAAAGGGTATTATCTCATCTGAAAAGGATTAGACCAATATTTGATAAAGTAATGTTACGGTACATATTCAGAAGTCTATTAACTAGAAGTTCTTTCATTAAGTGTTCAGTAACAAAGTTTATTCTACAGATGCAACGGAGTTTCTTGCGTCTTAATTAGGGTAATTGGATTATTTACGGGTATGAGTGAAAGTTTAATAAACTGGTTGAATTGCTTCTAAGTTGCTTCTTACCGAAGGATAGCCTGTTATGATAGTTCATAGAGGGTTAGAGGCTAGGTATAAAGAAGTACTGACTGCCCTATGAATTTTAAAATTCCATGAAGCAGTAAATTATGGCAAATTCAATGCAAAGGGTTTAGAATGAGAAAATATCTAAACATAGGTCATAGCTCGTAAAGAGGAATAGTGAATGGAGATAACCACATTTAAAAGTGGAGAGAATTTTCTGCAAAGATATCAAGCTGAATTTATTACTTAGTTCTGCTAAGAGATCGGGACAAGGAAAATTAAGAACTCCTTGACATTTATAATTAATGTTGGAGATTCAAGAAAACCACAAAACCAATCATGTGAGCGTAGTAATAATGGGCATGCATGAGCATACAGAGTTTTTATTGGAAATTGTTATCAATATGAAAATGATTTAACTTATGCTATGGATACCGAGCATTAAGGGTAAGCTAGAGAGTATTCTTATTGTTTATGAGTTTTAAATGGGTTGCCTAAGAGTAGTCGTCAGGCTTGATACTTAATCGAGAGGCTAAGTTTAGGATTGGATTTAATACAATATTGGACCTATATTGATTACACTCTACATAATGGCTCTTACTAGATTGAGAAAGCTAAACATCTTGTTGCACGAGTCATTAAATGGAGGTTTTATACGACTTGGCATATCACCTGAGGAAGCTTCAGTAATGCTAGTTAAAGAAGTAGTAATGTTCCTAAAATGTTAAATTACGATTATATTATTACAAGTAGAAGAAGATTGATAGTAGCACTAGTATTAGTGTAGTATGAATCTAATGAGGATTTACTTTATTCAATAATACGTCCCATAATAGGTTGGGATGTGTAGTGATGTAATAAGGCTAAAACAACAATTGGTGTATTTAGCCAAAAGTCATCCTTTGGCTTATAAGCATTAAATGCCCAATTATCCTTGGAGGAAAATAGTGTATTGATTACACAATTTCAACTCAAGCCTACTTTGACAAATTAGATCAAAGATTTACAAATGAAAGATAAGATATTTCTTGAAAGAATTCAGTAAGATGAAAAGGGAAAATTAAAGATTTTGGTGTTAGGTCTAAAGGATGTTCATATTATCAAGGGATATTTTTTATCCCCGATGATAATGAATTAGAAAGATAACAAAAATGTGATTTAACTTGATTTGATTCAGTTCAAGATATGGAGAATAAAGTAAGAATGGTTTGAAGCAGTTTTAGAATTGCTTTAGAATGATGCATATTATATGCTGATCTTGAAAGAAAATATAGTTAATATGAAGTTAAGGATAAAGTATTTTAGTTTCACCTTGGAAGAAAGTGTTATGATTTTGACAAAAAAGGGAAGCTAAATTCGAGATTTATTGGGCCTTATAAGATTGGGAAAAGAGTTGGTCTAGTAGCTTATTAGTTAGCCTTACCTCCGGAAATGGACAAGATTCACAATATATTTCATGTATTGATGCTCAAGAAGTATCAATCAGATCCTTTACATATCATTACCTCGAAAGGAATAGAGATTCAACTGAATTTGATTTATGAGGAATAATTGGTAAAGATACATGGAGTCAAAGGATTAAGAAATAAAATGATTTCACTTGCTAAAGTTCTTTGGTGAAATTATGAAGTCAAAAAGTGACTTGGGAACGATAAAAAGATATGAGAAAATAACTTCCTCAATTTTTGAACCAAGTATGTGTTGAAAATTTGAGGACGAATTTTCTTAAGGGGGAGAGAATTGTAATATCCCAAATTTTTTGTTAGTGTCAAAATGTAAATTTTGAAAGTTTAGGGGTTAAAGTGAAAACTTTAGAAAAGTTCAGGGATCAAAGTAGAATTTTAAAAAGTTATGTAATTTAACCCCATAAATGAATAGTTTACCCCCCAAGAATGACGTTTTCGTGTTACCCAAATTTTTCGTATGGAGTTTGTATTAATGGCTATAAAGCGATAAAGTTTGGAAGAATATTCGGATAATCGGATCGAATCGAATATCTAGGATATTTTGAAGGATGATAAACAACTGTTAATTATGTCATTTTACATGTCTAAGATATTTTCTTTGTGTTGGAAGAATATGAACCCTTGGATTTAAGTTGGTTTTGCATGCTAAATATGAGTCGTTGGATGAAAAATGGCAAGATCGTAATTTTGGAAAATCACAAGGGCAAAGTTGGTAAACTACTAATTCAAGATTAAATTTAGGTCATTGGATGAAGGATGATGATATGAATATTATGGAAATATAGAATTTTTGAAATAGATCCGATAGCTCGGTAAAGGTAAAATCGTAGTATAAGTATTTTGTGAATATCAAGAAATTGTATTGAATTGAAATTTCAGAGGCTGTTCCATAATCCATGGAAAATCATAAAATAATAGTATGTGATTGTGGGCAGCTAAGGAGGAACTAATTTAGTTAGATTATAATGGAATGACAATTTTAAAACAAACTAGTAAATAAAGACTAGTTGGAGGGCAAATTGGTTTTTTGGCAGGGATGGCAATTTTGAAATATTTGAAGTTACAAGGGCTATTTTTGGAAGAAGAAATTTGAAGTTTAAATCTTGGCCCTTGACTTATGATAAAATCAATCTCAATCGTTGTATAAAAGGTCACTTTTGTAATTTCCCTATTTGAATGAATTTAAAATTCATTTATTTAATACAAGTGGCATAATTAGAGGAATTGAAAATTAAAAGGCAAAAAGATGAAGCATTATTCATCTTTTACATTTTCGAAAATATGAGGGAAAAGGGAGAAAATTTGCCAAGCTCGATTCAAGCCCCGAAACTCGATTTTCAGGTAATCTTTCGAACTACAAAGTTGTTCTACTATTCAAGCTCTATCTTTTGATGTATTTAATTCATGGAATACATGCCTGATTGATGAGAATTTTACATGAAAAGGAAATTAGGGTTTATGAATAAAATTGGGGCTTTTGAGATTTTATGATTCCATGGTTGAATTTAAGTTGGAATCAAGCTTATATGATGTTAAAATCATGTTTTTGAGTAATTATTTAAATGCTACATATTTTGCGATGTATGGAGAAAATTAGGATTTATGGATTTAAGTCTAACTTAGGGTTTATGATGTTGGATTATTGATCTAGTAAGCTTGATTTGTTGTTTAGAAGCGAAACCCTAAGTTAAATATATGGGGACCAATTCGGCAAGCTTCAAACTTATGGGACCAAATTTTAAATTTTTGAAGTTGGACAGTATTTATGTAATCAATGATGTTGGAGATGTGAAATTGATCTTAGAATGCTAAACTGATGTTGAATCGAATTAGTGACCATTTTGACAATTTGTCAAAATCAAGTGACTAAATAGGAAATTAATCTTGGATGGGGATTAAATCTGATTTTTTCAAAACAATAGAATTAAAGTAGTAGTGTTGATTTGAGGACTAAATTGTAAAGTTAAGAAGTTTGAATCCTTACCTTTGCATTTTAGTGACTATTTTGGGTGAAGAAAGAAAATTAGAGGGAATTATTTTGAATAATTATTTGATGAAGAAGATGATGAATTGGTGGTTTGAAGAAAGTGATGGGACTAAATTGATAAGTAGGAAAATGAGAAGTTAGTATAAATTAGAAGTTATTATAGAAAGCTATGAAGAAGATTGAATTTTGGCAATGACTACGAAAATTCACCATAAATTCTAGAAAAATGTTTAGATGATAAATTTTATACCATTGGAAAGATTTGTTCGTCTAGTTTCGTTTCCAACAAAAGAAACTGATTTCGAGTTCCGAGTTAAAAGATATGAATTTTTAATTGAATGAAGGTCAGAAAATTTACAAAGCAGTTTCGGTCAGAACAACACTGTGAAGGGAGTTTGAAGAATTTTCATAATGTTTGTAGATTTTATTAATTTTTGTGGCTAATATCGTTAGAACCGTTATCGAATCTAGTTTTTCCAGTATAAAGGAAATTAAGATTCGGTATGTGTTTTGCCCGTCATAAGCAAATATTTGAAGGTAGCGCAAGCTGTCAGGAAATGAAATTTGAAACATTTTGCATTTAAATGTGAGTTAGTAATCTCGAAAGAATTATTGGAAGTTCAAATTGGTCACTAGGGACCACAATGAATTTTTTAACAATACAAGGAAAAAAGGAACAATATTTGGAAAATTTTATATTCGAATAATTATATTAGGCAACGAGTTTAAAGTATTGTTAGATTTGAATCTAACAAATATTTTATCTTATTCATGTGATTAATTAAGTCAAGTCTGAATCAAAGAAAGTTCGAGGTTCTATAAAGGAAATGATCGAGTAGAATTTATTGAGGCATGCTAATAAATGGCCCAGGCGAGTGCAATGCATACATAACATGATACATGGATGTTTTATACATCATTGGTAAGACTTGCGATAAGTCTACATGGTTTATATATTGGCATGATATTTATTTCATTGATCATATATTTGACATATTTTAAATATGTCAAAGGTTGAAAACAAATGCATTGATCACTAGTTCTTGATGATGGTATGCTATGAATGTTGTTTCGGGTATGAACTGCCCACTGTTAAATTATATTGATATACATTGCCATCGATGAAATAAATACATAAATTATGCCCAAATAAGTCATTGAGGGACAGGATATAGTTGGCATGCCATAGAGTCCAGCAGCACGCTGCATAATCGAGAATTCGGGATAGCACTATAGTGTACATAAAGGACACTTAGTGTATGGTTAGCATATTCTTATAAAATTGCGGGAATTAGCACTTGGGTGCATATTTGACTCGTGTATCTAGGGTCCTCAAGGTTTAGTTTGGGCTATAAATAAACGGATAATAAATAGTAAATAGGTTATATTCGGGTATCCGGTTTATGTGAACACTCGAGACAAATAGCAAGTATATTGGTAAGAATTTATATTTGGTTTATATTATGTTGATGCATTGGCATATATAATGCTATATAAAATAAATGTAGCTGTGAAGTTGAATAAAGTTTAAATTATTGTTATTAACTTCATTTATTGCCTCACTAAGTTCGTACTTAGCGTGTGTTTGATTGTATACACGTAGGTAAATCAAGATGAGAGGGAGAAAAATATTGCATCAATATTGGAAAGCTCAATAGGTAACCATAGTAATGACATCCTAATTAAGGTTTGATTATTATAGTGGCATGTATACTTGCTAAACTTATTTGAGTGTGATTGCCTTTAAAGTTCGTTATGGTTTCAAGATAATTGGCGTTTCTGGAAATATTCAAGGTTAATAATAACCTCAAGTGATGAGTAGCATGTTAAGATAATTGATTTATGATTGGAACTTGAACAAATAATTCAAGTTAATTTTAAATAAAGTTATGCGTGCTTGGGATAGAGAAATTTTAAGATAGGTGACCATCGGGAAGTTTTTTTTGAAAATTTTAAATTACCCTGATTTTTGGATTAAAGAAGTCATAACATTTTGACTCGTACTCGTTGTACGGATACGGAAAATGGGGTGTTACACTCTCTCCCAATTCGACTCCTCCATTGTGATGTTGATGCGATCTTTTCAAATAGATGAAGAGAAAGTGTTCGAATGCGCGTAAAATCCGTGGGGAATTGATCTCTAACCAACTCAGCATTTGAATTCAAATCTGGAGAATTATCCTATGTGATAATGATAAGAATAAGAGATAATTCTGGGGAAAAGGAAGATAATTTCTATTTAATTGTAAATTAGAATAATTATCCCCTTTTATCTCTCTTTATCTTCTATATTTATATGCAGTAAACTCCCATTTAAATCTGAGTCTTTATCCATTGTATTTTTGAATTAATTCTTGAAGATAATGTGATTTATCCTGACTTGTCAGGGCAAGTTTCGGCAATTGTCTCAACAATTCATTCCTGCACACAAACGAGCAAAAGAGCATCATTTTTTCTACAAAAAAGTAATAAAATGCATGGCCAAACACATTGAACTAGGAAACTACGAACTTATGTATGAATGACTATAAATGCAACTAAACTAAGCTTAAGTCTAACAATATTGTGAGTAAAAAGGGTAAGAAAAATAGTATTTTTACACATTTATTACACCCCCAAACTCGAAGAATTGCTTGCCCTGACGCAACACAAAACTAACAATCACCTGCCAAGGCATTTACCAAACATGAACAAGTTGCATACCTGACTTCAATCCTCAAAACCGTGGCAACTAGCATTAATTACCTTTGTGACTTTCGGCAAAATAAAAAAGATTGCTCAAAATTCAGTATGATGCAAGTGAAGTGTGTGTGCAGTCATGTACAGGTTAATCGTAGGAGTTCCAAACAAAACATTAGTTTTATTAACTTGTCGAGGCAAGCGATCTAACTAGAGCCAGTTTCAAGCACCTATAGTAATTCTTCTTCTTTTTTATACTAGAGCCAATTTCGGGCACCTCTAGCATTTGCAAGATCCCTAAGAATAGAGCATTATGGGCACCTCTAGCTAAGGTTCATTGTTCATCATTTTTTTGGCTATAGCCTGTTTTGGGCACCTCTAGCGTTTTTTATATTTCCTTACCTAAGTTTCACTAAGTTCTCCTAAATTAACAGGTCATAACAGTGTTTATTAAAGCTTCACCATAACGAAATCCTCAAACCATTCTAACATACTCATAACATAACCCTAGCATACCACAAGCATTCAGGCTTCACAGATTCAACATCGTAATATGACATCATCCATCAAAGAGATTCTATAGGCATGCTTCCTAATTTCCATCCAAGCAACATGTCAAAAAGGTAAACCAGCATCAAAACAATCTTTAAAGGCCATTTACAACCCAAAAGCAACTAAAGAAACATGCTCAAACAGGGAGTTCCACAAAACATCTCCCAAAACACAATAGGTACCCCATTTCCCTTATTCGTTATAGTCTAAACCAAGACATACTTTAGAAACAAGTCTTACCAAGATCCCATTGCTTCTTCTTGCCTTCCAATACCTAAATTATCTGCATTGATGGACAACAAGAGCATAAGCACACAAGGATTAGTGAGGAATGTTCAAAACAACCACCATCAATGCATTTAAAACCATTTATTTAACATCATCCTTTAAAAACATCATCATCATCGTGCCCCTTTTGAAAACATGCACTTTATATCATTAAAACCAGCATAATAAACAAGTGTTAACCCAACACTTCAAGCCATCCCAACCGGAATAGCGATACAATAACAACTGGGTACAATAACAATCGGGTACACCTTCAACCCACAGGGAAACCCATCCCTCTCATCGGTTAGATGCTTAAACCCACTAACGTGAATATTCAGTACCGTTAAACCCCTCTACTGTTAGGGTACTTGGTTGGAGTATTCGGTACACAATATAAACCCCTCAACATCCAAGGTGACTTATTCTACAGTGCACTCAATCCTATGGCCGGCCAACTATATCTGATAACAATTTTAAAACCACATCACTTGCAAAATATAATTAACCATTTTCCATTTACCTCACTGTTTTAACAAGCATTCACCAAACCATTTTTCCAAAGCAACATCACATGCTTTAAACACAAGTATAAACCATATACTTACAAGGATCACTTACCATGTGCATCCTTCAGCATTTCATGCTTAAAAACAGTATATCAAATACTTTAAAACATGCTTAAACAGTAGGTAACATGGAAATTTAAACAAGTGCATAAAACCATTTCAAACTAGCACGACCGAGAGAGAAAACCACCTTATACTTACTTCCGAGTCTAGGTAAGCGTTTCAAGCTCTACCTTAACTCCCAAAACTCTGTTCCCAAAACATCAAAACGCTTTAAACCACATTTCCACTCACCGATAACCTCGATTTGCCGATGCGAAAACAAGCGTCTGAAGCCTCCAAAGCTTCCTCGATCACTTCCGGATCCATCTCCCCTATTTTAACCACATTACAATAGAGGATTAATGCATCTCCATGCATTTAAAACACTGCAGCAACAGATCCTCACGGATTCACACATTCACCTCACAATTACCCAATCACAACAACCGAAAACACCATCTAATCCTTTCCAAACACAACCCAACCACAACCTATCAATCTAACATCACTTTTATCATCAAATAACATCTAAAAACAGAATCAAAATAACCTAACACCTCCAGCAACCAAACAGCCACCACAACTCCACAAAAACACAATTTTAACAACCTGAACAATTAGAGATTCAAGAGTTTCGGGTGTTTGGCTTGTTTAAAGATTATAAACCATATAAACCACAAAAACACAAAATCAGATTAAAAACCATAAATCAAGGATCAAATAATTGGGAATATCAATAAAGAACCATTCAATAGAGGAGATCATGGACCTTACCCATATTGTGTGATTTCTCACTCAATTGGCTTGTTTAAAGCTAGGAAAACACAAGATCTCAATGAGGTTTTGTAAATCAAAGTCAAATAATCAATTGTGGATCAAGAATCTAAGTAACCATCACCTCTGGTTTTTGATGAAAACATGGGTGTTTGGCAGAAAAGAAGTGGAGAGAAAAGTTATGTCAATTTTCATTAAAACCAATTAACTAAGTTTAATATCTAAAATCCCTTTTAATTAACTTTTAAAACACATGTTAAAATGATTTAATTGAAGGGAGAAATCACCAGCAAAAAATTGGTAATTAGCTCCTTAAGGATTCTAAGAATTTGACCTTTTTCATTTTAGTCACTTTAAAAATAGTTTTCAAAAATTACATTTTGGTCACTAGCCAAAATGCCATACCTCCAAATCTCATTTTCCAAAATTGATTCCACCAATATTAATCATATATTAAAACATGATTTTTAACCATTTTCCATATTTTATCTCACCAAAAAATATATGGTCTCGAATCCGACTTGAATCTCTAACCCGGTCCACTAGACCGTCTAACAAACCTCAAAACCGCTAGGCCCAAAACGGGGGCTTTACAACTCTCCCCCACTTAAGAAATTTCGTCCCCAAAATTTACCCAGAAGAAACAAAAGTAGAAACTACTCCAACATCTTCGACTTGCATTCGCACGCGGCTTCCTAACACTGCGGTGTCTCCGCAACAACTTAACAAGGCCAACCAATATATCACCCAGAACACTACTGTTGGCAACAAGGATCTCTACCAGGTCTTTCACACAAGATAACTCAGGTCTTAACACAATGCCTTACACCGGTACAACCTGCAAGGAATCCAACCGATACCTTCGCAACATCATCACTTGAAACACATCAAGGAACCCCTCCAACACAGGAGATAACCTCAACAATAAGCAACATGACCCACACACTCAACAAAATCGTATGGTCCTCAAAACACATCACCTTCTTCCAAGGCGATACAAAACTACTCTCAAGTGACCACATAACAACTTCATCTTCTCACTAGTGCCTTTCCACACATCAGACATGGGAATATACTTTTCCCTAATTTTAGCCCAACACACGTGCGTACGGCTCCTCCAACCACACAACGCCCCATATGGTGCCACCTGCATACTTGCCTAATAACTGCCATTAAAGAAAACTCTACCAAAGGTATGTGCCTTTCACACTTTCCCGGAAGCTCCATGATATACAACCCAACTCATCTTTCGAAACCTGAATTCCATGCTCTAACCTGCCATCCAACCGGGATAGATATGAAGTATATACACTTAAGCTCAAACAACACCCTCAGAACCTCACTGTAACCCGCGGATCATCATCCAGATCTATGAACTCAGACACACAATGCAAATGCACTAACCCGGCAATGTACAAATCTGCCACATATTCCAAAACATACATCACAAGCATAGCCACGAGAGTGCACACACTTCGTAACTCAATCAACAACCACCCAAATGGAATCCTTTTGGTCGGCGCCAAAGGCAACCCAAACACAAAATCCCTGGTGATTCTTCTCCCTTTTCCATTCGGGTATCCTCAACGGTTGCAACAACCTAAAAGAAAACCGATGCTCAGCTTCCACACGCTGACATACCATGCATCGAACAACAAAATCAACCATATCTCCCTTTAAACCAACCCAACAACAATCCCTTTTCAAACCTTGATATATCTTGGCATTACCGGAATGCATTTCGCAATCCCTTTTCAAACCTCGATATATCTTCGCCTTCATCAAACCATACACCTCAACTCAACATCAAGGGACACCACCTTCCGATCTTTAAAACATAACACCCTATAACCTTTAACATGAAAATCCATCGAATTTCCTTCTCCCAATAACCTAAACATGCGATACTGATGCATAATCACACCGTTACCTTCCTCTAATCAATTGTGGCCTGAATGAATTCACTTGTAACTTGACATCAAGTCTCCATCACGCATCACACCCAACCGCGTAAACAATATCCTCAACTTCGCCGCAACTCTCACAACCCAAGCATCGGCTATAAGCTTAGCTCAAACGATATTCAATCACCAAACTATAACTCCTAAGCAACTCTAACCATCCAGGTTATCAAAAACTCAAAACATCAATCTTTTCATTTTTTTAACCACGCGCGATCCGTGTACACAACACACTGCTCATCATAGAATTGATGTGTCTAAAACATTTAAACATCCACCAACGTGGCAAGCTTCACATCATGCATATGACAAAAGCGCTCGTGCACCTTTAAATATCTAGATGCATAAGCCACAACTTCACTTGCAACACTATAGCCTCAACAAACCTTGATGCTAAGAACTGGATCTAGCAAACCCACAACCTGCAACTCTAACTTTGGTCGCTCAAAAACTAGCACCAGCCAAACTCCCAAGAACCATAACACCAAAACCACCTTCATACGCTACCTTACTTATACCATCACACCATTGATTTCCAATTAGTCATTTGTAAGTGTGAACATATGTATGCATGATCACTTATATGCCCTTATAGATGTCTATGTGTATGTATTCAAAACCTCTAATGTTATGCCCGAATGTATGCATGTACTGCCATATTTACATATACATATAAGTGTTTTTGCACTTTGCATGTTTATCCGTTCACACTTACTAATAACATCCTCATAACCAGAATTCTTAGCAACATACCCAAAACTCACACCTCCCAAACAAAGAGCAACATTCACCTCTCCCCAAAAATCTACTAAACCAACTATACTTATCGATCAAAGCCCTTCCCGGTGTTTCTGCATAAAGAAAAAAACCCATCAATAAACATAACAACCAACTGTCCCAAAAACTTAGTCTACCCGATTCAATAAAACTATGAACGCAACCTATGCATCGATCAAACCAAACAGCATCAACAAGAAATCACATCACCGTCCCCCTTACCAAAGGAAAATCTAAACACAACCACATCCTTTACCTACATAGATACTACCCAGACCTCAGCTCATACTTACAACCACTGAAGCTCCCCCGAACTGATCAACAAAACATCAACTTCTTCAGCTACCTAAAACCCAAGCACATTCGCATCATGATATCCTCCTTTTTTCACAATGACACCAGCACAACCCCCTAACAAAACACTAAGCCCGGTGAACCCTTTATCACGCAACTCCTAAAGTTACGTCTTTACCCTCTTCAACTCTCTCGAGCCATGCACAAAGAGCAATAGACACATAAGTTGTGTTTTCATACAACTTCAATGCAAAACTCAACCTCCCAATCCAATGGCAAACCCGGCCATTCCCTCAAAAACACCCAGAAACTCACATACCACACGACTATCCTGAGCTCGCACTTCCTATGACCCTGGATTCATAACATAGGCTAGGGATGCCTTGCAACCAAAATCCATCAAACATCTTGCTTCCATTGGCAAAATAGCATTAGACAAGAATTTAACATTCTCGCCCGTGATTACCACCTTGTAACTATCAACAAGTTTTAAGGCAACTCGCTAGGATTCAAAATCAACCACTGCTCTGTGATCTAGCCACTTGTCCAAACCCAGGATTACATCAAAAATTGTAAAGCGACAACTCCAACAAAACAACCGTAACCTCAAGATCTTAAAGTATTGATGATCATTTCCAAACATCATTCTCGCAACAACCGTCCCACCAGAAGAACTAGCCACCTGTATTCCCGCAACCAACACTTATGAGATGATCGTTCAAACCATAGCTCCCACAAACATTATCAACGACAAGAACAGGATTTTACACTCTACATACTCAACGTGTATTAAATACTGTTTTAGTCTAGATACTATAACCTCGCGGTCCTCACCCAGCACCATCATCACCTCGCCTCAACTCAGGGCGATATCTTTTATCACAATTCCTTTTAACTGAACACAACCGAAACTAGATTTCACAACTCTCTTGCCAAAGCCAGAACCTCCCACACAAAACTAATAAACTTAGGTTCTGCTCAATGCACTTCGCCCGTGTACCAACACGTCAAAAATGGAGTAATCAAAAGCCAACATGTACACCCTAACATCTTGTACCAACTCACATCGAATTCGGTCACAATGACACTTCCCTAACAAAACCAGTTTAGGAGCATACCGACTCAACCGAACAATCTGTATCCTAACTCGACAACATACACGCGACCCTGATCCCAACCATGAACTCTCGTCTTTTTTCACCCAAGTATCTAAACCCCATATACTTCTTCTTAAAAATAGCATGAAAAAAACTCCCAATCCACATCATTGGGTTCCACACCCACAGATACAGTTGTCCACCAACTAAAAACATCACCTTGCAATAGGGATTCAACACATCCCAACTTACTGGCACCAATACACCCTATTTGATCCAAAACCTGAACAATACTGGCCATCTATGTCTCGGGTGACAACCCACTGTACTCAACTCCTCCCAAACTACAGAGATATTCCAACGGTAACCTCATTTATCCAACGACTGGTGCAAACACACGCACTCTAGCAACAATAGCTTACAAGCTCAAAACATCGCCTATAACAAGACATCAAATCACCCAGCTCAAGCTCAACTGACACAGGTGGTACATACTTAGAGGTGACAAACCCCTAGGAAACACAATACTTTTCTCAACTCACTGCCCAAAGGCAATAGCATCTCGCTAGATCTCATTTCTCCTATCGGTCGTAACATAACAATTTCTAAGGCATGATAATCATTTCAAAACAAAATTGAATCAGGCCAGCTTCAAGCAAGGATCCAAGACTTCTATTTCAAAACAATACATTTCAGACTATAATAATGAGGAAATGGGTACCCCAAGCTTCCCTAACATGGCATAAAACATTTAGCATACATATATCAACCACCGTGCATAGCAATCAGCGTACCAATAACAATCACCGTGCAAATCAAGCATTAGGTATAACTCACAACAACACAAAAACCTCCCAAATGAACCAAACCTGGCTCTGATACCACCAAATGTAACACCCTTAACCCGGTCTAGCCACCAAACCAAAACCAAGGAAGCTACATTAGGTTTGCCAAAGCAGACCAGAGAGTTACATCGAAACCTGGTCCTTTTTTTCCTTTTTATCTTTTCTAGATGCCAATTATTAATCCTACGTGTACATGCAACACAAAAGTATAACCCCTACTCAATCATGCATCATTTTGACATCCAATTGATCATTTTTGCAATTTAGGGACCAAATTGCAAATATAGGAAATTTGAAGGATTTAAGCCACTTTTTAAAATACCAATCTTTAATTAGTTAGGTTCTAAACATTCTTCTCAAATTTCATCTCAATTTGATCATTCAAGCTCATACAATTACATGGACAAGTTTCGGAGACTAAAATGTAATGAAAGCAAAACTGCCAAGTACCGATACGCCAAGGCAGGTATCGATATGCCATAACAAACTTACCTAACTTTTGAATTTTTTTAACACACGTACCGGTACGCTTACATGGGTATCGGTACACGAGTTTGGATTGAAAAAAGTGAAATTCCATAGGCTACAACGTGTACCAGTACACCATTGCTCGTATCGATACGCCAAACCAAAAATGCCCTAGCATACCGATACTCCCTTTCGTGTACTCATTCCCTAGACCATAAAATGTCCAACCGTACCGATACGATCCCCCGCGTATCGGTACGCCTGGACTTGTAATGTCACAAACTGTAGGTTTTTCATTCCAAAAGCATTCTCAAACCATTCTAGCATACTCATAACATAACCCTAGCATACCACAAGCATTCAGGCTTCACAGATTCAACATCATAATATGACATCATCCATTAAAGAGATTCTATAGGCATGCTTCCTAATTTCCATCCAAGCAACATGTTAAAAAGGTAAACCAACATCAAAACAATCTTTAAAGGCAATTTACAACCCAAAAGCAACTAAAGAAACATGATCAAACAGGGAGTTCCACAAAACATCTCCCAAAACACAATAGATACCCCATTGCCATAACACACGTACCGGTATGCCATAACAAATTTACCTAACTTTTGAATTTTTTTAACACACGTACCGGTACGCTTACATGGGTATCGGTACACGAGTTTGGATTGAAAAAGTGAACTTCCAGAGGCTACAATGTGTACCAGTACATCATTGCCCGTATCGGTACGCCAAGATAAAAATGCCCTAGCATACCGATACTCCATTTCGTGTACCGAATCCCTAGACCATAAAATGTCCAACCGTACCGATACGATCCCCTGCGTATCGGTACGCCTGGACTTGTAATGTCACAAATTGTAGGTTTTTCATTCCAAAAGCATTCTCAAACCATTCTAACATACTCATAACATAACCCTAGCATACCACAAGCATTCGGGCTTCACAGATTCAACATCGTAATATGACATCATCCATTAAAGAGATTCTATAGGCATGCTTCCTAATTTCCATCCAAGCAACATGTTAAAAAGGTAAACCAACATCAAAACAATCTTTAAAGGCCATTCACAACCCAAAAGCAACTAAAGAAACATGCTCAAACAGGGAGTTCCACAAAACATCTCCCAAAACACAATAGATACCATATTGCCCTTATTCATTATAGTCTAAACCAAGACATACTTTGGAAACAAGTCTTGCCAAGATCCCCTTACTTCTTACTGCCTTCCAAGACCTCAATTATCTGCATTGACGGACAACAAGAGTTTAAGCACACAAGGCTTAGTGAGGAATGCTCAAAACAACCACCATCAATGTATTTAAAACCATTTTTTAACATCATCTTTTAAAAACATCAGCATCATGCCCCTTTTGAAAACATGCACTTTATATCATTAAAATCAACATAATAAACCATATGCTACATGTATCATTAATCAACAGCAAATCTCATTGCTAACCCTCCACTTAAGCCTTCCCATGCATTACTTCCAAATGCAAAGCTTAAGGAGAAACTTGTATAAATCACATTATACAACATAAAACATTTCAATGATACATTAACAATTATATTGGCTTGCAAGTGATCAATAACAAGTCCATTAACAAAAGTGTTCTTCAGATACACGGATTCAACAAGTGTCAACCCAACACTTCAAGCCATCTCAACCGGAATAGCAAACAATCACAATTGCGATACAAGAACAACCGGGTACAATAATAATCGGGTACACTTTCAACCTATAGGGAAACCTATCCCTCTCATCGGTTAGATGCTTAACCCTACTAACGGGAGTATTCAGTACCATTAAACCCCTCTACCGTTAGGGTACTTGGATGGAGTATTCGGTACACAATATAAACCCCTCAACATCCAAGGTGACTTATTTTACAGTTCACTCAATCCTATGGCCAGCCAACTATATCCGATAACAATTTTAAAACTGCATCACTTGCCAATATAATTAACCATTTTCCATTTACCTCATTGTTTTAACAAGCATTCACCAAACCATTTTTCCAAAGCAACATCACATACTTTAAACACAAGTATAAACCATATACTTACAAGGATCACTTACCATGTGCATCCTTTAGCATTTCATGCTTAAAAACAGTATATCAAATACTTTAAAACATGCTTAAATAGTATGTAACATGGAAATTTAAACAAGTGCATAAAACCGTTTCAAACTAGCACGACCGAGAGAGAAAACCACTTTATACTTACTTTTGAGGCTAGGTAAGCGTTTCAAGCTCTACCTTAACTCCCAAAACTCTGTTCCCAAAACATCAAAACACTTTAAACCACGTTTCCACTCACCGATAAGCGAAACCTCGATTTTCTGACGCAAAAACAAGCGTCTAAAGCCTTCAAAGCTTCCCCAATCACCTCCAGACCCATCTCCCCTATTTTAACCACATTACAACAGAGGATTAATGCATCTCCATGCATTTAAAACACTGCAACAACAGATCCTCACGGATTCACACATTCACCTCACAATTACCCAATCACAACAACCGAAAACACCATCTAATCCTTTCCAAACACAACCCAGCCACAACCTATCAATCTAACATCACTTTTATCACCAAATAACATCTAAAAACACAATCAAAACAACCTAACACCTCCAGTAACCAAATAGCCACCACAACTCCACAAAAAATAAAATTCTAACCACCTGAACAATTAGAGATTCAAGAGTTTCAGGATTCCATTGTTAAAAACGACTAGTCAACATTATTTTACATCCATAATATGTTTAAAATCAATCTAAATCACTGGAAAACAGATCCAATTCGGATCTTTTGCTATTTTATCAATTTTAACCAATTAAATCAATTAATTCAATAGAAAAACACAAAATCATATTATAAACCATAAATCAAGGATCAAATACTTGGGAATATCAATAAAGAACCATTCAATAGAGGAGATCATGGACCTTACCCCTCTTGTGTGATTTCTCCCTCAATTTGCTTGTTTAAAGCTAGGAAAACACAAGATTTCAATGAGGTTTTGCAAATCAAAGTCAAATAATCAATTGTAGATCAATAATCTAAGTAAAAAGGGTCCTTCACCTATGGTTTTCGATGAAAACTTGGGTGTTTGACAGAAAATAAGTGGAGAGAAAAGTTACATCAATTTTCATTAAAACCAAATAACTAACTTTAATATCTAAAAACGCTTTTAATTAACTTTTAAAACACATGTTAAAATGATTTAATTGAAGGAATAAATCACCAGAAAAAACTTGGTAAATTAGCTCCTTAATGATTCTAAGAATTTGACCCTTTTCATTTTAGTCACTTTAAAAACAATTTTTAAAAATTGTATTTTGGTCACTAGCCAAAATGTCATACCTCCAAATCTCATTTTCCAAAATTGATTCCACCAATATTAATCATATATTAAAACATGATTTTTAACCATTTTTCCATATTTTTATCTCACTAAAAAATATACAGTCCTGAATCCGACTCGAATCTCTAACCCGATACACTGGACCATCTAACAAACCTTAAAACCGCTAGGCCCAAAACCGGGACGTTACATCTACGGTCACAGTCGGAGTAAAAGCCATTGAAGCATTACCTCAACAATATTGGGGTTCACATGGTCGGAATAAATACTTTAAACACATCACCTCTACGAACAATGGGTGACTTATTATAGTGCACTTTAAATCCTATGGCCGGTAACATTTCTAAAACATTTCCAAACCATCACTTGCCAATATAATCCATTTCAGTAACATTAACTCATTGTTTTCATATACATCAATCAAAACCATTTTCTGAATGCTTTCAACTAAGCATTACCAATGTTCAAAAACATTATCAAATCATGCATTACATCCAAATGCATCAACATCATTTCATAATCATTTTCCAGCATTAAACCATGCTCAAATCACGCATAAGCAGTGAGTAATCAATTTATTAAAACAAGTGCATAATATATATTTGCCAAACCGAGTTCAAGAGAGAATTTCTCCTTTACTTACTTCCGAGCTTAGACCAGCATTTTAAGCTCGATCTAAACTCCCCAAACACAACTGTCAAACCTTTGAAAAGCTGTAAAACACGTTCTCACTCACTGACTCGCAAAGACTCACTTGTTGATACGGTAACCTCACCTCCAAAGCTTATGAAACAAATGTTCAAGCTTGAGGACCAACTTCCCCTGCTTTATTCCATAAAAAAATAGAGGGTACATTGCATCAAAATACAGTCAACAACACAACAACACAAATCCTCAACATCCTTTACCAAATTCCACACCACAACAACCGAAATCAACATAAAACATCTTCCAAACTTAACCCAGCCACAATCTAACATTTCAACCCATCAATTAACATCTAAAATCACATCACTAACATCCTTATACCTCCAGCATTCAATAACCCCCCACAACTCCTCAAAAACACATAACTAGCAACCTAGAAAATTAGAGATTCACATAGTTTCAGGATTCCAATGTTAAAACTCACTTATTAACATTATTTAACATCAAAATCATATTTAGAATCAATCAAGAACTCAGCAAAACAAAGCTTATGCGAAAATCCACCAATCTAATCAATTAAGCCTTGATTAAACCAATTTTCCATAATTAAATCATCAAATCAAGTTAGAAATCATATGTAAAGGATCAATAACTTGGGAATTTCATTAAAGAACCTTATATTAGAGGAGAATAACAAACTTCACCTCTAATGGATGTTTTTCCCCTTAATTAGATGAATTTTCATGGCAAAACAATGAGAAACCAAATTGATTTTTGTTAGGAAATCATTATAATCTCATTTGAAATCAAAAGATTAATTAAAAGAAGATTTTACCTGAGAATTTTGAAGAGAAAAGAAGTGTTTGGCTGGATAGAATTGGAGAGAAAATTCTTTTGTGAAAAGTTAGTTACGTAGATTTTATTTTAAAGCTTTTAATTAACCAAATAATTCTCCAAGCCTTTTATATTATTTTAAAATAATTTCAAATAACTGATTAAGGGAAAAAGTCTGATATGAGACTTTAGGGTAAATAGCTCCTTAATGATTCAAAGTTTTGACCCTTTTACAAAGCAGTCACCAAAAACAGTTCTGAACCTTTTCATTTTGGTTACCAACCAAAATGTCCAATTCCTAGATCCTTTTTGTAAAATTGATTTTACCAAAACCCTTAACATATTAAATAATGATTTTTATTATTTTCTTATATTTTTATCCCTTCCAAAAATATTTATTCGAAATTAAATCTTGAAACTAACTTCAATCCTCGAATCCGATCCAACGGACCATCTAAACCACCTAGAAACCTTCTAGGCCCAAAACCGAGGCATTACAACTCTTCCCCTTAATAAATGTTGTCCTCAAAATTTACTTGATGGGAAAAAATGCGAAAATTGAGCAATCATGTCCGACTTACTCTCCCACGTGGCCTCATCATCACCGCAAATTCGCCACAACACCTTAACTAGCTCAATCATCTTGCCACGAAGAACTTTACTGCAAAAATCAAGGATCTCCACTGGCTCCTCATCATATAACAAATTCGGTCGCAACTCAACATCCTTAACTAGCATTACATGTGACAGGTCCGAAGGATGCCTCCGTAAAATGGACACATGAAACACATCATGAATCTTCTTCAACTCAGGCGGCAAACTCAGCCGAAAAGCTACGGGGCCTATAAGTTCCAACACCTCTTACGGTCCAATAAACCTCGGACTTAACTTTCCCCTGCATCCAAAATGCAACACCTTCTTCCAAGGTGAGACTTTCAAGAAAACCTTTTCACCAACAGAGTACTCAAGCTCTCTACGCTTCAAATCTGCGTAGGATTTCTGCCTATCCGAGGTCGCTTTCATCCGATCATAAATAAGATTCACTTTCTTAGTTGTGTCTTTCAATACATCAGGTATGGAAATATACTTTTTCTTAGCCTCAACCCAACATAAAGGCGTACGATATCTCATGCCATACCAGGTTTCATACGGTGCCATCTTTATACTTGCATGATAGCTATTATTGTATGCAAAGTCAACCAAAGGCAACTGTCTTTCCCAAGTTCCTTGGAACTCAATGATACAAAATCTCAACATATCCTCCAAAATCCGAATCAGACGTTTAAACTGGCCATCCAACCGAGGATGATACGATGTACTGAAATTCAAGCGAGTACTCAAAGCTCGATGCAAACATTCCTAAAACCTCATTATAAAATGTGGATCTCTATCCAAAACAATCGATTTAGGTACCCCGTGCAACCTCACAATTTTAGCAACATACAAATCTGCCAACATATCCAAAGTATACGTTGTATGCACTGGCAGAAAATGTGCACACTTCTTAAACTGATCAACAATCACCCAAAATGGAATCATTTTTATTCAATGTCATAGGCAGCCCCAACACAAAATCCATGGTGATCCTCTCCCATTTACACTCTAAAATTTTCAATGGTTACAACAACCCGGAAGGAAACTTCTGTTCAGCCTTTACACGCTGACATACCATACATATAGTAGCAAAATCAGCCACATCCTTTTTCAAACCCACCCAATAGTACTCTTCCTTCAGACCTTGATACATCTTGGTACTACCAGGGTGTATAGCAAAAGGACTATCATGTTCCTCGGTCAAAATCATTCGCCTCAACTCCACAACAACTTTTCTACTCAAAGCATCGGCCACAACATTTGCTTTGCCAGGATGATACTCAATCGACAAATTATAATCCTTAAGGAACTCCACCCATCTACGTTGTCTAAGATTCAACTCCTTTTGTTCCATCAAATACTTCAAGCTCTTATGATCTGTGTATATAATACACTTTTCACCATAAAGGTAATATCTCCAAATCTTCAACGCAAACACTACCGCAGCGAGCTCAAGATCATGTGTATGGTAGTTGTGCCCATGCACCTTTAACTTCCTCGATGTATAAGCTACAATTTTCCCATCCTACATCAACACACACCCCAAACTAACATAGGATGAGTCGTTATAAACCAAAAACTCTTTTACTGACTCTGGTTGAATCAAGATTGGAGCTTGTGTCAAAGATTTCTTTCACTTTTCAAAAGCCTAATGCCTAGCCTCTGGCCACTTGAACTGGACATCTTTTTACAACACTTGGTCACCGGAGCAGCAACCCTTGAAAACCCATCCATAAAATGATGGTAATAACCCGCTAAACTCAAGAAACTACGGACTTCTGTCACTGACTGAGGTTGCTTCCAATTCACAACCACCTCAACCTTCTTAGGATCTACCTGGATACCTTCAACTGAAACCATATGTCCAATAAAAACCACTTCCTTAATCCAAAACTCACATTTTCCCAACTTGTCATAAAGCTAGTTATCCAACAACGTTTGCAACACAATCCATAAGTTTCGATCATGATCCTCCTCGGTACGATAGTACACAAGAATATCATCAATGAACACTTCTTCAAATTGATCCAAAATATCATGAAACACATGGTTTATCATATCTATGAATACTGCAGGCACATTCGTCAACCCTAATAGCATCACCAAGAACTCATAATGGTTGTACCACATACGAAAAGCAGTCTTCAACTTATCTTTATCCTTAACCTTCAGCTGATAATGCCCAGATCTCAAATCGATCTTGGAAAACACTGTAGTACCTCAAAACTGATCAAATAGATCATCAATTCACGATAAGGGATACTTTTTCTTAATCGTCAACATATTCAGTTGGCAATAATCAATACACATCCTCAAGGTGCCATCTTTCTTTTTCACAAACAACATCAGTGCTCCTTACGACGAAATACTAGGCCGAATAAAACAACAATTTAACAACTCCTGGGGTTGCGTCTTTAACTCTTTTATCTCCTTTGGTGCCCTTTGATACAGTGCAATTGACACCGGAGCTGTATCAATATACATCTCTATACAAAACTCCACTTCTCTATCCGGTGGTAATCCAGGCAACTCCTCCTCAAACACACCTGGATAGTCGCAAAAAATACAGATATCTTTCGCCCGTACTTCTTCCATATTCAAGTTCATAACATAAGCTAGATATGCTTGACACCCTATTCTAACAACTTCTGCGCCTCCAAGGCCGAAACCACATTGGACAAGAACTTGACATTCTCACCCACAACCACCACTTCGTAATCATCAACAAGTTTCAACGAAACTTGCTTTATCTCAAAATTAACCATAGCTCGATGCTCGGACAACCAATCCATACCCAAAATCATGTCAAAACCATGGACATGCAATTCTATCAGATCAACTGCAAACACATGACCCTAAACCATCAAAGGACCTCTTCGATACAACATCCTCATAATGGTTGTCTCTCTAAAAGAACTCGTTACCTGCATACCCACATCTAACATTTCTACTTGTATACCAAGTAAATGTTCATGCTCATGCAAAACATATGAACACGTAGAACCATAATCTATCAAAGAAAGTGATGACATAGACTACAAGGTAAAAGTAACTATTATCACATATGTGACATTCCTCCCTTCATGGTGAGCATAAATCCTTGTCGGTCCACCACCCTCAGGTCGAACTGCCACTATATACGCCATAGTCCTCTATCTATCCTTCTTCTATCAAAAATTACATCGATCGAGCCCAAAGCCTCTCAGTGATTTTACAGCAAGTGAAGGAGCCTGTACACCTCTAGCTAATATCGGGCAATCACGCCTCATGTGATCCCTAGACCCACAAATCCAACAAGCATTACACGTAACAGGCGTAGGAGCTGGACCAGCTCGTCCCATCTACGGGCAATCACGTTTAACATGGTCTCTCGATCCACAGCCCTAACAGACTTTTGATGATCTCCAATAGACCTAGAGTGTCACTTCCCACTCTGTGCACACTCAGGTGGTTGTCCTTTCCCAGCTCGATTCTCACCACGACTCAACTCAGGATGATGTCTTCGATCACGGTGGCTCTTATATTAGCCACCACCAAGACCAGAATTCGCAGATCTCTTCCCAGAGCCAGAACCTCCTAAACGAAAAGATAAACCCAAACTTTGCTCTATATCCTTCGCATGTGTAACCAACACGTCAAAATCTGTGTATTAGTGGCCAAGATATAGGTCTTAACATCCTGCTCCAGGCCATTTCGAAATCTATCACAACGATACCTCTCGTCTGGCACCAACTCAGGCGCATACTGACTCAGCCTTGCAAACTACACCTCATACTCAGATACTATCATATTGCTCTAAACCAAGGCCATGAACTTGCATTTCTTTTATCCAAGTATCTAACTCCCAGATACTTATTTTAAAGGTAGCCAGGAAGAATTACTATGTCACATCATCGGGTTCTATGCCTGCGATCACAATGGTCCACCAACTGTATGCATCACCTTGTAATAGGGACACAACACATCTTAGCTTACGGTTATCGCAGCACCCCATTTGAACCAAATTCGATTAATACTGACAATTCACTCCACAGATGCCTCGGGTGATAACCATCTAAACTCAACTCCTCCAAGGCTGTGTAAACACTCCAATGGCTGTGTAAACACTCCAATGGCAAACCCAGATTAATAGTAGTAGTAGGTGCCGGCGCAGGTCCATGAACTCCAGTCATCGCGGCCTGGAACGCTCCTGTCATCACCTAATACAAAAGCGTCATATCACTAAATATTGGACCAGGTGGTGCAGGCGGTACTTGTTCCACTCCCTTAGGAGGATTAGGCGGAGGAGGCAAAAATTCCTCAGGATGTACAATCTCTCCCTTAACTCTCTGCCCTCCAGCAGCGTTTCTGCTAGATCGTAATTCTCTCATTGGTGGCATAATATAAAATCGTATCTAAGGCATGATGATTACACCAAAACAAAAATAATCAGGCCAGCTTCATGCAAGGATCCATGACTTTCATTTCAAACCAAAATCATTTCATAATTGTAGTAGTAAGGCAATATGTCCCCAAAATACTCCAACATGGTATATTTTAAACATCGTACATATAAACAATCACCGTGCATAGTAAACAACATTGAACAGTCATCATCAACATCCCAATTTTTTGTAAACTTGGCTCTGATACAACCAAATATTACCTCCTTAGCTCGGCCTAGCTGGAATCAAACTAAAAAAACCATATTAGGTTTGTCAAAGCAAACCCGAGCTAAAACCTAAACCGGTTTATTTTTTTCTTTTTATCTTGTCTAGATGCATATTATATTTTATCCTAAGTGAACATACTTCAGTGGAGCGTCACATTATACTCGGATTGTGAAACAAGGCTCATTCCATCAACATTTCATATCATGGACTAAAATGTAATTTCTAAAAATTACAGGGTCTTTAACAAAACTAAGATTACCCAACCTTAATTAATCCATTTTTATGCAAGCATATTACATTCCATCACAAAATGGTCATTCAAACGCATTCAATTGCATTCATAACAATCAGGGACCATACTACAAATTTCCCAACTTCAGCAACAGATTAACACAAATTCAAAAAGCCGTACGAATACAGGGAAGCCCGTATCGATACAACCCAACTGACAAAATGGCTTCTCGTACTGATACACGTTTAATCGTATCGATACAGTGTGTTAATCAACCTATAGCGATACGGCCTTGACTCTATACCGATCCCCATTAAGATTTTAAAACTCTAAATTCCAATAGCTAGAGCCCATACCAATACGGTACCCCACGTATCGATATGGCATGTTTAAAATTGAGGGATCATTTTGATATGCTAATCGTGTACCGACATCATTGCCTATTTTCACTTAAGGCGTACTGATATGGTGGCTAAGCATACCGATACCCTAAGCTTAAATTTGATGATTTGACCCTCAATTAGATCTCGCGTACCTACATCGGTACGAAGAGGCCTGTAATTACCTCTAGATCCAACATATGACACTTTGGTTCACTTCAAACAACCTTACCATCCAACTAATCATCATATAACATCATCAACATGTTTAAACATCAACATATAACATCATCCACATGTTTAAACATCAACATACTAGCATCCTAGCAAGCCTAGCAAGTCTAACACAATCATACACAAAGTCTATAGGCATGCTCCCTAGTCAACATCCAAAACTCAAATCTATCCATACCTCAAACACTTTAAACTACTTACAAGTCCAAAACAACAATTACAACTTGCACCAACATGAGAGTTCACCAAAAACCCTTCCAAAACAACATTTGACACATTACCTTTATTACTACTATTAAACGTTTCAAATTATACTTTAAAAACAACTTCTTGGATTTCCTTTCTTTGCTGCCCGCAACCTCTAATTGTCTCCATTGATGGAAAAGAGAGCGTAATCACACTAGGCTTAGTGAGGAATGCTCAAAAACTAACAATCATCAATGCATTATAAATTGTTTAACCATCTTTGTTAACCATTTTACCAAAACACTTTTAAATCATCATTTCAACATCATGCCTTATCAAAACTGTTGGGCTCAAATTCCTTCAACCGAGTTGCTTGCCAAGTGGTGGAGAAGTCAATTTTGGGTGTTAATGGTGGAAAGTAAAAAAATAGACAATGTACACAAGGATTTATAGTGGTTCAAGCTTCTAACAAGCTCTACATCCACTACCTTAGCTCCCTACTAAGGATTTCCCAAATCCACTAAGATTTCTTCCCCTTTTAACAAGGCTTAGGAGGCAACCTTTACAACCTAGACTCAAGTACCAAGTCTAGCATCCAAAGCTTACAAACCAAGCTTTAGGAATCCTCTCAAACTAAAGAAATAAAGCAAACAAAGAATCCTCTCTACAAGGTAGATGTTTGCACTCTTTAAGCACTCACCCAAATCCTAAAACACTTAGCATATATAAACATTTGAGCTCACAAGTGTTGTCTATACAAGAATGAGAAATTTAAGCACTAAGACAAATTTTCATCATAATGTTGCTGACTTGAGGATCATTAGTTATGGCTGAAGCTTGAAGGGTCCTTTTATAGTCCCAAATGAGTTCCTAGCCATTGGAGACTAAATTTCACGCAATAAATACAGTTTTGGTGTTGTCTGTATCGGTACGCGTGAACTCGTATCGGTACAGCTACTAGCCATTACGCTCAATCTTGCTAACCCTATCGAAACACTTTGAGCCGTTGGTATGCATTGTCGATATGCCTTGGTCAATTTGGTAAACCGTATCGGTACGCCATGGTCTATTTTGGTACGCCTTACAATTTAAATAGCCATTGGAAAATAGCCATTGGGAAGGTTGAGAACTGAATCGGTACGCCACGTTGCATATCGAAACAATCCACTCTCCGTATCGGTATGCCTTAGGGCACATTGGTACGGGTTTTGGTTACTGAAAAAATATTGTAGCTGAAACCCTTGGATCATATCGATACGGGGTATACAGTATCGGTACGCCTATGTTAAAAATGTTAGTTTAGCTACTTTAAAGCATTTAAAACATTTCCAAAACCTCTCAAAAACTTCTCAAACTTATTTTCAATTTGTTTGGACTTAAAACCATTTTTGAAATCTTTTCAATTTAGTCCAAAACAATTTTCCAATTATTATATCAAAATTAAATCCTAACAATCTCCCTCTTTTTGATATAATAAAACCAACTTGAAAAATTATTTTTGAGATTCTCCCCCTTAGTAAGAATAAAATTGAATAAGAGATTAAATGTTGAAAATCTCATAAGCTGTCCTTTATTCATTTCAAAAATCAATTTTTCAAAACATTATCTCCCTTTTTGTTATATTAAAAATGGTTCAAACTTTAAAGATCAATGACAATGGAGAGTTAAAAATTTGACAAATATAAGTTTTGTTTTAAAATAGGCTCCCCCTTACTCAAGCATCATTCAAATTTTATTCCAACATATATGATAATTAGTTGAATTAAAATAAATAACTCAAATAAAAAAATTCAACTAATTTTACCACACTTGAATCAAAAGAGAGGATGTGAAGCCTTCCTTCTTCAAGTGCTCATCCTTTGTGTGTATAGAGCTCCCCCTCAATCTTATCACTTGTTGATCAAAGCTCCATCACACCTACAAAAAACAATCATTTGAATTTTGGTATCCAAATTGCTTTGGATCCATAGGCATTAGTAGCACATAACTTAGTCCCCTTAGGAATCCATTTTTCAATTTCATCTTTTTTAGTTAAAGTAATTAGTCCTTTTAGGACCCAAATACTTCTAAAAACTTTTCCATTCAAAAATCTAGGGGCACTAGATTGTCTTTGATAAAAATTTGATTTTCCTAAATTTTTTTTCTTTTCAAGCTCTTTGGAAATCAAATCTTTTTCTTTCTTAAGATCATCCACCTCCTTTTGATGATCTTTTTTTCTAAACTTTGAAGCAAATTTTGTAAATCGACATTCTTTTGTTCAAACTCATTGAGTTTTGCTTCAAGTTCATCTTTGGTTTTAGAAATCAAATCATTTTGAATTTTCAAATTTGAAACCAATTTCTTATTTTTCTAAATGTGATTTTTAAACTCTAAAACCAATTTATTGTAAGCATTTTGTAATTCATCAAATGAATATGAATTAAATGTGATGAATTAGAAGATACCTTGGGCTCTTCATGAGCCATTTTTCCATCCACCTTTTCACTTTTCATCTCCTCCTTCTTGTAGAGTTTCTCAAGTTTCTCCCACATCTCTTTGGCACTTTTTCAAGAGGAAACCTTCTTGGAAACATCTTTATTGAGTCCACAAAGGACAGTGTGCATCGTCTTGGCATTTATCTTGGCTTTTCCTGTGTCATTTGAACTTTTATTCTTCTTCTTCTTAGGAACTTCCACAAATCCATCTTCAATCATTTCCCAAAGATCGAAGTCGAAAGCTTTGATGAAATACTTCATTTGGTAGCTCCATTGGAAGTAGAAATCTATTTTGAAGAGTGAATGACACATGATCGAGTGACCTTCTTCGAATTGGACAAATATGGAACCGCTAGCCATTTCACCGGTTGATTGAGTTGTATCAAGCTTCCCAGATCATCTCAATAGGATGTTAAGCCTTCTCGATTGAGCCTCGCTCTGATACCAATTGTTGGGATTAAATTCCTTCAACCGAGTTGCTTGCCAAGTGGTGGAGAAGTCGATTTTGGGTGTTAATGGTGGGAAGTAAAAAAATAGACAATGAACATAAGGATTTATAGTGGTTCAAGCTTCTAACAAGATCTACATCAACTACCTTAGCTCCCCACTAAGGGTTTCCCAAATCTAGTAAGATTTATTCCCCTTTTAACAAGGCTTAGGAGGCAACCTTTACAACCTATACTCAATTACAAAGTCTAGCATCCAAAGCTTACAACCCAAGCTTTGGGAATCCTCTCAAACTAAAGAAATAAAGCAAACAAAGAATCCTCTCTACAAGGTAGATGTTTGCACTCTTTAAGCACTAACCCAAATTCTAAAATACTTGAGCATATATAAACATTTTGAGCTCACAAGTGCTGTCTATACAAGAATGAGAAATTTAAGCACTAAGACAAATTTTCATCATAATGTTGTTGACTTGAGGATCATTAGTTGTTGCTAAAGCTTGAAGGGTCCTTTTATAGTCCCAATTGATTCCCTAGCTGTTGGAGACCGTTGGGATTAAATTGGAGTCGTTGGATACTAAATTTCCCGTAATAAATACTGTTCTGGTGATGTCTGTATCGGTACGCATGTACCCATATTGGTACAGCTACTAGTTGTTACGCTCAGTCTTGCTAACCGTATCGAAACACTTTGGGTCGTATCAATACGCATTGTCGATACACCTTGGTCTATTTGGTAAACCGTATCGGTACGCCATGGTCTATTTCGGTACGCCCTGCAATTTAAATAGACGTTGGGGAGGTTGAGAACTGGATCGGTATGACACGTTGCGTATCGAAACGATCCATTCTCCGTATCGAGATGTCTTGGGGCATATTGGTATGGGTTTTGGTTATTGGAAAAATATTGTAGCTGAAACCCTTGGACCGTATCGGTACGCTTGTGTTGAAAATGTTAGTTTTGCTACTTTAAAGCATTTAAAACATTTCCAAAACCTCTCAAAAACTTCTCAAACTTATTTTCAAGTTGTTTGGACTTAAAACCATTTTTGAAATCTTTTCAATTTAGTCCAAAACTATTTTTCAATTATTATATCAAAACATAAATCCTAACAAAAACTATGCACTTAAAATTTCCAAAATAGCATATTAGACCATATGCAACATGTATCATGGATTCTACAGCATAATCTCATATACAACCCTCAATTTAAGCTTCACATGCATAACATCCCATATGCAAAGCTTAAAGAGTATTCATATGTATAAATCACATTATACAACAATCTATCAACATGATACATTAATTTATTATATTGGCTTACAAGTGATCCTTTCTCTATCTTGTTTCTTTCATCAAACCACATCGGATACATGGATTTCCCAAGTGATATCCCAATCACTTAACAGCCCAATGGCATGGAGTAAATGTAACACATGCATTACCTCTACACTACCACGGCTCATCCTCTTATTTGGAGTAAACACCTCTAATGCATCACCTATATGGTCCCAGCCGGATAAAAGCCATTGAATCATTACCTCAACAATATTAGGGTTCACATGGTCGGAGTAAATACTTTCAACACATCACCTCTACAAACCATGGGCGACTTATTATAGTGCACTTTAAATCCTATGGCCGAACAATTATATCTTATAACATTTCTATAACATTATAATAATCTCAGTTTTTTTACTTATTACGTGTACAACAAGTTTGTACACATGCTATCAAGTCGATATTTTTTTGTTTCAATCATAGGGTGTGACCCTTGTAGGTTCATGTAACATTAGTAGTAATATCTAGAACAATTCTAATATTACAAGCAATGAGTGGCATCTAGCAATGTATCAGTGCTACCTAAGTTACAAGAAGTCATGGTTCGACATAACCTTTGTGATTAACTCTTTTCATGTATTACACCTTTTGTCCTCATATCTAGATTGGACACAAGTCATGCAATAGTCACACTTGTATAGTTAATCTAATATTTCTTGATATCTTGAGTAGACTATTATAAACGAATAACTATGATATCTCATAACAATTTATTCGAGCATGACCATGCATTTTCTAGTCTCACTTAATCAAGTGGCCTATGATATTACTCCTATTATGTAAGAGGGACAAATCCTATCTTGATCAACCATATTCTGCTACATAAATTGCGACATATCCAATATTAGTCTTTATAGTGTAGTCAGTTACGACACACGTTTGACCACATCAAAATATGTCACTCACGATGTTGAAATAATGATGGTCTAAAGCATGAGGATCATACATGTAGTTATCACTATGATCAATTTTTTGACTGTCACATAATAATCCAAGAAATATGCTCGTAGCGGGTCAGTCCAATATGTCATTCTCTAACACATACTTATGTATTGATTTTGACATCTTCATGTCAATGACAACACTTTGTCATCAATCAACTACATATTAGTCTTAATATATTATTGTTGTCCATACCCACAATAATACTCGACTAAGGACATTCAAGAATAACTATATTATTCTAAGGACTTTATTATAATTCAGTTTATTTATAAATGCATAGAATAAGACTAAAAAATAATAATGGCTTTATATTAATAAACATGATAAAATAAGTATGTATTTTACAACCATCTCATGATTGGTCTTTGGGCATACTCCAACAATCCCACACTAGCACTAAGACTAATCACTCATATATCTAATACCAAGAGACTTAGTGTGACGATCATCTTCTGCTGTGTCAGAGGCTTTGTCAGTGAATTGGGGATATTGCCATCCGTTGGTTCTCTGTATGTTTCTACGTCCCTCGATCAATGATTTCTCAAATGAGATGGTAACGCCTAAGTATGTGTTTGGATCGCTCGTGAGATCTAGGTTCTTTTGCTTGTGCTATGGCTTCGTTGTTGTCACAACATAGGTCTATAGCATTTGATATGCTAGGCATAACCCCTAGTTTAGATATGAACTTTTTGATCCAAACAGCCTCTTTTACAGCATCGCTTGCTATAATATACTCGGCTTCTATTGTAGAATCTACATTAAGACAAACCACAAAACCAAATTGCGATCGAGAATCATCCTTATCAGTTTGGAAGCTTGTGTCAGTATAACCTTTTATACTTAGCTCTTCCTCACATCTATACATAAGGAATGTATCCTTAGTTCATCTTTAGTACTTAAGGATGTTTTTTACTGCAACCCAATGACCTTCACCGGGATCCACTTGGTATCGACTTGTCATACTTAATGCATATGATACATCTAGACATGTACATAGCATGGCATACATGATAGATCCAATAGCCGAGGAATATGGAACCTTACTCATGCTCTCTCTTTCTTGATGCATTGAAGGACACATTTCCTTCGGGAGTGAAATACCATGTCTCATAGGTAAGAATTCTCTTTTAGATTATTCCATACTGAATCTTTTGAGTACTTTATCTATGTATGTATTTTGACTTAGTCCTAGAGTCGTCTTGATCTATCTCTATAGATCTTGACTCATAATATATAGGTTGCTTTACCTAGGTCTTTCATAGAAAAACATTTTCCTAACCAAGTCTTTACAGACTATAAGTTAGGTATGTCATTTCCTATTATTAGTATGTCATCCACATACAATACCAAGAATGTGATAGTGCTCCCACTAGTTTTCTTGAAAACACATGGCTCATCTTCATTTTTAATAAAACCAAATTCTTTGATTGCATCATTAAAATGAAGATTCCAACTTTGAGAAGCTTGCTTCAACCCATAAATGGATCTTTGTAGATTGCATACTTTTTAGGCATCTTTTGGATCGACAAACCCTCAGGTTGTGTCATGTACACATCCTCATCTAATTTTCCATTAAGGAAAGCGGTTTTGACATCCATTTTCCAGATTTCATAATCATGAAATGCAGCTATTGAAGGCAATATCCAAATGGATTTAAATATAGCAACGGGAGAAAAAGTTTCATCATAGTCTATACCATGAATTTGACGAAGTCCCTTAGAGACCAATCGCCCTTTGTATCTTGTACATTGCCATCCATGTCGGCCTTCCTTTTAAAAACCCATTTACACCCTATGGGTTTTATCACATCAGATGGGTCAACCAAAGTCCATACTCGGTTTTCTAACATGGAATCCATCTCGGATTTCATGGCTTCTAGCAATTTCTCAGAGTCTAGGCTCTCCACTACTTCCTGATAAGTCATAGGCTCATCTTGGTCCATGAGGAGAACATCACCATGCAATGTGCTGAGAAATCCATATCTCTCAGGTGCATTGTGTTCTCCCATAGATCTTTGAGTGGTTGTGTTTCAAGAATGATTGGATGTTCCTCAACTATTTGTGGAACTTGTTGTTGTTCAATCTCTGGTTCAGTGATCTGTGGTTGATTTTGAATTTCCTCAAGTTCAATATTTCTCCCACTTCCTTTTCTAAAAATAAATTCTCTTTCTAGGAAGACTCATGTTTGAGCAACCAACACTTATGGATTAAAGAAATAATATCCTTTAGTTTTTTAGGATACCCCACAAAATTACACTCATGAGATTTGGGTTCGAGTTTTGTAGACATCTGATGTTTAACACAAACTTCACATCCCCAGATTTTCAAAAAAAGAAATACTAGGATGCTTCTCAGTCCATATCTCATACGGTGTCTTTTGAACAGATTTAGATGGAACACGATTTAGTGTGAAAGCAACAGTTTCTAGCGCATGTCCCCAAAAAGAAGTTGGAAGATCAACATGACTCATCATTGATCGAACCATGTCTAACAATGTTCGATTTCTCCTTTCAGAGACTCCATTATGTTGTGGAGTACCATGAGGTGTAAGTTGTGAGACAATCCCACATTCTTTAAGAAGTTCATCAAACTCTAAGCTTAAGTATTCTCCTCCTCGATCTAATCGAAGAGCTTTAACACTCTTTCCTAGTTGGTTTTGTACTTCATTCATAAAATCCTTAAACTTTTCAAGGGCTTCAGACTTATGATGCATTAGGTAAATGTACCCATATCTACTGAGATCGTCAGTGAAAGTAATGAAGTATTGAAACTCTCATATGTCTTGTGTATTCATTGGTCCACATACATCACTATGTATTAGACCTAATAAATCACTTGCTCGCTCGTTTTTACCGTCAAACGGTGATTTGGTCATTTTTCCCATTAAGAAAGGTTCACATATATTAAATTGTTCAAAAACAAAACAATACAAAAATCCATATTTATGAAGTTTTGATATATGTTTCTCACTTATATGACCCAAGCGACAAAGCCAGAGATAAGTTTGAATAGAGTAATTTGTTTTTGATCTTTTTGTATTTATGTTATACATAGAATTGTCTTGATCTAAGATATAGAGGTCATTTATTAAATGTGCCGCACCATAAAAAACATTATTGAGATAAAAAGAACAACTATTATTCTTAATAATAATCTCAAAACCAATCTTGCCCAAACAAGAAATTGAAATAATGTTCTTAGTCAAACTAGGTACGAAATAACAATCCTCTAAATCTAAAACAAGTCCACTAGGTAATGACAAAGTATATGTTCCTATAGCTAATGCAACAACTCTTCCTCCATTCCCCACTCGTAGGTCCACATCTCCTTTTTCCAATTTTCTACTCCTTTTTAGTCCCTGTACAAAAGTACAAATATAAGAACCACAACCGCTATCTAATACCCAAGAAGTAGACGTTGATATATTTATATCAATAACATAAATACCTTATCTGGATTGTCCATTTTCTCTTGCCTTCTTGATGTCCTCAAGATAGACAGGGTAATTTTTCTTCTAGTGTCCAGCATTGTTGCAATGGAAACACTTTCCTTCTTTTGCAACTCCTCCTTTGGGTTTCAATGTAGTCTTTCCTTTGTTGGGCTTTGGTTTTGCCTTGGTGTTGGGCTTTCCTTTTCTGTTATCCTTTTGGACCATCAGAATGGGCTTGCTGCCAACCTTTTTCATGTTGTTCTCTACTGTTCTTAACAGACCAAGCAACTAGGGCAACGATTTGTTAATTTCATTCATATTGAAATTAAGAACAAACTGATTAAAACTATCCAGCAATGATTACAGGATAACATCAGTAGCCAATTAAACACTTAGAGGGAAACCCTATTTTTCCAGGGTCTGAATATATCCTATCATTTTGAGAACATGAGTTCCTATCGGAGTTCCCTCCATCATCTTCCATCAAAACAAAGCCTTAGAGGTCTCATACCTCTCTTCACGAGCTTGCCCCTCATATAATTCCTTAAGATTTTTAACCATCTCATAGGGAACCATGTCCTCATGTTGCTTCTGAAGCTCAAGAGTCATGGTCGCAAGTATCAAACACCCGACATCTACCATGTCACTTGATTACTTTTAAAGGCTTCCAATTCATCTTTGGAGACATCATCTGCTGGCTTTTTAGGGACAGGTTCTTTGATGATTTGTAATTTCTGTTCTTGTTTGAGGACAATCTTCAAGTTACAGTTACGGAACCTATCAAGGAAAGTTCATGCCATTCAATTTGTCCTTCTCAAGGATGGATCGCAATGATAATGAGTTTGAG
The DNA here is from genome assembly GCA_019671005.1 of Hibiscus mutabilis. Lineage (NCBI taxonomy): Eukaryota > Viridiplantae > Streptophyta > Magnoliopsida > Malvales > Malvaceae > Hibiscus > Hibiscus mutabilis. The sequence continues at coordinate 35,858,611 of CM033720.1, read as the reverse complement.
TTTGTCATAATAAATCTACAACAATAAAATATGATTTATAGGTACATTTTATCAACTTTATAAGGTAATAACATTCCCATTATTAAAAACCCCCAAAATTTAAAAACTTACTAAAAAGTATTTCTATAAGGTAAGCATCCATATTTCATTTCATCATAAGTCAACTTTGGCTTTACTCCTAGAATTCAATTATTTAGGTAACACTTGCTAATTACATCTCATGTAATTCCTATATTTGGTGAACAACTATTGTTGCTAATCATCTCATGATTATCCAAATCATTAGCCTTTAGGTTTCTAATCTCATTAGGACAACCTATTTTAACCAATATTACAACCAATGAATATCACTTGCTTATTCTTCGTGTTTAACCAAGATAGATATAAGAACTTCGCTTTGGCAAAACCTATATAGAACCGATCGAGGCTTTAATGAGGGAAAATATTGGATGGCTATTTTGATTAAATATGGAGGTTTTTTGTTATATTAATCTCACCATTCAAGTATGATCTAATCAATTACCATCGTGCTAAAACATACATTGTAACACATATATGTAAAGCAATAAATATAAATCCAATGGTTATAGCCCGTAAAACTAAGGTGGGCCATCCCAAGCCAATGGGAAAACCAAAATAAACTAAAGATAGAACATGCTTCTCAAGCATCTAATCCACCTTTGATCGGCCCATCATTCTGCTCCTGTGATCCACGCTTTCTCCGCAAATATTACAATTTTGACAAACTCATTTTATATACGAGGGAGTATAATGAGAAGAGAATCACAATAGATGAAAGAAAGGCACAACACGTAGGCCGTATTTATAAATATAAAACCAAAGTAAATGGGCTATTTGGCTATAACCATGCATTTCAAACACCGTGCATATTATCCAAAACATAAACATGTTTTATCTTATTAATTATAATTTTAGCACTTCGATTACTATAGAAAAACCTCACGATTTGATAACTTTTATCAACAAATTAATGTTTTTGGGATTTTTCAATCCCTAAGGTTTTTCGCACTTGAAAAACAATTGTTCCTCTACCAAAAATGATCTGCTATCATAACCACATGTTCATCATGTTAACAATTAACATACGAACATTAAAATCTTACAGCAACAAACATGTGATTAACATTTAACCATCGATTGTAAAAACTTATTTAAAATAGATTAAGATATTAACTGTGACTGGATTCAATTTCTTTGTTTCGCACAAATATTATATGCTCGTCCAAACAGAAAAACAAAACATGCATCCCATACAAAAGCATCATCCAAGTATTTAAGTTTGAATTCGTATTGTACAAGTGGTTGTGATACCACTGTTGGGAAATGCTGGTACACCCCATGGCGCAGCAGAAAAATTATTCGACGTATTTCACCAGTGATCCATGTACAGGGAACGAATCTGGGGTGAAAAGGGATGAAACGTTACCTTAAATAAATTTGAAAATCGCAAGGAGTTAGGAGAATCTAATTCTTCTTGCACGATATCGAATCCAAATCGTCACAATAGCGTTACGACCTCTACGAGTCCACCCGAATGAAACGAACAATATTTTACTTCTCAACTATTAGAGAGGTTTTTCGTAAAAAGGCATATTTCGGCTGCTAGACCTTATGCCTTTATATAGCATACAAAAACCTAATTCTAATTAAATTTGGATTCGTTAAATATATAATATATTTAACCAAATATAATTAAATATATAGAATTTGATTCTACTTCAATTAGGTTTCTTTAGATATATATATATATATATATATATATATATATATATTAATAGTACTTAATAATTACAAAAATTATCTAGTATTAAAATATATAAACAATATTATCTATAATTACAATAATTATAATAAACTTAGTTTTTTTACTTATTATGCGTACAACAAGTTTTTACACATGCTATCAAGTCGATATTTGTTCGTTTCAATCATAGGATGTGACCCTTGTAGGTTCATGTAACGTTAGTAGTAATATCTAGAACAATTCTAATATTACAAGCAATGAGTGGCATCTAGCAATGCATCATTGCTACCTAAGTTATAGGAAATCGTGGTTCGACATAACCTTCGTGCTTAACTATTTTCATGTATTACATCCTTTTTTCCACATATCTAGATCGGAAACAAGTCATGGAATAGTCACACTTGTATAATCCATCTAATATTTCTTGATATCTTGATTAGACTACTATAAACGAATAACTATGATATCTCATATCAATTTATTCGAGCATGGCCATGCATTTTCTAGTCTCACTCAATCAAGTGGCCTATGATATTACTCTTATTATGTAGGAGAGACAAATCCTATCTTGATCAACCATATTTCGCTACATAGATTGTGACATATCCAATATTAGTCTTTATAGTGTAGTCAGTTACGACACACATTTGACCACATCAAAATATGTCACTCACGATGTTGAAATAATGATGATCTCAAGTCTAAGGATCATACATGTAGTTATCACTATGAGCAATGTTGTGACTGTCACATAATAATCCAAGAAACATGTTCATAGCGGGTCAATCCAATATGTCGTTCTCTAACACATACTTATATATTGATTTTGACATCTTCATGTCAATGACAACATTTTGTCATCAATCAACTACATATTAGTCTTAATATATTATTTTTGTCCATGCCCACAATAATACTCGACTAAGGACATTCAAGAATAACTATATTATTCTATGGACTTTATTATAATTTAGTTTATTTATAAATGCACGGAATAAGACTAAAAAATAATAATGGCTTTATATTAATAAACATGATAAAATAAGTATATTTTTTACAACCATCTCATGATTGGTCTTTGGGCATACTCCAACATGTTGACCATCTCTCCACAAACATAGGGTAGTAACCTAATGTGAGCCCCTTCACAAGACTCGCCCTTAGGGTTATAGAAATATAAAATAGATATCTTCCTCTATTATTTCCAAGCAGCAACGAAGGTCGCAACAACTTAAATCCTGCGGCCCAACAACAACTTGAATAGAACACATGAGGCTATGTTCGCACTTGTCCTCATACCAGTCAAACTTTTCCAATTTCCTTTCGATATCAACCTCGCGACCCTCTCCTCTCTAACTTCCTCTTCCAACCATTAAATCTCCTGTTCTAGGGCCCTTTCAAGTCCTCTTTCTTATTCTAAACCTAGACACAGGCCTCCTCCAGCTCTTTTTTCTCCTTTCAGATTCGGGCAATTTCTTTCTTCTTCTGTTCCACCTTTGCAGCTGCCTTGCCAGCTATCTCCCTTTGTCTTCTAGCATCCTTCTAGGTGGATACATATTTCCTTTTCCCATTGGCAGCTCATATCTCAACCCTTCTCTGGCTATCTCGGGCCTCCACTGGTTGTTGCTTCAATGCCTTAACTTTTTTAACCTGAGCCTCCACTAGTTCTTGCCCTATGGCTTTGATCTCCTTAGCCATCACAGTGATCTTATTGTTGGCCTCGAAGAGCTCTCTCTCCTTGACAACAAAGGCCACATGTATCTCCTTGTTCACATCGCGTAGAGAATATTGCATCTCGGCAGCCAACTGAGTCGCCTCAATGTAGCGAATCCCTTGGAAATTATGGAAAGAACTGGTGCATCTTTTTGTGCCTGTACTATCTATGTCACTGGATCTTTTGTTATAGAAAAGAATCAGTAAGTGCTCCCCAAATAAATGAACAAAAACGGGTATTGCATACATACATGAGGCAAATTGGGAAAAGATTTTGAGTCTCTCTGCCTCTTAGTTGACCGAACCTTTAGGTAAAATGGCACCTCTAGAAGAGCATCTGCCACAAAACATGCATTTGTCAGCCAAGCTACAATTGAGCAACTATAAAAAGACCAGGTGAAATACCAATAATGATCGGGGTTAAAGGTGTAGTAATAGTAGAAGCCTTAGCACCCGTGAAGAATGTTACAGTCCTGAAGGTCAACTTGTCATTCCCCAAAGATGGCTCTAAAACCACTGATACTCTTATCGAAGTTCCTCCACCTCTTCAGTCACTTTGCTCCCATTATCCTCCAAAGTGATCATCTTCTTCAAGACCCCCGACGGGGCATTTTCCTCTTATTATGCCTCAAAAAGTCAGAAGATGCACCCTTTCTTCTTGTGGTTTACCTCTTCAAGGCCCGACCCCTACTACAACCTCTATTTCCATTGCCTTCCAACCTCAACCAGGGATCCACCCTTTTTTCTTGTGGTTGACCTACCAGGCTGCGATAATGTTCCAAATGCCTCCGCCACTAAGGTTCCAAAAGATGCAATCTTCGTACCTATAAACAATAGATCTGCAATATTAAAAACAAGCTTACAAGCACAACTGTCATAAATAAAGTACCCACCACTGTCAGAGATAAATAGACCTTAGAATTCCCTTTACTTATGTGGGCATCGCGAAAGTGACACCGACAAATGTTGGCCCATCCAATGTCTCCAAATTATTATCTTCTACCTCTACCGCTCCCTCTATTGAAGCTTTCGTGCTTGTCTCTGTCATGTACTAATCAATTTGCTGACTCAAGTATTTCTCCATGCTAGCCTTTGGGATGGGACAATCGCCTTTCTTTACCCTGTAGGGTGTCGAAATCTACTGCCACACACTGCGTAGGCAAAACCCATAGGTGATCAACTAGTTCCCGTCCTCAGTCTTTTCCCCAATAAGCACTTTGGCCAGATCTTCTTCCTTATTATAGGGTCAAGCTTCCTTGCTTGTTACCTCTCCTAGAGGAGGTATATAACCATTCTCCAGTTGCAAAGTCTTGTTGCCTTTGGGACTCTGTCCGTTAAGGCATGCCTCGAACACCCTCTGTAGAATGATGTGCTTCTCCATCTTCAGCCACTGCCCTCCTTCAAAAGGGCGACATGCTCCTCCTCTTCCTTCATTAGAATGTGGATATACTTCCTCGTGTTCACCCCTGGTACTCTCTATTTCAATAGAAAGTTGAAGCTTTCGGGTAATCTATGTGTCACCCTAATATACATGGACCGATCCACTCCTAACTTTTTCGAGCTACTCTACCCCTACGATCGGATCCCTATAGATATCAGTCTTTTTGTGTTGCTTCATGAAGTTTAATAGAATAGAAGAACTCTACGAAGCCACTAGGCTAATGGTGAATAACCTCCTTAGGACCCTCACAGACGTCTTACGCTTTCGGTCTGCGCACCAAATGATATAGTTGTTGAGCAGCCACCAAGATGCCCCTGCTAGTTACCCTGGGGCATGTCATATTCAATCAACACCTGTCAAGCAAAGTGATTTAACGAAAAATGGAACCCAACCTCAAACAGATATAGAGGCAGGTAGCACCACTCAAAAGTTTTTGCATCCACTCTATGCAGTTGCTTAGACAAAATATCCCTTCCAGTATCTCAAACTCAATTCAAAGTTTGACCACAGTAACCTGTAACATTCCAGCAACTTTATCACCTTATTTCTACTTGTTTTGCACCTGACCACACTCGCATCCACATCCCCTCTGCCTTGTTCTCCTGAGCCTTCTTCGCCAAATCCTTCGAGCTTCAAACCATTGTGATAGTGTAACAAAAGGAGAAGAAGGGTGTCTGAAAGTGAAAATGTGAGGCTCAACAATGAAGATAACCAACCAAAGTAGAGATTCACCCCCTCTTCCCCAATTTATAGTCCGCCAAAGCGCCCTTCAAAAAACCACAATCCATGCCTTTTTCTTTGGACTACTCAGAGAACGCCAGGAATGCAAGATTTCAAATCCCTATATTCACGCTAATGATGGCATGTGACCTCGAGAAACGGCTCCTTTAAAAGTGCACCATTAACTCAACGGTTACATCAACACTCTTTATTTTAAGTCTCAAATCGTACCACTTTATAGAACTTCCCGGCAACAAGTGTTATAACTTTGCCTACAACAGCCATATCTCTGCCAGCTCATGCCGCCAGAGCTCTAGCCTCCGAAATGTCTTCAACATGACAATCATCACGTATATATGACTTACTATCTAAGCTTACTATCTGAAAGCTTAAACCTGCTATGTTGACCCACATGATAAGGCTGAAAAACATGTAGACCGAAGGCTAGACCTAAGCCTGTCAGTCCATTAATAGTCATCTTTAGGCTTGACGTTGTCCCATCAAACAATATCACTCCTCTATAAATACCAGCCAACCCAAAGAGAAACACCAACACTCAACTACCCACAATGATACCTCCGCCTACTCTTCCTTTTCATTCCAACCACTGTCGGTGGCTCTCCGACCACTTCATAATGGGTGAACAACCACAAACCACCAACAACTACCGTCTTTTTATCTATCTTTATCTCCCTATTCGATGTCTAACACTTTAGACATCAACAAATATAAATAATTTTTTCATTACAACTTTGATAACGTTCAAAATTATTGTTTGATTATTGAAAATATATTTTTTTCTTTTAGAATATATATTTGTGGTGTTCGGTGAACTGAATTATAGTATGAGCTAATTCGTTCAATTGTTTTGTGGAACATAAAATAGTATTTTTTTTAATGATTTAATTGCACCACACATCCCAAAACTATGACACTCATTTCAAATTGGTCCCTAAACTTTAAAATATTTTAATTTCATCCTAAACTATGACCTTCATTCTAAATTGGTCCCCAAACTTTTGATCATTCCATCTTCATCCTCAAACTATGACTCTCATTCTAAATTGGTCCTCAAACTTTTTGAACGTTCTAATGTCATCCCCAAATTATCAATATATACTAATCATATCTTATGTTAATAAAACTATTATAAAAAATATTAATTGTCATTAAACACTAATATGTATTATGTAATAATATGATGTGGTATAAACGATAATTAGAGGATGAAATTAGAACGTTCAAAAAGTTTGAGGACCAATTTAGAATGAGAGTCATAGTTTTAGGATGAAACTAGAATGCTCAAAAGTTTGGGGACCATATTAGAATGAAGGTCATTGTTTGAGGATGAAATTGAAATGTTTTAAAGTTTAGGGTCCAATTTAAAATGAATGTCATAGTTTGGGGACATGTGGTGCAATTAACTCTTTTTAATCAATAAACGGGCAGTATCATAAATTAAGCATTTATGTTCAGAATATTATAAATTTATATAAAATTTTTATACATTAATAATTTATATCGGATAATTTACATTTTAGATCACCAAAATTAACCCCCACTTTCATTTACATCACAAACCTTTAATTTAATCAAATTACATCATCCAACTTTTATTATTTATAAACTAAGTTACTTATATTGACAACGCTAAATAATTCTAATGTAAAAAATTGAAATTGAAATTCATATTTAACATATTTTTCACATATCATCAATAAATAATGTTTGATTGGCAATTTAAATATTTTTTGTTAGAATTCATGGGAAAATTATATATTTTTCTTTGAATTTATTTAGATGAAATGTTTTAGAGAATTCTTATAGAAAAAATATTAAAATTATTAATTAAACATCATTTAATTATGATATGCAAAAAATATGTTAAATAAAAGTGTCAATTTTAGTTTTTTACAATAGAATTATTTAAAATTGTCAATATAAGTGATTTCATTTATAAATAATAAAAGTTGAATGATACAATTTGATTAAATTAAAGTTTTGTGAAGTAAATGAAATTAAAAGGTAAGCTTAGTGATCTAAAATTTAAATTACTCATTTATATCATATATATTTTAACATATTTGTATAAACAGTGTTCATGCATATTTAATATTTTTATTTATGTGAAACATTTTTCGATGTGTTTGCGATGATTTCTCGATTTATCCTATACTTCATAAAGATTTTATTGTTAAGCCTAAATTTATTTATTTATTTCATAATAGTATTATTGTATTTTTTATATATTAATAATATAATTGCTATAAATATTACAAAAAATGTTAATCTAGTTTTCAAAACGTGGCAAAACATTTTTTTTTTTACTTTTTAAAATAATTTCTTGAGAAACTTGCTTTTTTAGACAGACTATACTACTTTAAAAAACTCCCATCTAACAGAAAGTATTATGTGCAAACCCTAGTTGATTTTTAACGAATATTATTTTAGTTCCAAATTTATTTTTGCATATAATATTTTATGTTCCTAGAAAGATTGTATAAGATATATAAAAAAATTCTATTAATTGATTTTCAATTTGGTTGGCATAGTTGTCACAATATTTTACGCAGAATTGACCTAAAAAACTCAATATTCTAGCCGCATCCCCTTTTCCCTGTTTGCCCGCTTAACTTTTCATTTTTTTTCAATTTTCCATGGTCAGCGACGACACTAGTTTTAATGCCGATTATCGACCATCGGTAATCTTTTTTGTTTATTTGTTTCATTCTTTATTTTTTTAGTTTTTTAAATTCAATAACTTTGTCCTTGTGACACGATTTTCTCCACCTTTTTGGTATGTATCTTCCGTCTTTTGGCATACTTTTTTTCTCTTAATCGGTTGTTTAGCATCTTCTTTTTTCATTTGATTTTTTATGAGGGTTAGATTTTAGCGCTCTTTTGATTATATTGTTGATCTTCATGTTTTGGAACCTCAAACTGGATTTGGATACGAGCTCACAATCACCGTACTTGTTCGTGATTGAGTTGTAGTAACAACCGTGTTGTCAAAGTGTCTTATTATTGTAATATGCATTTTTAATGTCGTTTGTTGTTGGTTTTTACCTTTCATCATCGAGCTTTGGTGATGTTTGTATTTAATTTGTTTTGAGCCTTTGAGTTAGGGTTTTTACCTTTTCTGGGTTGGGTACTGTTTATGATCTAGAGACGTTAGTTTTTGTGTTATTAAGAATATATCCGGATCAAGTTTGTTTACTTGAGTTGCAAACTCTCATTATATTTCTAAATTTTTCATCTTTAAATAAATTTGATGTACTCATATTCAAAAAAAAGGTTGTTACAATATTTTGAATGTTTTTGCTTCAAAGCCATCTAAATGCACAATATCCTTTAATTTAAAATTTTTTGAAGAAATTATATATAATTTAATCATCATATTGAGTAAATTATGTATTATGTTTAAAATATCATAAATTTAAATCTAATCTTTACACATTAATAATTTATATATATATATTTTGATTGACATATTCTTATACGAAAAATATTTCATGCACCGTATTGAAAACAAAAAGTTTTCATAAATACCTTATTTTTAAGGTTTAGGGATTCAATTTAGGGGTTATGTGTTTAAAAGTTAAGGGATGTGGTTAGAATTTAGGGTATAAAGTTAAAATTTAAAGTTTAGATGTTAGAGTTTAGATTTTAGGATAATATGATAGAGATTTAAGTTTTAATATATAAACCCTAAATTCTAAACACAACCCATAATTTCTAAATACCTAAACATAAATCCCTAAATTCTAAACAGAACTCCTAAATCTTAAACCCTAAATCAAATCCTTAAACCTTAAAACTAAGACACTTGAAAAAACTTTTTTTATTTCTGAATAATTACCTTTCTTATATACATGTGTTTATGATAATTTTTATTTATGTGTAAGCATTTTCCATGTGTTTGGGATAATTTCTCAATTCATCATATACTTTATATAATTTATAATAAAGATTTGATTGTTAAGTGTAAATTTATTTATTTAAGATTAGAATAACCGTGTTTGTTATATATGATAATTACAAGGTAATATCTGTTTATACATATTCTTAACCCTTTGAAAAGCTATAATACATAAACTTGACCTAAGAAAAAACCCAAAATCATCCCGAACACGATAAACCGAATTTAATCCGAAACCCGAAATAAACCGAATCGAACCGAACCAAATTTTAGTTGAACCAAAAATGGACCCAAACCGATTTTTGAGGGTCAAATGGACTTTTCAATCTTGATTTGTTGTGGTTTGAGATTTTCAAAGAAAAAAAATTAAATAAATAAAGATGGGGTTTTCAATGAATTAGGATAAACTTTTGGAAAAATCTAACTTGGCATGGAAATATTAAAATTTGAATCAACAAAAATCAATCGACACAAAAATAAACAACCCAAATGTTTTCGGTATAGGATCAACAATATTTATATTGTAGTTAGTATAAATCAACCAAAATGACCCAAACCGAACAGAATGATTCCTCTACATATCTCAAAAAATGTTTGGACCCGACTCTCACTTTTTCACTTGTACCATATAAATCTAAATAATATAATTAATCTATCCAAAACGTGGCAAAATATTTTTTAGTTTTTAAAAGGATTTATAGAACTCATAAACTAAACAGAAAAAATAATATTAGTTTAGGGGTCAAACCCTAATTGATTTTAAACGGAATAAACTTTTTCATGTTATTTTGGTTTGGGTATAGGATCAAAATTATTTTTTACATATAATATTTAAAATCTTGTGTTTTTTGCAAACCCTAAATTTTAAACGGAATGTTAAAATATCTAAAAAATTTAAAATATCAATTGAAATTTGATTAGAATTGAGTTTTAATTTGATCGGTACCGTTATTTTTATAACATTTTCAAAGTTGTGATTCAAAGCCCTCTAAAGACTCAATAACCCTTAATTTAAAATTTTAAAGAAAATATTGTTCAATTTTGTTAAAGAAAATAAATATATTTTAATTATTTGGGAGTAAGAAAAAAACTTCGAATTTGAATAAAAATGCTTCAAAAATACTGCCCTGCTAAAAAGATAAACTTAATGAATCTGCTTTGACCAACCAATTAAGATGAAAATCAAAAGTATGCAAGCAACCAACCAAAACCGTGTTGAGCTCAGCATTTTGCCAATCCCCACCAATACCAAAAATATATAAAAGTAAAAAAAAATAATTGTGGGACAAATCCAACGGCGCTAAATTATTAGATTTAGAGCAGACATTTTTTAAAAAAAAAAAGTTAAAATTTCCAAAACTTAAAAAAGGACTTCACATTAACGCAATCGAATCGAAAGAAAAAAAAAAGAAACTTTACATGTTTGCCATGAAACCAACCAATCACATCAATAATTTCATCAACCAAGAATTCTTTGTTTTAATCATGGATTAATGATTTTAATAGAATTAAATATAAACGTCCGAATTAACGCCTAATTGTCATTGCCATTTAGAAAGTTGGGAAGTGAGTACTAGCAATATGCATAATTCACAAAGTTCCAGATAAAATCTACACTACTACTGTTTCATTTAGGTTTCCTAAACCAATGAAGTTGGCTAAAGTGAACAGAAAAAGAAAACCCTAAACACGTTACCTGTTATTTTTCGAGACCATTCTCAACCATTGGTCATCATCTTCTTGAACTCCTCAAAGTTAACGTTTCCATCGCCATTCTTATCGACTTGACTGATCATTCTCCAGCAATCGCTCAATGAGCACTTCTCACCCAATCTTTTCAAACGGCATGCAACTCATTCACCAAAATCAATCCATTCTTGTCCAAATCGTACATATCAAATACATCCTTAAGTTCCTTGTTTGCGCACTGAGCATCATCGCCGTTAACGTTGGTTCAACGTAGCCATGACCGTCTTTGCCCATCGCCCACATTATCCGATCGACTTTGTCGGAAGAAGGCATGGAACCTAAGGCACTGAGGACAGATTCTAGTTTCTCGAGGGAGATTTTGCCGTCGCCCTTTTTGTCGAATTTGTTGAACACTTTCCTCATCTCTTCAAGCGAACCTAAAAAACCCACCATTGAAGAGATGCAGAAACAGATAATGTAACGCATTACGGCCGCTTTATTATTTTTTTCAGTGATTTTGGAGGTGCATGCATTTATTTATAGGTCTATTAACGTGGTTTATTGATTCCGCGTTAACATACGTCTAGGGAAGGAAAAGATGGGATGCGGACAGGTATAGGATCATTTTGTAGGATATGACCTCTACGATAACGACACGTGTTCAGTTAGAGCATTCAAATAATTACTAAGAGTGGAAAAGTTTTGGGTAGCACAGTTTTTAATTGTTTCTAGTGCTGACCCATACCTTTTAACCCGTTTTTGGATCTAAATATATTTCCTACTTTGATAATAATAATAATAATAATAATAATAATAATAATAATAATAATAATAATAAAATCAGTTTAATAATAATAATAATAATAATAAAATCAGTTTTTATCTATTTTATTATTTTGGGTAACACTAACTCACCCCTTGTATTACAATAATTTTAAAATCCTACCCATCTTTCATTTTTTTTAAATATTAAATTGAAAAAAAAATTAATTCTTCAAAATAAAAAGCACACCTGACCCTATTTTAAAATGTTCTTTTTCATTGTATTCAAATGTTTTTAAAATTTATTTATTAATAATTATTAAATTTTAAGAAATTTTCAGGCTATCTTATTTTTCATTTGGGCGGGCTATAAGATCAGTATTGCTATTTTTTTGTAAATTTATGTTTGGTATTTGACAAAGGTATCCTCTAATTTTGTTTATATAATTTAAAGTTTTCATTGATTGGTTGAATATTATTTTTTGTATTAAATAAGAAAGTTTAACATATAAAGGAAGCTAATGAGACATGTGTAAATTATGTGTAATTTTTCTCTAGATTTATTTTGATTGGTTCTAATTATGTATGAGTTTTGTTTAAAATTAGGGTAAATTACACCATATGTCACTAAACTATTATCATTTGATAACATGTGTAAATTACACGTGGTCTCATTTGATGACAAACCAACATAGGACATTACTTCATAAGACGTCCAATCATAATGTCATGACAACTCTCTATAGACACATGTTCAAACCACTATAAATAGTCATGTAATAAAGAGTAAAGACACGATCACTCTTTTACACAAAAAACTCGACCAAAGGCATATCATAACCACCTTTGAACATCACCAGAACAACCATCCCTCCACCATCTACAGTCATTATTCAGTTTACCAGTCAACAGTTGGTGCGGTTAGCGTGACTGAACATGTGACATTTAGATTTTAGATTGATTTTTGTTTAAGCAACAATAGATGGTTGTAATCCCCTCGACCCGACCTAGTTGCAAGACCGAACCGAGTGAGCCACATTAGGTTTACCGAAGTAAACCGAGAAGATAAAACCTGAAACACGTCCATTTTTTATTTTATCTTGTCTAGATGCATATTTGTTATCCTACATGTGCATACAGATCACAGATGAAAACTCAACTCAATCGAATATCGAATTGACATCCAATTGAACTCAATTGCAATTTAGGGACCAAATTGCAATTTTAGAAAATTGTAGAGACTTAGCTCATTTTTAAATTACCAATCCTTAATTAAGTAGGTTTCATGCTTACAGGTCAAAGACCAGGTCAAAAAAGTCATCCAAACTCATTCAATTGCATCTACAACATTCAAGGATCAAAACGTAAGAAAACAGAACTTCAAAAAATTCCAATAACCAATTTAACTACCACCGTACCGGTACGGTCAAAGGGGTGTTTCAATACTCCTCGTTATTTCAAAACCTTAGAATTCCAGTAGCCCATTTTCGTTCCGATACGTCCCCACGTATCGAAACGCCCTTCATAAAACCACTATACCATATCGAAACGCCTCCCCGAGTACCAAAACACTGGCCAATTTTGCCTAGGCCCGTACCAAAATAGTTGTTCGCGTATCGGTACACTAAGCTTGGAATGGGTTACCCGTACCGAAATAGGGACACCCGTACTAGTACGCCTGGACCTGTAATGTCCCAAAATGTTGTCTAAACACACTTTGATGATTTCCAAAACACTCCAACATGCTTCAAACACTTATACAACATTACTAAGATACTATACCAACCAAAACATCACAGATTCAACAACCATTCATGGCATTTATACTGCTCAAGACATTCTATAGACATGCACCCTAATATCATTTTACCAATCATCCAAAACTCACATTTGGTACATTTAAGGCATACTAAACATACTTGCAAACTTAAAGCTTTATATCAAACCTGCTTGAATCATCAAACCTTGGCAACCAATCAAAACCAACTACATGCATACTTTAGTACTTAGTTAGCAACAACATAGGCAAGATTCACCCTAGCTCAATCAACATCAAACAAGCATAAAATCCAGCACCTCACATGCTTAAAACTCTTGGAAAAATAGAATTACAATTCCCCAAAATATGGCGAACACATTGCCTTATTAACCGAAAATATAAACCGAGTTCATACTTAAACTAGTTCTTGTCCTTGGATCACTTTGGTCTTGCCCTTGCAACCCCAAACTTTAGTGCTCTGCATCATTAAGTAAAAGAGAGCGTAAGCACACTTGCTTAGTGATGATTCTCTTAAAATAATGATGCATTATAACCCTTGAAAACTATTCACTTGTTTTCAAACCATGCTTACGACCTAAACAAGATTCAATGATTCCAATTCAAAACATGCATATCGACCATATGAAAAACATTATAATCCACATGCTTAAAATCCCAAAGCATTATATACAAATCCATGCTTAAATTCCAAAGCATTAAATACAAAACCATGCTTAAAGTCCAAAGCCTTATAAAATAAGTTCAACACTTAAATTTCCATATATTGACATTTATAGTGACCCCGGATAGACGACCTCTATCCTTGATTAGCTGACCGCTAATCTTTAGGGAACCGACCATTAACCTTACCTTTTAGATACACGGATCTCCCATGATAGCCGACTACTACCATGACATATACCATGCCGACCGCAAGATCAACATCAACAAGGGGAACCGACCGCTCAACCCAAGTGACAACATTATAATCTGAGTAGCCGACCGCTTACCTCAATGACTCTTAACCACAATCGATTTTTAACATATTATAGTGTACTTCATCCTATGGTATGCCAACTATATCCGAATGTTTTCTCATCACGTCATATAGCTAATATATCATTTACAAAACCATTTTACTCAATGTTTTACAATGCATTATACAAAACCATCACATATGCAATCACATTGCCAAAGCAATAACACCATTCCCGACCATAATGAAAACCAATGCTCAGTAGCATTTCTTATACTTTTAAACCCATGCATATGTACTTAAAAACATGCATTTCTAGTAAGTAAATCAAACCATGTTTATGACCAAAACATGAATTACACATGCTCATATCCGAACCAATATTAAAGAGAAAAAAGGAAAACTTACTTTGAGTTTAGGTAAGTGTTTCAAACTTAGCCTAAACTCTAACAACCTTTATTAACCCTTTAAAAGGTGTTTAAACCAGTATCCACTCACTAATACGTCTTGCTTTGCTTGCCAACGCGAATCAAGCTTCCGACAAGCCACAATCAACATCAAGCTTCATCGCTATGATTATCCCCTATTTTAACCACATAAAACCATAGGGAAAATGCATCATTATGCATTAAAACCATTGCCTACAAGAAATTACCCGCAACTCTCATGTTGCCCACTCAAAACTTATCCGAAACATACTAAAATCATCATCAAACAATTTTGAAACATAACCCAGCCTTATTTCAACGATTTAAACCATCAAACATCATCAATTAACACTTAAAAATATGATTAATTCATCCAAATACTTCAAGCAACTACACAACCACCATAACACCACAAAAATATAAATCTAACAACCTTAACAACTAGGGATTCAAGAGTTTTGGGATTCCATTGCTAAAACCAACTTAACAACAATATAATGCATCCAAAATATGTTTAAAATCAATCCTCAACACTAGAAAATAGATCCAATTTGGATCTTCCACTATTTCATCAATTTTACACAATTAAATCAATTAATCATTATAAAAACACAAAATTATTTTAAAAATCATAAATAAATGATCAAATACTTGAGAATATCAATAAAGAACCATCAATAGAGGATAATAATGAACCTTACCTCTATTGTGTGATTTCTCCCTCAATTGATTGTTTAAAGCTTAAAAAACATAATAATTCAATAAGGTTTTATAAATCAATGATAAAGAATCAATTACAAATTAAGAAAACAAGTCTCTCACCTATATGATTTGATGAAAATAAGAGTGTTTGGCAGAAAATAAGTGGAGAGAAAAGTTACGTCAAATTTTTTGAAAAGTGATAACTAAATTTAATATCTAAAATCCCTTTAAATTATCTTTTAAAACACATGTTAAAATGACTTAATTGAAGAGAGAAATCACCAGAAAAAACTTGGTAAATTAGCTCCTTAAGGATTCTAAGAATTCGATCCTTTTCATTTTAGTCACCTTTAAAAATAGTTGTCAAAAATTACATTTTGGTCACTAACCAAAATGTCACCCTTCCAAATATCATTTTCCAAAATTGATTTCGCTAATATTAATCATATATTAAAATATGATTCTAAGCATTTTCCTTATTTTTATCCTTCCCAAAAATATTTATTCCCGAATCTGATTCGAATCTCTAACTTGGTCCACCAGACTGTCTAACAAGCCTCAAAACCTCTAGGCCCAAAACCAGGGTGTTACAAAGGTAGGATAGCAACCAGATGAAATGGGGAAGAAGGAAATGGAGGACCTAAACAAAAATCCAGGCATGAGCTTCAATCTGATAAAATAAGTGACCCTTCAACATGCAGCAATGGCAGTAATGGCAACAATTGTGGGCTCGACTACCACCATGGTTTACGAATAAAAGAGTGAATATACACCATGTTAGTGGTGCTTCACCTTTAGAATCCAACAACCAACAATTCATAGATATGTATGAAAAATTAAAGGCTGTGGAGGAATCTATGTTGCTTTGAAGAAGGCAATTTGAGCAACAACAAAAGTTTATAGAAGAACAAATGAAACACCTATAACGACCCAAATTTTTGAGTCAATGTTTGGGCGTAGGCCTGGGTTATGGACCTTCATGTTAGTTAGAGTAATTAGACCCTTTGGGCCAAGTTTGGGCCTTGTTGGATGAGGTTTTATGGGCTTGGGTGGTGACCATTTTGAAAAAGGGGAAGAACATTGGGGTTTTATGTTGTGATTTTACCTTGGTTTAAAATAAAGGCTAAAAACCAATTGGGGAATCGATATATCACGTGATGTTGGGGAGGAGAGACAAGATGATATCATCTTTATCTTTTTCCTTCTACCACACAACCCATTTCTCTCTTCCTTTCAAACATAGTTTCTAACCTCAAAGATTCACGCTTTCTACCTCATTTCCTATATATGAGATTCAATATTCAAGTATGTTGATCTCCTCTCCACGAGCTTCGAGAAAAGTATAATTTGTGAAAAATGGTAAGTTTTCATTTATGGGTTTTTGAAGGTTTGAGCTTTGGGGTTCCCATGGAGTTTTCTCATTATTTCAAAGTTGTATTTTCATAGTTAAGCTTACCCCTAGCTATTATCTTAAGTATGGTTTCATTTTCATGTTAGTAAGGCAAAAGGAGGATTTTTTGGGGTTCTTTCAAGCTTGGGTTGAAAGATAAGTTGAAGGGTTTTGATTGGAAGGCTTGATTCGTGTTTCTTGCTTAAAGATCAGGACATCTTTGAATCCTACACTTCTTGAAGATCATAAAGTGATTGCTTTGCTCGATTTTATGGTTAAGATTGCTAGTTTTGGTGTTAAGGTAGATTAAAGCCTTGTTAATGGTAAATCTCGGATTAAATGTTAATAAGGTGTAAAAAGGGTAGCAAACCATCCTAATTAACTCCCATAAGATGTAGGATTGGGTTAAAGGGTTAAAGGTTACGTTTTGGGGCTTGAAAAGTGATTTCTTAAGCCATGGAAACCATGTCTAGGCTTCAGTATTGGTATACAAGGAGCCAGTATCGATACCTTATTTTCTAAATGATGAACATAGGAAAAATTTAAAGAGAGTATCGATAAAAGCTCGATTCGTATCGATAACCCATATTCCATTGATTTTTAGTGGCAAAAATTAGTATTGGTACGCTTGAGGCATATCAATACATGAGGGGTATTAGTATGTAGTGTTCATGTATCGGTACATGGTCAACGGCCAACCTTTCCCTATGAAGATCAAGTATCAATACGCTAGATCTGGGTATGGGTACCTAGGGACCCTGTATTAGTACTCATAGTTGGGTATCGGTACCCATTAGGTAATATGCCTATAAATTTTGAAATTGAGTTCGAGGGGTTAATAATTCAAGGATTATGGTCCTAGGGACTCCTAATGTGGTAAAATGAATTGTAAAGTGGAGAAACTAAGATTTAACCTACATAGATGAGAATAATGTGCAATAACTTGGTAAGTGATGAATCAAGATAAACATGGTTAGTGTTATGCTTTGAGGCATTTGTTTGATGTCTTGGCTTGGTGCCACTTACCTCTTGGTGAGGTGTATGAATGCTCGGGAAGCATGTATTGCTTTATGATTGTTGAAAATAAATCTGGATGTCCTAGAGTTAGTACTATGATACTTATATAAGGGGATGCATACTTTGGGCTGAGTGAACAAGTACATAAGACGTACCCACATGCTGAGTGATATGGGTGCGATTAGAAACTTATCTATGGCTATGGTGATTAGAATAAGGTATTAACTCAATAGGCTGAGTGAGCTCGAGTAACCTGATAGGCTAAGTGACCTCAGGTATGACTACTTGTGGCTAATGTGATCTAACTATGTTTGGGACATATTCGTGTCTATTATGATTCGGATATGGTCCATCTAACTAGACTATTGTGTGAACATGGGTAATTCGACGGTTGTATGTGCACGGTAAAGTAGGGCTTCGTTGGCCTTTATATAGATGATGTATAGATGTAATTATGTATGATGTGTGGATGCTATAGATGATAGCTTATGTTCCCAATTGTTGAGTGATTAGGGTATGGTATGAAACCTACTCGATAGGCTGAGTGGCCTCGAGTATGGTTAAGCTTTATGGGCTATGTAAGACTTATTGTAGACTTAAAGATGCCTTGAGATAGATGATCTAAAAACTCTAGCTAGTGTAGGCTAGATGATAATTCATAGATAGTAAAACTTTATCTATTGTTGGGAGGATCGAACGATCAACCAAATATACCAAGAGGGGGGTGAATTGGATTTTTTCTTTGGTGGATGAAAAGCTAAGTAATATAGATTGTGACACGATGATTTATAGTGGTTCGACTTCTAAACCAAGTCTACATTCACTACCTTAGCTATCCACACTAAGAATTTTCCACAAATCCACTAATTTGTCTTTCTTTTTATCATCATCAAGGAGATAACCCTCGCAACCAAGACTTATACCCCAAAGTCTTGAAAACACTCTCTTACAAAAGGGAAAAAAATTTTTTAGCAAACTAGGGAAACCTCACTAGGCAAAAGATTTTGCAAATTAAGCAAACACCAAAAAGCCTAAACACTTGAGCAAATGTGAAAATTTGGCTCACTAGTGTTTTCTACAAGAAATATGACAATTTGAGCACAAAACTTGATTTTTCAATACATGAATGTTGGCAAATTGTTTCTTGTTGTTGCATGGTTGCTTGGAGAGGTCTTTTAAACCCTTTAAGGTGTTTGTGGTCGTTACTAGCCGTTGGGATTAATTTTTAGCTATTGGAGACTTTATTTCAAACATTAAATGAACTTTTGGTGCAGGGCGTATCGGCACGCGACCACTGGTATCGGTACACTTGCTCAAAATAGAAAGAGTCATTCGACAAAAATTACACTGGGTATCAGTACACTATGCATGTGTATCGGTATACCCTATAGTGTATCACTATGAATGAGATCGTATCGATACCCTATTTTGCTACTGGAAAATGGAGTTTTGGCAAAACAAGGGGGCATATCGGTACGTGTAAAACGAATACCGGTACGGATGACTAGGTCTTGATACACTAATAGGTGTATCAGTACACATGGCCTATTTTTGACTTTTGGGTTATTTTGAAAGCATTTAAACAAGTAAAAAACCTTTTGAAATCCCTTCAAACATAATTTTCAAGTTAATGGACTTTTAAAATATTTTTATAAGTTTGTTTAAGTCTAAAAAACATTTTTTCATTTAAGTTATATCAAAATTAAATATCTCAACAAAATCCCCCTTTTTTATATAATGAAACCACTTGAAAATTTGTTTTTGAAATTTCTCACCTTTTAAAAAATAATTTTGGAAAAAAATAATAGTTTTATAAAATATTCAAAGCTCCCCCTTTTCTTTTTTGAAATTAAAATTTTCAACCTATCCCCCCTTTTGTTATAGCAAAAATAATTTCAAAACTAAGTTTGAAATCATATTAAGTTCAAAAACACCAAAAGTTGAAAGGTTGAAACCAATCGTTGGAAAAAATTAGAACTAATTGATTGAAAATACCAATTGTTTAACAATGGAGAAAAGAAACAAAAAATTACATGAAAAGAATTTTAAAAAAATAGCCCCCTTAATCAAGCATCAAAACGATTGTTAGACCAACAATTCAAGAGAAATAAATTGAATTTCAAATAATAAATCAAATAAAACAAGAAATTCAATTATCATGCCATATACATGGATAAATCAATAAACACATGAAGGCATGGCAAAAGGGTCAAAATAGTCATTTTTTTACTACGCGTACCGGTATAAAACTAATGGAGTACTAGTATGGTAAGGGCAGTACTAATACCAACTGTACGATTTTGGAAAAAATGTAGCAAAATAATTATAAATGTCTTTTTATGATATCTTAAGAGCATCAAAAGACTTAAAAAAGATTGGATATGCATTAAGGAATATATAAGCTACATTTTAATCAACATGCTTCTTAATTATAACATATTTAAAACAAATCAAGCATGGATTATACCAAAATCAACCAAACATTACAAGTTAATGGCCAAAAACATAGATATAAGCATAATGGGCCAAAAACATGTAACTCATGCAATTGAGACTCCCCCTAACTATATGCAAGTAGGCACAACGTGGAGTCATACAAACATGCTTAGATCATTATCAAGATCAAACAATTAAAACATGATCAAGCAAAATGCATGAAACTAAATTTTACCACTTTAACCAAGGTAGGATGTTAACCATCTCCTTCTTCAAGTGTGCTTCTCCCTTTTGTGTTAAGAGCTTCCAAAATTTGACTTTGCTCATCGATGCTCAAGCACACCTACAAGTAGACAATCAAGTAATTTTTGGTATTCAAATTGCTTTGGATCCAATGACATTAGTCCTAATTTTTTTTGTTCACTTTTGAATCCATTTTTCAATGTCTTCCCTTTTGTTTGAAGAAATGAGTCCTTATGCGATCCAAGTGTTCTTAATTTTCCTTTGATGATCCCTTTAAACTTTTTGAAGCAAACTTTGCAAATCAAAATTCTTTTGTCTCATTGAGTTTTGCTTCAAGTTCATCTTTGGTTTTAGAAATCAAATTATTTTAAACTTTTAAATTTGAAACTAATTTATTGTTTTTCAAAATGTGATTTTTCAACTCTAATGCCAAATCATCATAGGCATCTTGTAATTCATCAAAAGTATATGAAATTGAAGTAGATGAATTAGAAGTTACACTTGAATCTTTTTCGATGGCCATGAGACAAAGGTTGGCTACCTCATCATCGGTGGAGTCCTCTTCATCACTCCATATAGCCACAAATGCATTCTTCTTATGGCTTGATCCCTTATTTTCAAATCGAGGGCAATCATACTTGGTATACCCCCTTTTCTTGCATTTGAAGCATATGATGGGAGCCATCTTCTTTATTCTCGATTCATGTTTTGATTGTTCATTTTCTTGCTTTATGAACTAGGTAAATTTCTTGAAAAGCTTGGCCATCTCTTCTTCTTCACTATCATCTCCACATAAATCTTCTTGTTGTCATGTGGAAGATTTAAGAGCAATATTCAAGTCTTTAATTCCTTGCACTTCTATATCCTTCCCCTTTGACATCATCATCTCATGGGTTAGCAAAGATCCCATAAGCTCATCAAGCTTGAGCTCCTTCAAGTTGTTTACTTCAATGATAGCGGTCTTCTTGGAATCCTACGAATCAGGAAGTGAATATATCAACTTCCTTACAAGCTTGTCCTCCAAAATCACTTCTCCATACCCTTTTTAACGCCTCGGTTTTAGGGCTTAGCAGTTTAGTGGGTTATTAGATGGTTTGGTAGACCGGAGTAGAAATTCCAGTCGGTTTTAGGATCATATATTTTCGGCGATGGAAAAATTATGGAAAAATGTTTAAAAATAATTATAAATTATATATTTAATAATGGTGGAATCAATTTTGAAAAATTAGTTTTGGAAGGTGGACATTTTGGTTAGTGACCAAAATGAAAGTTTTGAAAATTGTGATTTTCTAGTGACTAAAATGAAAATGGTCAAATACTTAGAATCTTTAAGGAGCTATTTTACCAATTTGTTTCTGAAGGTTTCTCCCTTAATTTAATTAATTTAAACATGTGCTTTAATTAATAATTAAAGTGGATTTTGTTAAAAAGGTGGTTATCTTTTCTTAAACAAAAATCACGTCATTTTTCTCTCAACTTTTTCTCTCTATTCTCTCCTCAGCCAAACACTCAGATTTCATCTAATTTCCAGAGGTGAGGAGGTTTCTAACTTGATTTTATTGTTCCAAATTGTTTTACAAAGATTGTTTATACAAAATCTCACATTAATCTTGTGATTTCTTAGCTTTTCACAAATCAATTGAGGGAGAAACTTCACAATAGAGGTAAGGTCGAGATCTCCTCTATTTTATGGTTCTTTATTGAAATTCCCAAGCATTTGATCCTTGCTTTTGCATTTCTAATCTAATTTTGATGATTTTCTAATGTTTTAATGAGATCTTTGGGGAAAATGTGTTGATTCGCAAATTGAATCTGATTTCCAATATGTAATGGTGATTTGACTCATATTTTGGATGTTTAACAATGTTGATAAGTGATTTTTATCAATGGAATCCTGAAATATAAGAGTCTCTATTTGTTTATGTTGTTAGTTTTGAGGTTTTGTGTTGAAATTATGGTTGTTAGGTTGCTGGAGGTGGTAGGTTGTCTTGGATTTGTTTTCAGATTTGTTTTGGTTTTGAAATTGATGCTAGGTTGATAGATGTTGGCTGGGTTGTGAATCGAAGTGTTTTGGTCTTGATTTCGGTTGTTGTGGAGGGTTAATTGTGGGGGTGTTGTGGAAATCTGAGAAGGACTGTGTTTGCTGTGTTTAGAATGCATTATGATGCATTAATCCTCTTTTTTTGTGTGGTAAAAATATGGGAGGTAGATCCGGAGGTGTTTGGAGAAGCGTAGAAGACTTCGGATGCTTGTTTGCGTGTCGGCGAATTGAAGTTTCGCGTATCGGTGAGTGAAAACGTGGTTTAAAGCGTTTTGATGTTTTGGAAGAGAGTTTTGGTAGTTAAGGTAGAGCTTGAAACGCTTACCTAGACTGAGAAGTAAGTATAAAGTGGTTTTCTCCCTCGGTCGTGCTAGTTTGAAATGGTTTTATGCACTTGTTCTAATTTACATGTTACCTACTATTTAAGCATGTTTTAAAGTATTTCATATACTATTTTTAAGCATGCTTTGCTAAAGGATGCACATGGTAAGTGATCCTTGTAAGTATGGTTTATACTTTTGTTTTAAAGCATGGTTGTTGCTTGGAAATGGCATGGTTTAATGCTTGTTAAAACAGTAAGGTAAATGTTATTCGGTTAATTATATTGGCAAGTGAAGTGGTTTTAAAATTGTTATTGGATATAGTTAGCCGGCCATAGGATTGAGTGCACTGTAAATAAGTCGCCTTGGATGTTTAGGGGTTTATACAGTGTACCGAATACTCCATCCAAGTACCCTAATGGTAGAGGGGTTAAACGGTACCGAATACTCCCGTTAGTGGATTAAGAGACTAACCGATGATTGGGGTTGATGTCCCTGTGGGTTGTTATTGTACCCGGTTGTTAATGTACCACGATTGTAATTGTATTGCTATTCCGGTTGAGATGGCTTGAAGTGTTGGGTTAACACTTGTTGAATCCGTGTATCCGATGAACTCTTTTGTTAATGGACTTGTTATTGATCACTTGAAAGCCAATATAATTGTTAATGTATCATTGAAATGTCTTATGTTTTATAATGTGATTTATACATGTTTCTCCTTAAGCTTTGCATTTGGTAGTAATGCATGGGAAGGTTTAAGTGAAGGGTTAGCAATGAGATTTGCTGTTGATTAATGATACATGTAGCATATGGTTTATTATGTTGGTTTTAATGATATAAAGTGCATGTTTTCAAAAGGGGCATGATGATGATATTTTTAAAGGATGATGTTAAATAAATGGTTTTAAATGCATTGATGGTGGTTGTTCTGAGCATTCCTCACTAAGCCTCGTGTGCTTACGCTCTTGTTGTCCATCAATACAGATAATTGAGGTCTTGGAAGGCAGCAAGAAGCAAGGGGATCTTGGCAAGACTTGTTTCCAAAGTATGTCTTGGTTTAGACTATAATGAATAAGGTCAATGGGGTACCTATTGTGTTTTGTGGAACTCCCTGTTTGAGCATAATCTTTAGTTGCTCTTGGGTTGTAAATGACCTTTAAAGTTTGTTTGATGTTGGTTTACCTTTTTGACATATTGCTTGAATGGTCATTAGAAAGCATCCCTATAGATTCCCTTTTGATGCTTGATACTTGTTGTGCTGTAGGAATGAAGTTGCTAGTTGGCTTGTGATACGTATGGCGGTATGGTGTTATAAGCATGTTGGAATGGTTTGAGAATGTTTTTGAGATGAAAAACTAGCAAATTGTGGCATTACAGGTCCAGGCGTACTGATACGCGGGGGACCGTATCAGTGCAGCTAGGCATATTCTGGCCTGAGGGATTGGTGCACTTAAGGGAGTACCGGTACGCCTAGGTGATTTTTAGCCTGGCATACCGATACGAGTAATGGTGTATCGGTACACGTTCTAGCCTCTGGAATTTCACTTTTCAATCCAAACCCGTGTACTGATACCCATGTAAGCGTACCGGTACGTATATTAAAAAGATTCAAAAATTAGGTAAGTTCATTATAGCATATCGATACCTGCCATCGTGCATTGGTACGGGCATTTTATGCGTATCGGTACGGTGACACCCGTACTAATACCCGAGGCCATTTTCTGTAATGTTGGCTTGACAGTTTTTTTTCTTTGCATTCTAGTCCTTGAATCTTATCCATGCGATTGTATGAGCTTGAATGATCAATTTGAGATGAAGGATCAGAACCTGAATAATTAAAGATTGGTATATTAAAAGTGGCTTAAATCCTGCAAATTTCCTATATTTGCAATTTGGTCCCTAAATTGCAAATATGATCAATTAGATGTCAAAATGATGCCCGATTGAGGTAGGGTTATACCTGAGTGATGCATGTACATGTAGGACTAATAATTGGCATCTAAATAAGAGAAAGAAAAAAATGGACCGGGTTTTGTTGAATCTATTCGGTTTACTGCGACAAACCTAATGTAGCTTCCTCGATTTGGTCTGGCGGCTAGACCGGGCCAATGGGGTTACATTTGGTGGTATCAGAGCCAGGTTTGGTTCATTTGGGAGGTTACTGTGTTGTTTCCATGTTTGATTTGCACAATGATTGTTATATGTACGCTGATTGTTATGTACGGTGATTGATATATGAATATTGGTGGCCGTATGCTAGGTTCGGGATGTTTTGGGGTACCCATTGCCTTATTATTATAGTCTAGAAAGTTTTGATTTTTGAAATGAAAGTCTTGGATCCTTGCTTGAGGCTGGCCTGGCTGTTTTGTCTTGAAATGATTATCATGTGTTAGATATATTTTAGGACGATAGGATTGAGGAGAGAGTTGCGATCTAGTGTGATTGTTGCTGTCGCTGGGCAGGATGATGAAGGAGAAGTTGTACCTTCTGGAGGGTTGCCACCGCCCCCACCTAATCTACCTGAGGGAGTGGAGCAAGTACCACTTGTGCCGGCTGGGCCAAGGATAGGTGATATGGCACCGCTGATACAGGCCATGACTGGTACATTTTAGGCAGCAATTATGGGTGTTCGTGTGCCAGCACCACCGGTTGAGGGGCAAGGTTTGTTTCTTGAGCATCTTTGTAGTTTGGGAAGAGTTGAGCTTCGAGGGTTGTCGCCTGAGGCTTCTGAGGGCTGGTTAGCCAGTACTGAGAGGATACTGGCTAGATGGGGTGTACCGGTGCTCGTAAGTTGGGCTATGTTGTTTCCCTGTTGTAGGGTGATGCCTATACGTGGTGGACTACCGCTATATCCAGTATGGCGACGGATGATGTGACCTGAGAGTTCTTCTGTAAAGCTTTCCGGAAGAATTTTTGGGAGTCCAATATCAGGACGAGAAGAAGCGGGAGTTTACGGCGTTAGTGCAGGGCAGTATGTCTATAGTGGAGTACGAGGTGCAGTTCATGAGGTTGAGTCAGTATGCACCTGAGTTGGTTCCTGACGAGCGTACTCGATGTGATCGTTTCCGTTATGGGCTTGTATAAGATGTTAAGACATACATGCATGCTGCTGATTATACCGGTTTTGATGTGTTGGTTTCGTGAGCCAAGGATGTAGAGCAGAATTTAGTCTTGGCTTATGGATCACGAGGTTTGAGCTCAGGTAAGAGAGCTGCTGATTCAGGTTATAGCTGTGGACAGGCCAAGAGACATCGTGACAGGAGGTTTCACTCGGAGCCGAGGCATGGTGGAGGTGTTGTGGGATGTGGAGTCTAGGGGTAGGGTGCCCAGGTCAGAGCCTCGTATAGCACTTGTTGGATTTGCAGATCCCGAGACCATTTGAGGCGAGATTGCCCACGATTGGACAAGGAGGGTTAGACACCTGCGCCTGTGGTGGCTAATGCTTGTTGGAGTTGTTGGTCGGCGACCACCAGAGGCATGATTGTCCGTTGTTGGGTTGAGGTGGGCAGGGTGCTGCACCTATTGTTGTTCCGCAGCAGGGTCGTGGCCGTGGACTGTTTCAGCGTCGAGATGGGGGACAGAGGATTGTGGCTCATACTGTTGCTATCCAGCCTGAGGAAGGTGGACCGACTAGGGTGTATGTGCACCGTGAGGGTCGCAATGACACCGATGTGATTGTAGGTACTTTTACCCTTTAGTCTCTATCGTTGTATTCGTTGGTTGATTCTGGATCTACTCATTCATACATTTTGAGTGAGCATACTGAGTTCCTTGATATATCTGTTGAAATTCTTAATGTGGGAGTTAGAGTGACTAGTTTTCTTGGAGAGATAGTTGTGGTTAGGAGGTTGTATCATAGGTGTACGCTGATGGTTCAGGGACATGTGTTTGCCGTAGACTTGATGGGGCTACCATTTTATGGTTTTGATGTGATCTTGGATATGGATTGGTTGACCGAACATCGGGCTGTGGTGGATTTTGAGACCAAGCAGATATCTTTAAGGCTGTCAGATGATTATGAGGTGGTGGTCGTTGGCGAGAATGCCAAGTTTTTGTCTAGTGTTGTTTCAGTTTTGGAGGCAAGATGAATGTTGGATTCGGGATGTCTGGCTTATTTGGCTTATGTTATGAATCCTAGATCAAAGAAGTTGAGAGTGCGGGATGTTCGCACCGTATGTGAGTTTTCGGGTGTTTTTCTAGAGGAATTGCCGGGGGTGCCACCTGACCGTGAGGTAGAGTTTGGCATCGAGGTTTTTGCGGGCATGGTACCAGTATCGATTGCTCTGTACCGCATAGCTCCGAATGAGTTGAAGAAGTTGAAGACCAAGTTGCATGAGTTGTTGGATCGAGGCTTTATTAGACCCAATATTTCACCGTGGGGAGCGCCGGTGTTGTTTGTTAAGAAGAAAGATGGTACGTTGCGGATGTGTATAAATTACTGATTGCTGAATAAGTTGACAATAAAGAACAAGTATCCTTTACCATGGATTGATGATCTGTTTGATCAGTTCAGGGGAGCTTTGATGTTTTCCAAGATAGATTTGAGGTCAGGGTACTATGAGTTAGAGATAAAGGAGGTGGATGTGCCCAAAACAGTATTTCGTATAAGGCACGGGCATTATGAGTTTCTTGTTATGCCATTTGGTTTGACCAATGCTCCAACTGCTTTTATGGACATGATGAACCGTGTGTTTCATGAGTTTTTGGATCAGTTTGTGGTGGTGTTTATCGATGATATCCTTGTGTACTCTCGTACTGAGGAGGATCATGATAGCAATTTGCGAATTGTGCTTCAGAAACTGATGGAGAATCAGTTGTATGCTAAGTTAAGCAAATGTGTGTTTTGGCTTAAGGAGGTTGCGTTTCTCGAACATGTGGTGTCGGCCGAAGGAATTCGTTTCGATCCGTATAAGGTTGAAGCTGTAATGGGTTGGAAGAAGCCCAAGTCTGTGGCGAAAGTTAGGAGTTTCCTCGGTTTGGCAGGTTATTACCGGAGGTTTGTGGAAGGGTTCTCCAGTGTGACAGCTCCGTTATCAAAGTTGCTACAGAAGAATGTTAAGTTTGAGTGGACGGAGGATAGGCAGCGAGCTTTCGAAAGGTTGAAGAAAGTCTTGACGCGAGCTTCGGTTTTGGTTCAACCAAAATCGGGAAAGGAGTTTGTTGTTTATAGTGATGTGTCATATGTTGGGCTTGGTTGCGTGTTGATGCATGAGGGTAAGGTAGTGGCGTATGCATCTAGGCAGTTGAAGGTGCATGAACGTAACTATCCTACTCACGATCTTGAGCTTGCAGTAGTAGTTTTTGCCTTGAAGATCTGGAGGCATTATCTGTATGGTGAAAAATGTGTGGTTTACACGGATCATAAGAGCTTGAAATATCTGATGTCACAGAAGGATTTGAATCATAGGCAGCGTAGATGGTTGGAGTTGCTTAAGGATTATGATCTGACCATTGAGTATTATCCGAGGAAAGCCAATGTTGTAGCGGATGCTTTGAGTAGGAAAGCAGCTGTGGAGTTGAGAGCCATGTTTGCTAGGTTGAGTGTGATGAATGACGGAGGTTTGTTGGCTGAGTTGCAAGTGAAGCCGTCCTTGTCGCTGATGATTAAGGAGAAGCAACCGTGTGATGGGAGTTTGGTATCTCATGTGGAAGATATCAGGGATGGAAATCCTACGGATTTTTATTTCAACGATGATGGGGTGTTGTGTTTCAAAGGTCGAATAGTGGTGCCTGAGAACGAAGAGTTGAGGCACACTATTTTGACTGAGGCACACGCTAGCCCTTTTGTATGCATCCTGGTAGTACTAAGATGTATCGAGGTTTGAAGGAAGAGTACTATTGGGTTGGATTGAAGAGGGATGTGGCTGATTTTGTAGCTCAGTGTATGGTTTGTCACCGGGCAAAGGCTGAACATCAGTTCCCTTCTGGGTTGTTGCAACCGTTAAAGATACCGAAATGGAAGTGGGAAAAAATCACCATGGATTTTGTTTCTGGGCTTCCTTTGACGCCAGCCAAAAAGGATTCTATCTGGGTGATCGTAGATCGGTTTCCGAAGTGTACGCATTTTATGCTAGTGCATACTACGTATACCTTGGACAGGTTGGCTGAGTTGTACATCTCTGAGATAGTGCATTTGCACAGGGTGCCCAAATTTATAGTTTTGGATAAGGATCTGTGGTTCACCGCATGGTTTTGGGTGAGTTTACATCGTGCTTTGGGAACCCGGTTGAGTTTCAGTACCTCGTACCACCCTCAGTCGGATGGCCAGTCGGAGTGCGTGATTCAGGTTCTTGAGGATATGTTGAGGAGTTGTGTTATTGAGTACCAGGGAACTTGGGAGAAGCAGTTGCCGCTGGTGGAGTTTGCTTACAATAACAGTTATCATGCTAGCATACAGATGGCCCCTTATGAGGTGTTGTATGGCAGGAAGTGTCGTACGCCCGTGTGTTGGGCAGAAGCGGGGGAAAAGTTTGTGTTTATGCCCAATGTCTTGAAAGGCACGACCGAAAAGGTAAAGTTGATATGAGAGTTTAAAAGCTGCTACAGATCTCTAGAAATCCTATGCGGATTTGAAGCGTAGGGATATAGAGTACGCTGTGGGTGATAAAGTGTTTTTGAATGTGTCGCCCTGGAAAAAGGTGTTGCGTTTTGGGCGGAAAGGGAAGCTTAGCCCGAGGTTCATTGGACCATACGAGGTTGTTGAGTGTGTGGGTCCTATTGCATACCGTTTGAGGTTACCTCCGGAGTTGGGAAAGATTCATGATGTGTTTCACATTTCGGTGTTGTGGAGGTATAGGTTGGATCCATCGCATGTCATGCCGGTGGAAGAGATCGAGTTGAGACCAGACCTATCTTATGATGAGGAACCAGTATAGATTCTTGACACCAGCAGTGAGGTGCTCCGTGGCAAGATAGTCGAGCTGGTTAAGGTGTTGTGGAAGCACTGCGGTGTTGAGGAGGCCACGTAAGAGTGTAAGTTGATATGCTGAACGAGTTCCCGCACCTATTTCCTCCAGGTAAATTTTGAGGATGAAATTTCTTAAGTGGGGGAGAGTTGTAACGCCCTGGTTTTAGGGCTTAGCAGTTTAGTGGGTTATTAGACGGTTTGGTGGACCAGAATAGAGTTTCGAGTCAGTTTCGGGATCATATATTTTTGGTGTTTGAAAAATTATATAAAAATGATTAAAAATCATTATTAATTATATATTTAATAATGGTGGAATCAATTTTGAAAAATTAGTTTAGGAAGGTGGACATTTTGGTTAGTGACCAAAATGAAATTTTTGAAAACTATGATTTTCTAGTGACTAAAATGAAAAGGGTCAAATACGTAGAATTTTTAAGGAGCTATTTTACCAATTTGTTTCTGAAGGTTTCTCCCTTAATTTAATTAATTTAAACATGTGCTTTGATTAATAATTAAAGTGGATTTTGTTAAAAAAGGCGGTTATCTTTTCTTAAACAAAAATTACGTCATTTTTCTCTCAACTTTTTCTCTCTATTATCTCCTCAGCTAAACACTCAAATTTCATCTAATTTCCAGAGGTGAGGTGGTTTCTAACTTGATTTTATTGTTCCAAATTGTTTTACAAAGATTGTTTATACAAAATCTCATATTAATCTTGTGATTTCTTAGCTTTTCGTAAATCAATTGAGGGAGAAACTTCACAATAGGGGTAAGGTCCGAGATCTCCTCTATTGTATGGTTCTTTATTGAAATTCCCAAGCATTTGATCCTTGCTTTTGCATTTCTAATCTGATTTTGATGATTGTCTAATGATTTAATGAGATCATTGGGGAAAATGTGTTGATTCACGAATTGAATCTGATTTCCAGTAAGTAATGGTGATTTGACTCATATTTTGGATGTTTAACAATGTTGATAAGTGATTTTTATCAATGGAATCCCGAAACATAAGAGTCTCTATTTGTTTAGGTTGTTAGTTTTGAGATTTTGTGTTGAAATTATGGTTGTTAGGTTGCTGGAGGTGGTAAGTTGTCTTGGATCTGTTTTTAGATGTGTTATGGTGTTGAAAATGATGCTAGGTTGATATATGTTGGCTGGGTTGTGAATCGAAGTGCTTTGGTCTTGATTTATGTTGTTGTGGAGGGTTAATTGTGAGGGTGTTGTGGAAATCCGAGAAGGATTGTGTTTGCTGTGTTTAGAATGCATTATGATGCATTAATCCTCTGTTGTTGTGTGGTAAAAATAGGGGAGGTTGATCCGGAGGTGTTTGGAGAAGCGTAGGAGACTTCGGATGCTTGTTTGCGCGTCGGTGAATGAAAACGTGGTTTAAAGCATTTTGATGTTTTGGAACAGAGTTTTGGGAGTTAAGGCAGAGCTTGAAACGCTTACCTAGACTTGGAAGTAAGTATAAAGTGGTTTTCTCCCTCGGTCGTGCTAGTTTGAAATGGTTTTATGCACTTGTTCTAATTTACATGTTACGTACTGTTTAAGCATGTTTTAAAGTATTTAATATACTATTTTTAAGCATGTTTTGCTGAAGGATGCACATGGTAAGTGATCCTTGTAAGTATGGTTTATACTTGTGTTGTAAAGCATGGTTGTTGCTTGGAAATGGCATGGTTTAATGCTTGTTAAAACAATGAGGTAAATGTTATTCTGTTAATTATATTGGCAAGTGATATGGTTTTAAAATTGTTATTGGATATAGTTGGCCGGCCATAGGATTGAGTGCACTGTAAATAAGTCGCCTTGGATGTCGAGGGATTATACGGTGTACCGAATACTCCATCCAAGTACCCTAACGGTAGAGGGGTTAAACGGTACCGAATACTCCCATTAGTGTATTAAGCGTCTAACCGATGATTGGGGTGGATGTCCCTGTTGGTTGTTATTGTACCCAATTGTTAATGTACCGCGATTGTAATTGCATCGCTATTCCGGTTGAGGTGGCTTGAAGTGTTGGGTTAACACTTGTTGAATCCGTGTATCCGATGAACTCTTTTGTTAATGGACTTGTTATTGATCACTTGAAAGCCAATATAATTGTTAATGTATCATTGAAATGTCTTATGTTGTATAATGTGATTTATATATGTTTCTCCTTAAGCTTTGCATTTGGTAGTACTATTCATGGGAAGGCTTAAGTGGAGGGTTAGCAATGGGATTTGCTGATGATTAATTTTACATGTAGCATATGGTTTATTATGCTGGTTTTAATGATATAAAGTGCATGTTTTCAAAAGGGGCATGATGATGATGTTAAATAAATGGTTTTAAATGCATTGATGGTGGTTGTTCTGAGCATTCCTCACTAAGCCTTGTTTGATTACGCTTTTGTTGTCCATCAATGCAGATAATTGAGGTCTTGGAAGGCAGCAAGAAGCAAGAGGATCTTGGGAAGACTTGTTTCCAAAGTATGTCTCGGTTTAGACTATAATGAATAAGGGCAATGAGGTACCTATTGTGTTTTAGGAGATGTTTTGTGGAACTCCCTATTTGAGCATATTTCTTTAGTTGCTCTTGGGTTGTAAATGACCTTTAAAGTTTGTTTTGATGCTGGTATACCTTTTTGACATGTTGCTTGAATGGGCATTAGAAAGCATGCCTATAGATTCCCTTTTGATGCTTGATACTTGTTGTGCTGTAGGAATGAAGTTGCTAGTTGGCTTGTGATACGTATTGCACGTTGGTATGGTGTTATAAGCATGTTGGAATGGTTTGAGATGAAATATTAGCAAATTGTGCATTACAAGTCCAGGTGTACCGATACGCAGGGAACCTTATCGGTACGTCTAGGCATTTTCTGGCCTAAGAGATCGGTACGCGTAAGGGAGTACCGGTACGCCTAGGTGATTTTTGGCCTGGTATGCCGATACGGGTAATAGTGTATCGGTACACGTTCTAGCCTCTGTAATTTCACTTTTTCAATCCAAACCCTTGTACCGATACCCATATAAGCGTACTGGTAAGTATATTAAAAAGATTCAAAAGTTAGGTAAGTTCATTATGGCATATCGATACCTTCATGCATTGCCCTGGCAACTGCGTCGGTATCTCCTTCATGTACTGCCCTGACAACTGGTTCTAGCCTTATTTAGGCAAGTGATTCTGCACACACACAAAACACACCAAAGCAGCATCTTTTTCCACAAAAATCACCAAGTTATGTAATCAAGCTCAACGGTGGAAAGAAACATGAATTAATGCATGAATGACTAATTATGCAACTAATATGAGCCTAAGTCTAACAATAATATTAGTAAAAAGGGTAATAAAAATAGTACTTTTGAACACTTATCACACCCCCAAACTCGAACTATTGCTTGTCCTCAAGCAATGCAAACTAATAATTACCTGCCAAGACTTTAATCATCAAAGACATGCTTCAAACTTGAATTCAAACCTCGGAACCGTGGAACAAAGTATGATCACCTTTTAATTTTTCGGATAGCACAAAAATTACCCGGAACCAAACTATAATGCCAATTTCGGGCACCTCTAGCAAAGTAAGCAATTTTTCATTTTATTTTAGTCGACTAGAGCCAATTTCGAGCACTTCTAGCGATTCTTTAATGTGCATTAACTACTAATGCCAGTTTTGGGCACCTCTAGCAAGAAAGTGCATTACTACTATAGCCAGTTTTGGGCACCTCTAGCAAGAAATTAACTTTTAATTTTTAATTTTAAATTTACCCAAATTTTAAGCAACCTAAGTTCACTAAGTTTTTTTCAATCAACAAGCCACAACTGTGTAACCAAAATTCAGCATCATAGTAAAATTCTAAGTTCTTTTCATGCAATCCTAAAATTAAAGGTTTTTTCAATTAAGTGCAGTGGCAAAAATTCATCATTGGATATTCAACAAGTCATAACAATTAAATCCAATTAAAGGCACGGCAAGTAACATATGCAACCTATATGTGATTGCTAAAGATGAATGCAACTAAACATGAAGCTAACTAGAAACCAACACCCCCCAAACTTGAGAGAAGCATTGTCCCCAATGCATGTAAAAGTGAAATAAAATTTAAAAGAAACTAAATGAAATGAGTTAGTCGGAGAGGTCGTCACCTCGAGTGATAAGTTTCCTTCGTGCCGTTTGCTTGATTCATTTTCTGGTCGGTGGTTGAATGCTTGTGGCTGGTACTGCGTGAATAACATTGCTTTGATTTGATCCATGTTCTCCGAGGCAAGTTCACTTGCCTGGGTATCAGTAGTTGCCGAAGCCATTGTTGTTGCTTGGACATCGCTAGTTTCTATTGCCGTGGCAACTGTTGAGGTAGTTGCAGGGGCATCCTCTGTTGCGGTTGCCGTGGTAAGTAGTCTACAGTGAATTTCCTTAGCATGGTGGTTGTGAGTATTTTTGTGGAAAAGAAAATAAAACAAAGAAAACCTGGAAACTAAAGATAATGAAGGAAAACCTGGAAACTAAAGATAATGAAGAAAAATAAAATAAAATATCTCCTAAAAATAAAAATAAAAATAAAAATAAAATATTGAAAGGAGAACATGCTCATGCATCTCCTAAGGTGACCACTTCTTTGTTACGTTCCACATGGGCACCGTTGTAGTGCTTCAATCTTTGTCCGTTAACTTTGAATTCATGTTCGTCAGTGATGGACTTGATTATCACGGCACCATGGGTGAATGGTTTGACAACTTCGAATGGTCCCGACCATCTTGATTTTAGCTTTTCCGGGAAAAGTTTTAGCCGAGAATTGAATAAGAGAACTAGTTGCCCTGGCATGAATTACCGCGGCAATAGTTTCTTGTCATGTCATTGCTTTGTTTTCTCTTTGTAGATTCGTGCAATATTATAGGCGAGTGCACGAAATTCTTCTATCTTGTTGAGGTCCAACAAACGCTTTTGTTGGGCACTTTCCCAATCCATATTCACGGTCTTGATTGCCCAATATGCCTTGTGTTTGATTTCCACCGGTAGATGGCATGTTTTGCCATAGACAAGTCAGAAGGGGGCATACCTAAAGGTCTTTTGAATGCAGTGTGATATGCCCAAAGTACGTCATCTAGTCTCACTGACCAATCCTTCCTAGAGGGATTTACAACTTTCTCGAGTATACCCTTCAATTCTCGGTTGGAAATTTCTGCTTGCCCATTGGTTTGTGGGTGATATGACGTGGCAATCTTGTGAGATACACCAAAGCATTGTAACATCTTGGCGATGAGTTTGTTGTCGAAGTGCTTGCCTTCATCACTGATAATTGCTCTCAGTATCCCAAACCGTGTAATATCTTTTTCTGAAAGAATTGTTGAACGATCTTAGAATCATTGGTGGGAATTGCAGCTGCCTCAACCCATTTAGACACTTAGTCGACGGCAAGTAGAATGTAGAGGTTGCCGAATGAAGATGGGAAAGGTCCCATAAAATCAAGCCTTTATACATCGAACAATTCCACCTCGATGATGTTTTGGAGCGGCATCTCATGTCGTCTAGAGATATTGCTCATCCTCTGGCAACGATCACATTGCTTGTAAAACTCTTGGGCATCTTTGTACAGTGTTGGCCAATACAAACCGGATTGCAAAACTTTGGCCGCGGTACGTGTTCCTCCAAAATGTCCTCCATACGGTGAAGAATGGCATTGCCAAAGTACATTCTACTGATCCTCTTCAAGGACACATCAGCATTTAACATGATCTGCACATTGTTTAAACAAAAGAGGCTCATCCAAAAAGTAATGCTTAGCATCATGACAGAACCGCTTCTTTCCTTGGTGAGTAAGGCCATAAGGTAAAATACCACAAACAAGGAAATTAACTAAATCAGCGTACCAGGGTATTGCCGAGGCATGTGTTGCCGTGGAAACTGCTTCCATGGTTGCCAAGGTGTGCGCCTCTAGAGTTGCCGCGACATACGCATCAAGGGTTGCCAAGGCATGTGCGTCAAGGGTTGCCGAGGCATGCGTATCAGTGGTTGCTGCGGCGTACGTGTCTGGAGTTGCCGAGTCATGCGCGTCAAGAGTTGCTATGGCATCGAGGGTTGTCGAGGCATGTGCATTTATGGTCGTCGAGGCTTCTAACAGTTGATCATCCAAGAATGCATCACATATCTCTAAATCCGCGTCCTCCTCCCTTTTGCGTTCTAAGCGTGATAAGTGATCGACCACTTAATTTTCTGTTCCTTTCCTGTGCGTTGGCCTAGGACTGTTCCTACCACAAAATCACTTACATCACACATGAGCTCAAAAGGTAGCGTCCAATCTGGTGGAACGATAATGGGTTCCGAGACAAGCTTTTCTTTTAGGGTTTCTTATGCTTGGGCGCAAGAATCATCAAAATTGAAGACTTTATCTTGGTGGGGGTAGTCTCTCGATCACGTCCACCTTGGCTTTGTCTACTTCAATTCCCTTGGATGAAATCTTGTGGCCGAGCACTATTCCTTCATCTACCATAAGATGGCACTTCTCCCAATTAAGGACTAAATCGGTTTCTTCACATCTTGCCAATACCTTCTCTAAATTGCCAAGGCAACTATCGAAGTCATTACCAAAAACGAAAAAATCATCCATGAAGATCTCAAGGAAGTCTTCGACCATGTCTGAAAAGAGTGTCGTCATGCATCTTCTAATGTTACTGCATATCTGAGAAAACTTGAGGAGAGTCGTTTCTGATACTTCTTATAGTCCATCCGTACCCTCCATCAAGTGATAATGTTGCCCAAAAAGAATTGGGCCAATGTGCTCGCATCTACTCCCTTTTGCGTTACCATGGTGGAGGTGTCTTTCTTCTTTGTTCCCTTGTAGTCCATGTATACTCTCCACCTTGCTACTATTCCTGAAGGCATGAATATATTAGTAGAAAAAGTTATATCAACACCCAACCATTTAATTACGTCATTCTTGTCGGGCTCCATCATGGTTGGATGTAGCCTTCGTTGTCGTGGCCATTGCTGCTCTAGCCAATTACCATGGCAATCAGTTGCCAAAATTTGCTGTAAGTCAAGGGAAGAACCAATTTTCTGAAAAGCTTTACGAATCCAAACACCTTTTTCTTTTAGCCTCTCAAACATCTCCATCAGTAGAGATTTCGATGGCTTCAAATCTACCAACATCGGTTCCTCAAGACATACCTGCAATAGTGAGGTAAGTTTTTAAAGAATTCAAAAGGTTCAACCATTACCTGCTCATATTCCATTGGCAAAGTGTTATCATCTCGTTGATCTTGCATGTGGTCATGCAATTACCGTGGCAACTGTAGATGAGAGCAATCTACAGATTCCTGCTTCAACATCAACGTTGTAACCTTCTGGGCATCAGGTTCCTCAAAATTTGCTGTAGTATTGTTGTTCTCAGCTTCACTGAGTGTTGTCGCGGCATTGCTCTGTTCAGGCACCTCAATATTTGCCGAGGCAATTTGTTGCTCAGGCTCATCATGTGTTGGGTAGACTTTCTCATCAACATACTCTCAACTTTGAGGTTTTAGTTGTTCCTCACACATCGGAGAGCTTTCCTTGCATTGTTCCTTGTCCTTTTGCCTTGGGACTTTAGTATCCCTAGGAATGAATTGTTGGTGCATGTTATCAATGACATATGTGGATCTCCTCAATTGATCTTCTGAATCCCTAAGGTTGCATCCCACTGAGCTATCCTCGTATCCATGGACTTTGATAGCTCTTGAATCTCTTCAATTGATCCATCAAGTCTAGCCAAGGAAGCTAGCAACGTTTCCTCCAAGGAATTGAACTGCTCTTGAAAAGGACTACATTGCCATGGCATATCTGTTGTTGCGGCAAAATTGTTATGGTAAAAAATTTTTGAGCTTTTTGACCATACCATGAAGAATTTTGCTGCTGGTTCCCTCTATGGTTCTCCATGTAGTTATATGCACCGAAAATGTGAGGGCAATTTTCAAACACATGATGTTCTCCACACATAGCACAAGATTTTTCCACGGTATAGGCTCTTTGGGCTTTTCTCGGTTGGTATAGGTAATCATCAAAGGGTGCAAGAAACTCTTGAGTGGATTGATTCCTATCTTCCAACATCATCTCTCGAATAGATCGGCTTTTATTTCCCGACATGTTGATGTCCCTTAACTTGTAGTGCACCTAATTTTTTTTTGATAAAACAAACAAAAAGAAAAGTTAGTAAAACTAAGAGAAAAAAATGCAATAACAAAAACAACTAACAACAATTGCCAATCCCCGGCAACGGTGCCAAAAACTTGTTGCGTGTAATAAGTGCTACGTAATTTCGTAAGTATACACGTCGCAATTAATAAAGTGATATGAGTATTGAGTATCGTCTCCATAGGGATTGGTTTGGGCCACTTTGCTTAAGTTACTGCACTGTGAAAATAAAAACACAATTGATAATAAGAGTTCTAATTAACAAGTAAACTAAGAGCAATAAATAAAATCAAGATGTAATCAAATAAGAGAGTGTAGGCCGGGTTATCGTGAGTTGTGGAGTGATGATCGAATGGTTTGACATGGTGATTGAGTAGCAGCCGGATTGCCAGGGCAATTCTGTTACGATTGCCTAGTCGATTGCCAGGGCAATTTGGTTGCAATTGCCTGGTTGATTTCCAGGGCAATTCTACCGTGTTGCCTGGTCGGTTGCCAGGGCAACTCCCCCTCGTTGTCTGGTCAGATTGCCTGGGTAATCTCTAGCGATTGCCTGGGCAATTAAGGATGGGTCGATTTCCTGGGCAATTGAGCATTCACTTCCAAAGTTCGGCGAAGCATTCTTCAATGGTTTCTTCTTATCCCTAAGTCAAAAAATCTAGCTATTTGTGCATGCCTTGATAATACACCCCTGCGTGAATCAAGGGTCAACAACAACCAATCTTGCGCTCCTCTTAGCCATTGAAATCTTAAACTTATTCCTAAGCCGGATTAGTCTTCACCATCAATTGGTTGAATAAAGACCATGTTCATTCGTTTCTTGAATCTAACTCTCCCGATATTAGATAAATAGATGAAGTTACGAGATACTCTCCCATTTCACTCACATACAAGATTAATAACCAAGAATGAATAAACTTTGAAAATTGAATTGCAACTCAAAAACCTAAACAAAATCCAATTGTTTTTTACAACAACAAAACACAAAAACCCCAACCAATCAAGATAGTTCATAGTTGGGTTCAAATGATATACAAAGAATAATCCCCAAACCATGAATCTAATGGAAGCAAATAAGAAGAAGAAGAAGAAATCGATCAACCCTCTTTGGAAAACCTCTCAATCAAACTCTCTCTCCAAGCTTTCTCCCTTTTCGAAATCTCTCCCCTCTTGCCCCTTTGGAGTTTTGTCGAAATTTCTCTCTTCTTGCTCACCTCTCTTTGATGGCTTGGTCCTTTAAATAGGAGATGACTAGGTCAAAATCCTTCTTGAGGAGGAAGTTAAGTTGGAATTAAATTATCTTTAAAGAATATAATTCTTTATTATATTTAAATTCCTTCTAGAACTTCTCCTATCTTCTTGGGATTTAATTTCTCTTTAACCTCTTCATGGAAATCAAACTCCTTTGGGATTTAACTTTGCTCGACGTCATCTTGGGCTTATCTAGTCATCAATTTCGACTACCATATCATCTTATTCTTTATCGAAAATTGCCTTGGCAACTAGCTCGGCATTTCCTTCATGCATTGCCCTGGCAACTGCGTCGGCATCTCCTTCATGTACTGCCCTGGCAACTGGTTCTAGCCTTATTTAGGCAAGTGATTCTGCACACACACAAAAACACACCAAAGTAGCATCTTTTTCCACAAAAATCACCAAGTTATGTAATCAAGCTCAACGGTGGAAAGAAACATGAATTAATGCATGAATGACTAATTATACAACTAATATGAGCCTAAGTCTAACAATAATATGAGTAAAAAGGGTAATAAAATAGTACTTTTGAACACTTATCAATCATATAAGCCATAACGTTTCATAAATAGGTGATACTTGTCACATAAGTTATCTAACGTAGCATATCATAAATATGCTTATTTTTCCTTATAAATTATTAAACTTAGTATTTCTTGAACATTGTTACTTATTTCATAAGTTGTCAAACTATCATATCAACACTCAAGTTAATTAGTATGTAATCCACTGCTCATGTACATATAATTAGACAGTCAAAACAGTCCATAACATGGTTAGATTTATTCAAAATAGTCCTTAATCTATTTGAACATAGCAATTGATATATAAATAAATAGGTGTTACTTAACATGTAAGTTATCAATCATGGCATCCTTTAAACTGAAATTTACTTATCATAATTAGTGTTTGACATAACATATCTTAGATATGAACTATTTGTCACATAATTTACTACACATAGGAAAAAGTTACTTATCCTAGATGATAATAAGCATAACCTTTTGTAGGCTTAAGTTACTTATCACTCAAGGTACATACATATCATCTCGTAAACACTTGTTTCTTATCATGAAAGATATCGAGAATATCATAATATAAACATGAACTATTAGTCACTAATAGTATTTAAATAATTCTCTAACTTGGTTTACAAACTCCATTATTTGTATTTAATATAGCCTTGAGAAGTGAATTACAACCTAGGTACACGAATCCCCAACCAACTGTCGCCAAATAAAATATTACTCGCAGTACTGGTCAATCCCTCATACCATTGCCAAGTGACCACAATACTTCCCTCCTACTGTCACCAAATAAGGACCGTAGTCCAGGACCATAGTTCACCCAAAACGCGAGCTCTATAGACTCTATGGCATGCCAACTATACCTATGACTGACTCGAAACCAAGGCTTTTCATATAATCTTATCTTATCAGAATCAGGGTTGAGCTTAGATCCTTATTCATATAGTTATGAACTTATCATATTCTTAACAAAGATGAGCATTGCTCCATATCCTTACTATCATGCCATCAAGGCTTACTTCATAGTATCCACAAGTTCAACCATAAGAGTTTGAAGTACCTTACATCACAGAAGGAGCTAAATCTTAGGCAACGAAGATGGTTGGAGTTACTTACCATCGAGTATCACCCGGGTAAAGCTAACCTTGTGGCTGATGCTTTGAGTAGAAAAGTTGTTGTCGAGTTGAGGGCTATGTTTGCTAGGTTGAGCATGACACATGATGATGGGTTGTTGGCTGAGTTGCAAGTAAAATCGTCCTTGTCGCAGTTGATTAAAGAGAAGCAACCACATGATGAGAGTTTAGTACCGCATGTGAAGGATATCATGGATGGATTTTCATTTAATGATGATGGGGTGTTATGTTATAAAGGTCGGATTGTGGTGTTTGAAGATGAGGAGTTAAGATGTACCATTTTGACTGAAGCGCATGCTAGTCCTTTTGCTATGCATCCTGGTAGTACTAAGATGTATTAGGGTTTGAAGGAAGAGTACTATTGGGTTGTTTAAAGAATGATGTTTCTGATTTTGCGGCTCGATGCATGGTATGTCAACAGTAAAGGCTGAGCACTAGTTTTCTTCTGGGTTGTTACAGCCATTGAGGATACCAGAATGGAAATGGGAAAGAATCACCATGCATTTTGTGTATGGGTTGCCTTTGACACATACCAAAAATGATTCCATTTGGATGATTGTTGATTGGTTTACGAAGTGTGAGCATTTTGTGCTAGGGCATACGACATATACCTTGGATAGGTTGGCTGATTTGTACATCTCTGAGATTGTGCGTTTGCACGGGGTGCCCAAATCTATAGTTTCAGATAGAGATACAGACTTTATAGCGAGGTTTTAGGAGTGTTTGCATTGTGCATTGGGAACTCGGCTGAATTTTAGTGCTTCGTATAATCCTTAGATGGATGGTCAGTCGGAGCGCGGGATTTAAGTCTTGGAGGATATGTTGAGGTGTTGTATCATTGAGTTCCAAGGAACATGGGAAAAATAGTTGCCTTTGGTGGAGTTTACTTATAATAACAGTTATCAGGCTAGTATACAGATGGCACCATACGAGGCTTTATATGGTAGGAAGTTTCGTACGCCGTTGTGTTGGGCTGAGGTTGGAGAAAAACACATTTCGATGCCTGATGTGTTGAAGGACACCAATGAAAAAGTGAGATTGGTATGTGAGTTCTTGAAAGCGGCTTCGGATCGTCAGAAATCCTATGCGGATTTTAAGCGTAGGGATATAGAATATGTTGTTGGTGATCGAGTGTTCTTGAAGGTGTCACCTTAGAAGAAGGTGATGTGTTTTGGGAAAAAAAGGAAGCTTAGCCCGAGGTTTATTGGACCATGCGAGATTGTTGAGCGTGTGGGTCCAGTTGCTTATCGCTTGAGGTTACCTCATCAGTTGTAGATGATTCATGATGTGTTTCATGTATCGATGTTACGAAAGTATTCGTCAGATCCATCGCATGTTATGCCAGTGGAGGATATTGAGCTGAGATTGGATTTATCTTATGATGAGGAACCGGTGGAGATCCTTGACACCAACAGTAAGGTTCTGCGTTGTAAGACGACTGAGCTTGTCAAGGTGTTGTGGAGGCACCACGGTGTTGAGGAGGCCACGTGGGAAAGCAAATCGGATATGTTGAAACAGTTTTCGCATATGTTTCCTCCAGGTAAATTTCGAGGACAGAATTTCTTAAGTGGAGGAGAGTTGTAACGCCCGGATTTTGGGCCTAGCAGCTTAAGGGCTAGTTAGACGGTCTGGTGGACAGGGTTAGAGATTAAAGTTGGATTCAGGAAAAATATTTTTGAATGAGTTAAAAATATGGAAAAATGGTTAAAAATCATTGTTTATTATATAAATTATTTTGGTGAAATTAATTTTAGAAAATTTAAATTAGAAGGGTGACATTTTGGTTGGTGACCAAAATGTAAGGTTTTAAAACTGTTTTAAATGGTGACTAATTTAAAAAAGGGTCAAATTCTTAGAATCCTTAGGGAGCTATTTTACCATGCTTTGGTTGTGGTTTTTCCCTCAATTAAGGTTTTTAACATGTGCTTTATTAACTAATTAAAAAGAGGTTTTATAATAAAAAGGTAGGTATTGATTTTTATAAGATTTGACGTAAAATTTTCTCTCCACTTTTATTCTGCCAAACACTCTTTATTTCATCAAATTCCAGAGGTGAGTGATCTATTTTCTTGAAATCTTGATTTATAAATGATTCTTCATCTTTGAATTACAAAATCTCATTAAAATCCTTTGTTTTTCAAGCTTTAATCAATCAATTGAGGAAAAAATCACACAATAGAGGTAAGGTTCATCTTTCTCCTCTATTTAATGGTTCTTTATTGATATTCCCAAAGTATT
Organism: Hibiscus mutabilis; assembly: GCA_019671005.1. NCBI lineage: Eukaryota > Viridiplantae > Streptophyta > Magnoliopsida > Malvales > Malvaceae > Hibiscus > Hibiscus mutabilis. The sequence continues at coordinate 35,815,085 of CM033720.1, read as the reverse complement.
TGATCCTTGATTTATGATTTATAATCTGATTTTATGTTTTTATACTGATTATTTGATTAAATTAGGTTTAATTGATGAAATTGAGGGAGATCCATATTCGATCTATTTTTTAGTGTTGAGGATTGATTTTAAACATGTATTGGATGTTTTATAATTTTGATAAGTTGTTTTTAACATTGGAATCCCGAAACTCCTTGAATCCCTAATTATTTAGGTTCTTAGATTTGTGTATTTGAGCTGTTGTGGTGGCTGTTTAGTTGCTGGAGATATAAGGATAATGTAATCCTATTTTTAAGTGTTGTTTGATGTTAATGGAAGTGTTAGATTGATTAGTTATGGCTGGGTTGTGGTTGGATATAGTTAGATAATGATTTCGGTTATTGTGGTCTACTTTGATAGACAAAATAAAAGAATCACAAGAAAGAGGTGAAATTTGTTTAGAAGAAAGGAAGAAAGCTGAAAGGGGAGAATCTTCAAACTTCGAAGTGAAGTCCAATGGTTGTTTATATTATAAAGGATGTGCATATATTCCTGAGGATGAAGAATTGAAAAAGGAAATTCTTACAGAAGCATATTATATACCTTTAACAATGCACCCGAGAGGAAACAAAATGTATTAGGATCTGAAGAGTCGTTTCTGGTGGCCAGGAATGAAAAGAACTATAACAGAATTTGTTTCTAAATGCTTAACTTGTCAGCAAGTTAAAGAACAACATCAAGTGCCATCAGGGTTACTTCAACCAACCACTATTGTTGCACGTATTGAGTGCTCCGCAATTGTGCAAGTGTACACGTCGCAAGCTATAGTATAAAAGATATCGTCTCCACAGGGATTGGTGCCACTTCAAGAATCTAATATCTTTCACTGTAAAGAGTAAAAGAAAACAAGTAGAAGATTTTAGGAGTTTAACTAATAACTAAACTAGAAAGCAATAAAGTAAAAGAAGATGTAATCAAATGAGAGAGAATAGGCCAGGTTATTGTGAGTTGAGGAGAGATAGTCGATTGGATCGTCTTGGTAAAAGAGTGCAAGGGCAACTCAGTTGTCGTGGCAACTTGCGCAGCGGGGTTGCCTGGGTGACTGGCTGGGCAACTATTTGGGCGGCTGGGCAGCAACTTCAAGGTTCGACGGAGCGTTCTTCAATGGTTTCTTTTTATCCCTAAGTCGAAACTCTAGCTAATTGTGCATGCCTTGATAATACATCCCTACGTGAATCAAGGGTGAACAACAACCAATCTTGCGCTCCTCTTAGCCGTTGAAATCCTTAACTTATTCCTAAGCCGGATTAATCTTCACCATCAATAGATTGAATAAAGACCACACTCATTCGTTTCTTGAATCTAACTCTCTCGATATTAGATAAATAGATAAAGTTACGAGATCCTCTCCCAATTCACTCGCAAACAAGAATAAAAACCAAGAATGAGTAAACCTTGAATTGAAAGTGCAAACTCTTATTACCTAAACAAAATCCAATTGTTTCTCACAACCATAAAACACAATAACCTTAGCCAAATAGATTTAGTTCATGGCTAGGTTCGAAAGAAACACAAGACAAAAAATTCCTAACATAAACCTAATTGAACAAGAAAGAAAAAGATGAAGAATGGTTGAAGCCTTTGTCGAAATCTCTCCCTCCTTGCTCTTGTCGAAATCTCTCCCCTTGCTCTCCCCCTTGAGTTTGACGGCTTGGTCTCCTTTAAATAGGAGATGGCTAGGTCAAAATCCTTCTTGGGAAGGAAGTTAAGTTGGAATTAAATACTTTAAAAGAATATAATCTTTATTATATTTAAATTCCTGCTAGATCTTCTCCTATCTTTTTGGGATTTAATTTCTCTTTGACATTTTCATAGAAATCAAACTCCTTTGGGATTTAACTTTACTCCACGTCATCTTGGGCTTATCTAGTCATCATTATCGACTACCATATCATCTTATCCCTTATCGAGAATTGCCCTGGCAACTAGCTTGACATCTCCTTCATGCATTTCCCTGGCAACTAGCTCGGCATCTCCTTCTTGCATTGCCCTGGCAACTGGTTCCAACCTTGCTTTGGCAAGTGATTCTGCATACGCACAAAAACACACCAAAGCAATATCTTTTTCCACAAAATTAAGCAAAATATGAAATCAAGCTTGTCCACCAAGGAAACAATGCAAATATGCATGAATGGCTAATAATACAACTAATATGAGCCTAAGTCTAGCAATAATAAGAATAAAAATGGTGACTAAAAATAGTACTTTTGAACACTTAACACACCCCTAAACTCGAACTATTGCTTGTCCTCAAGCAATGCAAACTAATAATCACCCGCCAAGACTTCAATCTTCACAAACTTAGCTTTGAACTTGATTTCAATTCTCAGAACCATGGCACAAAGTATGATTGGCTTTCATTTTTCGGAAAACTTAGGAGTTACTCGGAATCAAACTATAATGCTTGTGAGTGTGTGCGGAGTGGTGTGCAAGTTGATTTTTCGGATTCTATGCAAACAAGAGGTTTTCAAATTACTTCATTGGGTTCTTTTAACATGTTCTAACTAGAGCCGGTTTCGGGCACCTCTAGTGTTTTGTTTTTAGTTTTCTTAAGTTAATTAATTTATTCGACTAGAGCCGGTTTCGGGCACCTCAAGCGATCAATTTTTATCACATACTAGAGCCAATTTCGGGCACCTCTAGCAATCAATTTTTTAGCACATACTATAGCCAATTTTGGGCGCCTCTAGCATTCATCCAATTTTTATTCTAATCCCCCAATTTTTTAACTATCAACCTAAGTTTGCTAGAATTCCTTAAATCAATCAAGCCACACAGTGTTTCATCAAGTTTAGCATCACAGTACAATTCTAAGTGTTTTCGTGTTTATCATAGAATAAAAAGTTATACCAATTAAGTACGTTGGCAAAGTCATCATCGGATATTCATCAAATCTAGGCATTTCTTGTTCCAACTAAAGGCATGGCAAGCAATTGATGTATCCTAAATGCAATACTTAAGATGAATGCAACTAAACATGGTAACTAACTAATAACAATCCCCCTGAAACTAGAGTGAGGCATTGTCCTCAATGCATGCAACAAAAAAATAAAAATAAAGAAAAGTAAAATGCAAACGAGGACTTACTTTGAGAGTTCGTCGACGTGGTTGATTAGTTTCCTTTTGGTCAGTGTCTTGATTCTTTTGCTTGAACGCGGTGGTTGCTTTCTTGTTGCTGATGGTGGAATCGATCATCATACGGGGTTGTCCTCATCGTCCTCTTCATCAATGTCATTGGCTTTTCGCTTGGGCTTGGAGGTTTCGATTGGTGCGGTCTTTGTTGGTGCAATGGAGGACTCGTTTGAATCTAAAAAATCAGACAATGATTCAGTACGAGTTGATTCGGGCATAGGTGCTTTACCTTTGGCTTTTACAGTGGTTGCCGGGGAGTCTTTAGTTTTGGTTGCCGTGACATCTTCAGTGTTGGTTTCTGTGGCAACTGCTTGGGTAGGCACAGTGTAGGTTGCCGCGGCATCATCTATTGCGGTTGTCGTGGCAACTGCTTCATTGGTTGTCGTGACAAGGATTTTGGTAGGAAAGATGGGGAACGACACGCGACTGTCCGGGTACTTTTCCAGGATGACTTGGGTGATGGTATTGTTGTGATCCTTCATGTACCGCATGAACATTAATTGCCGGTCTTCAATTTGCCAAAGGCGATTCTCCAACAGTTGTAAGAGTGCTTCAAGTTGTCCTGGGGTTGCTGGCTGAGTTGCCCGGGCATCGGTTGCTTGGGTATTAGGGGTTGCCGAGGTGGCAGGAGTTGCCGCGGCAACTGAAGGCATTGGGGATTTTACCGGCGCCTCTCCCATTAGCTTTTAGATTTGTGCTCGATTCCAATCGAACTTTGATAGGGCCTTTTCATCAGTGGACTCACTTGGGACATGCATCTCCTTGCAAAGATTATAAATAAAGCAAGGGAAGAAAAGAGAACCCTTGTCTTTTGTGCTACATACAAAAATCTCATCACAAATAATTTATCCAATGTTAATTATGCGATTATGCAAGATAGAATGTATAAGCAAAAGACGAGGTGTATCAACGGTAGTATTGTATGTGGTGGGCATTAAGGAAGTTTTAACAAACTTATTCCATAATTTTGCCTCGGGTTTAAGCCGAAGGCGATTTACTGTGCCCTTGTATTTACCGTTGTTCCAATGAGTTCCCGGTAGAGTGAGTTCTTGAAGCACCTTGTCGAGTTGCTTGGGCGTGAGTTGATCAACAAAGGCTTAATGCTCGTCTTTCTCAATGTGGAGCCGATAAAAGGCGTTGATGTTTTTGGGGCTTATGAGTATAGCTTTGTCACGAACAAAAACATAAGGATTATCCGGGTTAGGTGAGTGAGCGTAGAATTCTCTTATCCATGAGATGTTACCCAGTTTCGATTGATGGCAAAAGATTTGCCACTTTTGATGTGCAATCCTTTCGAAGATGAATGCTTCAAGGCCGAAATCTTGATGAGAGTTGGAGTATTCAAAGCATTGTTCTCCGCAAATCTTCTTGTATCTTGGTTCTTTGGAGGAACTTGGATGAACCAAAAATTCGATTTTGGATACCATGGATGATCTTGGTTGTGAGTTTGGTAGAAACAAAGAAAAGAAAGCAAAAGAAACTAAAGAGTTGCAAGATGAAAAGTAGGAATAGGTTTCTTGGAAGTTAAGGGTGATAGGTTAAATAGAAAAGATAGGTAGTAAATATGGTCGGTGGGTTTAATTGGAAAGAAAGAAAATAAGGGTTTTGATTGGGGGAAGGTGACGGCTAGGGGATTTGGGGAAGGAGAAGGGTTTGGCCGTCTATGTAGGGTTTTTTTAGGGTAAATTCGAGGGTTAATATATGCCTTAGATTTAGCCCATTAATTTCCTTGTTGAACAAGTTTCCTTCTTGAATCAAATTCCTCTTTTTCTTGAACTCTTTTCCTACAATTCAAAAACAAATAAAATAAGGATTAAAATTAAAGATAAACTAATAAAAGAAAATAAATAAAGATGTGCAAAGAAATTTTTAAACTTAAAATTTAAAAACAATTAGATAAATATGAAAGAAAGATGTAGTCTTAATCTTAAAGAAAATAAATAAATCTATCCTAAAATGAAAAAAAATAACCAAAATTAATAAATAAAAAAATTAAATAGTTTGAAGAAAGAAAAAAAATAAAAAATTATCGAAAGGAGAGCATGCTCATGCATTTCCTAAGGTGACCACTTCATTGTTACGTTCCACATGGGCACCGTTGTAGTGCTTCAATCTTTGTCCGTTAACTTTGAATTCATGTTCGTTAGTGATGGACTTGATTATCACGACACCATGGGAGAACGGTTTGACAACTTCAAATGGTCCCGACCATCTTGATTTTAGTTTTCCTGGGAAAAGTTTCAGTCGAGAATTGAATAAGAGAACTCGTTACCCTGGCATGAATTGCCGCGGCAATAGTTTCTTGTCATGGCAATGCTTTATTTTCTCCTTGTAGATTCGTGCATTGTTATAGGCGAGTGCACGAAATTCTTCTATCTCGTTGAGGTCCAACAAACGTTTTGTCCGGCACTTTCCCAATCCATATTCACGGTCTTGATTACCCAATATGCCTTGTGTTCGATTTCCACCGGTAGATGGCATGTTTTGCCATAGACAAGTCGGAAGGGAGACATACCTAAGGGTGTTTTGAATGGAGTGCGATATGCCCAAAGTGCATCATCTAGTTTTACTGACCAATCCTTCCTAGAGGGATTTACAACTTTCTCGAGTATTCCCTTCAATTCCCGCTTGGAAATTTCTGCTTGCCCATTGGTTTGTGGGTGATATGCCGTGGCAATTTTGTGTGATACACCAAAGCGTTATTACATCTAGGTGATGAGTTTGTTGTCGAAGTGCTTGCCTTCATCACTGATAATTGCTCTCGGCATCCCAAACCGTGTAAATATGTTTTTCTGCAAGAATCGTTGCACGGTCTTAGAATCGTTTGTGGGAACTGCAGCTGCCTCAACCCATTTAGACATATAGTCAATGGCAAGTAGAATGTAGAGAATGTCGAATAAAGATGGGAAAGGTCCCATAAAATTAATCCCCCATACATCGAACAATTCCACCTCGATGATGTTTTGAAGCGGCATCTCATGTCGTCTAGAGATATTGTCCGTTCTCTGGCAACGATCTCATTGCTTGTAAAACTCTTGGGCGTCTTTGTCCAGTGTTGGCCAATACAAACCAGATTACAAAACTTTGGCCGCGGTACGTGTTCCTCCAAAATGTCCTCCATATGGTGAAGAGTGGCATTGTCGAAGTACATTCTGCTACTCCTCTTTAGGGACACATCGGCGTATAACCTGATCTGCATATTGTTTAAAAAAAAGAGGCTCCTCCCAAAAGTAATGCTTATCATCATGGCGGAACCGCTTCTTCCCTTGGTGAGTAAGGCCATAAGGTAAAATACCACAAACAAGGAAATTAACTAAATCTGCGTACCGGGGTATTACCGAGGCATGTGTTGTCATGGAAACTGCTTCCATAGTTGCCGAGGCGTGCGCGTCTAGAGTTGCTGCGGCATGCGCGTCAAGGGTTGGCGAGGCATGCGCGTCAAGGGTTGTCGAGGCATATGCGTCTAGGGTTGCTAAGGCATGCACGTCAGTCGTTGCCGAGGCATACACATCTGGAGTTGCCAAGGCGTGCGCGTCAAGGGTTGCTGAGGTATGTGCGTCAAGGGTTGCCGAGGCATGCGCATCCATGGTTGCCGAGGCAACTAACAGTTGCTTATTCGGGAATGCATCGCATATCTCTAAATCTGCATCCTCCTCCCTTTTGCATTCTATGCGTGATAAGTGATTTGCCACTTGACTTTTTGTTCCTTTCATGTCCTTAATTTCAATGTCAAACTCTTGTAAAAGCAATATCCAACGAATCAAACGAGGTTTGGCATCCTTTTTAGCAAAGAGATACTTAATTGCCGAATAGTCCTTGTGAACAATTACCTTTGTACCAATTAAATAGGATCGGAACTTGTCAAATGTGAAAACTACGGCTAGTAACTTTTTCTCTGTTGTTGTGTAATTCACTTGAGCACTATTAAGAGTTTTACTAGCATAGTATATCACATGAAAGGTATTACCTGTACGTTGGCCTAGGGCTGCTTCTACCGCGAAATCACTTGCATCACACATGAGCTCAAAAGGTAGCGTCCAATCGGGTGGAACGACAATGGGTAATGAGGCAAGCTTTTCCTTTAGGGTTTCGAATGCTTGGGCGCAAGAATAATCAAAAATTGAAGACTTTATCCTGTTCAAGCAAATTGCACAAGGGTTTAGTAATTTTAGAAAAATTATGAATGAACCTCCTGTAAAAACCTGCATGTCCAAGAAAATTTCAGATTCCTTTAACCGAACTTGGTGGGGGTAATCTCTTGATTACATCCACCTTGGCTTTGTCTACTTCAATTCCCTTGGATGAAATCTTGTGGCCGAGCACTATTCCTTCATCTACCATAAAATGGAACTTCTCCCAATTAAGGACTAAATCGGTTTCTTCACATCTTACCAACACCTTCTCTAAATTTCTAAGGTAACTGCCGAAGTCATTACCAAAAACGGAAAAATCATCCATGAAGATCTCAAGGAAGTCTTCGACCATGTCTGAAAAGAGTGCCATCATGCATCTTTGGAAGGTTTCCAGGGCATTACACAATCTGAACGGCATCCTTCGGAAAGCATAAGTACCGTATGGGCATGTGAAGGTTTTCTTTTCTTGATCTTCAGGTGCGATGGCAATTTGATTGTAACCTGAATAACCATCAAGAAAACAATAAAAGGGTTTACCTATAAGACGGTCAAGCATTTGATCAATAAAGGGTAATGGGAAGTGATCTTTCCTAGAGGCTTTGTTTAGCTTTCGATAATCCACATAAACCCTCCAACCGGTCACAGTCCTGGTTGGAATGAGTTCATTGTTTTCATTACTTACCACCGTTATACCTCCCTTTTTTGGTACACATTGTGCTGGACTTACCCATGTACTATCAGAGAAAGGGTATATGATGCCAGCGTCAAGCCACTTGATAATTTCTTTCATTACAACCCCTTTCATGGCATGATTCAGTCTTCTCTGGGCCTCAATCGAAGGTTTGTGATCATCTTCCAACAAAATCTTGTGCATGCACACTGCCGGGATAATTCCCTTCAAGTCGACAATTGTCCACCCTATTGCCTTCTTGTGTAGCATCAACATTTTGATCAACTTCTTTTCCTGCTCATGCTGTAACTTAGAGGAAATAATTATAGGCAATGTATTATCGGTTCCCAAGTAAGCATATTTTAGTTGCCCTGGCAACTGCTTCAACTTAAGAATCGGTGGTTGTTCAATGGAGGGCTTTTCGAGTTTACCTTCCTTACCTGAGTAATCCAGTGGTTCAAAGTATGTACATGGTTGATTGACTAACCAATTTGCCTCTTCTTGTTTTTCCTCATCAATCGATTCTTCATACTCCTCGGGTTCCTCTTGATCGGCAATGCAGATGCCGAGGTAACTAAATTCCTCGTCGAAGTCAAACACTGTCGTGGCATGAAGAAGTTGGCATTCTTCCAGATCATCGGCATACCTTAGTGTTTGGAACATATTTAGTTTAACTTGTTGGTCATTCACACTCATTGTGAGTTCCCTCTTTTCAACATCGATCAAGGTTCTCCCTGTTGCTAGGAAGGGTCTCCCGAGAATGATAGGTGAATGTTCATCTGCCTCACAGTCCAAAACAATAAAGTCAGCGGGAAAAATAAATTTATCAACTTTTACCAGTATGTCTTCAATTTTTCCCTTTGGATACACATAGGATCTATCAGCTAGCTGAAGCATAACTGTTGTAGGTCTTGCCTTCCCGATTCCTAGTTTCTGGAAAACCGATTTAGGCATCAAGTTTATGCTTGCTCCAAGGTCACATAATGTTTTCCCGACATAGTGGTTTTCCGATGGAACAAGGTATTGTGAAACTTCTGGATCCTTCAACTTGGGTGGCATGCGATTGTGCAACATGGCCATGCATCCCTCTGTTGCGTCAACTGTTTCAAACTCTTATAGCCTTGTTCTCTTGGACACAATGTCTTTAAGAAACTTGGCATAGTTCGGCATTTGTTCAATTGCTTCAACCAATGGCAAGTTGATATGGACTTGCTTAAGGATATCAAGAAACTTCTTGAATTGATATTCTTGCTTTTGTCGCTTCAACCTTTGTGGGAATGGTGGTGGAAGTTGGATATCTTTGATCCTTTCATAGGTATGGAACCTGATTGACGGCATTGCCGAGGTAACTGGAGTTGCCGAGGTATTATTAACTGGGGTTGTCGTGGCATGCCTATCATTGGTTGTCGCGACATCCTTATCGCTGGTTGCCGCGTCAATTCCTGGTTCAGCATCTGAGGCTTTCCCGCTGAGTTCGTCTTGATCTTTTTGTGGAGTTTTGTTTGATGAGTGAGCTTGAGCCTCTTTAAGTTGTTGGCCACTTCTAGTGGTGATCACCTTACATTGCTCATGGCCAGTTCCTCTTGCGACTTCAGTATCGCTAGGTAAACCTCCTTGCGGTCTAGTATTCAGGTTTTGAGCAAACTGTTTGACTTGATTTTACAATGATTTGATTGCCGCCTCTTGGTTTTGCAATCTCATCTCGGTCCTGTTAATAAATGCATCAATTCTTTTTATGAAGTTACTATTCTCAGCCATATAAGATTCAGTTTTAAACATAAAAACAATGAGAGAATTTTCCAAAGAACTAGATGTTGTCGATTGTTGCTGCGGCAACTGTTGTTGTGGCATATTCTGCTGGAATCCTGATGCTTGTGCATTCTGATTGTTCTGGTTTAGAGAATTGTTTGGATTACTCCATGAAAAATTCGGGTGCTTCTTCCAAGCTGGATTGTATGTATTGGACATCACATTGTTGTTCCGGTTGTAATTCCCACATAAAAGCTAGATTCCAGATTCTGCATACATTCAGAAGAATCATGGTTACCACCACATAAATCACAAAAGTAATCCATTACCTTGACCTCCTGTGTGTTGTTTGGTTTCTGCATGTTCTGGACCATCTTGTTAGAGTGGCCAATTGTGCCGAAATTGAATCTGATGATCACAGTTCATGTATTGTGACTTGGCGTCTAACTCCTCCTCTTCTAGCAGATGGAAACTGATAATCATTCTTGGCAAGCATGTTTAGAATTTGCATTGCTTCCTCCGACGACTTATCTAGGAGTATGCCGTTTGTCGAGGCATCTAGCATCATCTTTGTTGGTGTATTCACAACATTGTAAAACATTGTTACTTGTGTCCACACTGGAATTCGTGTAGGGGCATTTGTGTAGAAGTTCTCTATATCGCTCCCAAGCTTCGTACATGGATTCATCATCTGCCTGCCAAAAAGAAGTAATTTTGTTACGAAGCTTATCAGTCAAATTTTTAGGATTAAATCGAGCAAGGAAATCACGACAAAGATCGATCCAAGATCCTATTGATCCGGCAGGAATACTATTCAACCATGCTTTCGCCCTATCCCTCAGTGAATAGGGGAATAATCTTAGTCGTAAAACATCGGGGGTGACTCCTTGTATTTTGAATGAATTGCAAATCTCGAGGAAAGATTTAAGATGTTGTCATGCATCTTCAGTTGCTGAGCCGCCAAATTGACCAATTGTGTTGATCATATTGAACATCACCGGTTTCAACTCAAAGTTGTCGGCTTCAATTTCAGTTGTGACAACTCCTGGATTAAGTCCTTCAAAATCTTCTTCAAGATAGTCTCGAATAGTTCTGTTTCGTGCAAGAATCACTCCTCCTGCTGGAACATCCTGATTCATATTGCCGTTTTGATTAGCCATTGCTACTCTTAACCTTTGTCTGAGTCTTTGCAAGGTTCGTTCGATTTCTAGATCAAAGGGATATTCTGGTGTAATCGGTCTTGCCTTGGTCATATACCAATGCAAAACCAAAGTTTGTTAGCCCTTTGAATCTTAAACAAGAAAAATAAAAAGTGCAAGAAAATAAAAAAAAAGTTTCTATTGCCAATCCCCGGCAACAACAACAAAAACTTGTTGTGCGTATTGAGTGCTCCGCAATTGTGCAAGTGTACACGTCGCAAGTTATAGTATAAAAGATATCGTCTCCACAGGGATTGGTGCCACTTCAAGAATCTAATCTCTTGCACTGTAAAAAGTAAAAGAACACAAGTAGAAGATTGAAGGAGTTTAACTAATAACTAAACTAGAAAGCAATAAAGTAAAAGAAGATGTAATCAAATGAGAGAGAATAGACCAGGTTATTGTGAGTTGAGGAGTGATAGCTGATTGGATTGTCTAGGTAAAAGAGTGCAAGGGTAACTCAGTTGTCGTGGCAACTTGCGCAGCGGGGTTGCCTTGGCAACTAATCGACGGTTGCCTGGGCGACTGGCTGGGCAACTGTTTGGGTGGCTGAGCAGCAACTTCAAGGTTCGGCGGAGCGTTATTCAATGGTTTCTTCCTATCCCTAAGTCGAAACTCTAGCTAATTGTGTACGCCTTGATAATACATCCCTACGTGAATCAAGGGTGAACAACAACCAATCTTGTGCTCCTCTTAGCCGTTGAAATCCTTAACTTATTCCTAAGCCAGATTAATCTTCACCATCAGTAGATTGAGTAAAGACCATACTCATTCGTTTCTTGAATCTAACTCTCTCGATATTAGATAAATAGATGATGTTACGAGATCCTCTCCCAATTCACTCGCAAACAAGAATAAAAACCAAGAATATGTAAACCTTGAATTGAAAGTGCACACTCTTATTACCTAAACAAAATCCAATTGTTTCTCACAACCACAAAACACAATAACCTTAGCCAAATAGATTTAGTTCATGGCTAGGTTCCAAAGAAACACAAGACAAAGAATTCCTAACATAAACCTAATTGAACAAGAAAGAAAAAGATGAAGAATGGTTGAAGCCTTGCGAAATCTCTCCCTCATTGCTCTTGTCGAAATCTCTCCCCTTACTCTCCCCCTTGAGTTTGACGGCTTGGTCTCCTTTAAATAGGAGATGGCTTGGTCAAAATCCTTCTTGAGGAGGAAGTTAAGTTGGAACTAAATACTTTAAAAGAATATAATTCTTTATTATATTTAAATTCCTTCTAGATATTCTCCTATCTTTTTGGGATTTAATTTCTCTTTGACCTTTTCATGGAAATCAAACTCCTTTGGGATTTAACTTTGCTCCACGTCATCTTGGGCTTATCTAGTCATCAATTTTGACTATCATATCATCTTATCCCTTATCGAAAATTGCCCTGGCAACTAGCTCCACATCTCCTTCATGCATTGCTCTGGCAACTGGTTCCAGCCTTGCTTTGGCAAGTGATTATGCACACACACAAAAACACGGAAAAGTAGTATCTTTTTCCACAAAATTAAGCAAAATATGAAATCAAGCTTGTCCACCAAGGAAACAATGCAAATATGCATGAATGTCTAATAATGCAACTAATATGAGCCTAAGTCTAGCAATTATAAGAATAAAAAGGGTGACTAAAATAGTACTTTTGAACACTTAACAGCTATTCCAGAATGGAAATGGGAAAAAGTGAGTATGGACTTTGTAACTGGATTACCATTAATGCCGAGTAGGAAAGATTCAATTTGGGTGATTGTGGATCGATTAACCAGATCAGCATATTTCCTACCAATCAGAACAGATTTCTCTTTGAGTAAATATGCAAAATTGTATATTCGGGAGATTGTTAGGTTACATGGAGTTCCTATTTCCATTGTATCTAACAGAGATCCCAGGTTTACTTCTAGATTCTGGAAAGCACTACAGGAAGCATTGGGTACTTGACTGCATTTTAGTACTGCCTTCCATCTACAAACTGATGGACAATCAGAGAGGACAACCCAGATTTTAAAAGATATGCTTAGAGCTTGTGTTATTGAGTTTGCAGGCTCATGGGAAAAGTATCTACCATTGGCTAAATTTGCGTATAACAATAGTTACCAGTCAAGTATTAAAATGGCACCCTATGAAGTTTTATATGGAAGAAAATGCCAAACACCGTTAAATTGGTTTGAATTGAAAGATCGCAAGATTGTTGGACCTGATTTAATTCAAGAGGTAGAAGAAAAAGTGAAGATAATTCGAGATAATCTAACAGTAGCTTCCGATAGACAAATAGCTTATTCAGATTCAAAAAGAAAAGACATTGAATACCAAGTGGGAGACAAAGTATTCTTGAAAGTTTCACCATGGAAAAAAATAATGAGAATTGGAAGAAAAGGGAAGCTTATTCCCAGATTCATTGGTCCATATGAAATCTTGAAAAGAGTGGGACCGGTGGCTTATCAATTGGCTTTACCACCAGAAATGAGCAACATTCATGATGTTTTTCATGTATTGATGCTTCGTAAATATAGATCAGATCCTTCACATGTCATTTCACCTACAGAAGTTGAGATGCAACCTGATTTGACATTTGAAGAAGAACCAGTAAAGATTTTAGCTCATGGAGCAAAGAAATTGAGGAACAAGTCGATTCCATTTGTGAAAGTTCTCTGGAAGAATCACAAAATGGAAGAAGCCACTTGGGAAACTGAAGAGCGAATGAAAGAACAGTATCCGCATTTGTTTAATCAGGTACGTTCTAAAAATTTGAGGACGAATTTTTTTTAGGGGGAGAGAATTGTAATATCCCATTATTGGATTAGTGATTAATAATTTTAAGAATTAAAAGTTAGTGGTTTTAGTCCAGTGACTAAAACGTAAAGTTTTAAAGTTTGGTGATCAAAGTGAAAAGTTGAGAAAAGTTCAAGGACCAACATGGTAATTTTCCCAATAATTATTTTTATTCCATAAATAAATAGATCATATTTGAGTGTAGATTGAATATAAGAATTGGTGATAAATATGGAAATGTTATTGGTAAGAATCAAAGTTATTACCATGTAATATGTTGTTATTATACATATCATATCATATATGCTAGCAAGCATAAAATAGAAGTGATCATATGCATTGTTATTTTATTATATTGATATTCATGTTAAATTGTATTTGAATTAAATGTTGCTGCCTCACTAAGTATATGCTTAGCGTATGATGAATTTCATGCGTAGGTTTTAAAGGAGTTTCGAGAGAAGAGTAGCCAAACATCATTTTTATATTTTGGGAGGTATATCTCCATACTCATAGTAATGTATTGACATCCATCCTTTCTTTGGTAATGTACTAAATGGCATGTATAATTAATGGGGTTGTAATAACTTATTACCAAGTATGGGTGGTTAATGGTTGTTATAATATGGTTGACGAACCTAGTAAGTCCTATTATGTTGATAAATGATAATGGAACTAAGTTTTTACTAAATGTGAGTCTTAAGTAGAACGAATAAAAATCTGTCCATAAGTGTATGCAAAAGCAGTGAATTTGAAAAATCAGCATAAATTCCACAAATTGACATAGAAAGTGAATCTTATATGTGTGAACTAGAAATTTTGTCTAGTTTCTTAAAAAATTAATGGTGATTTATTTCGAGTTGTATGTAAAATGTTATGAATTTTTATTCAATGGAAGATCAGAAAATAGGGCAGCAGAATTTCAGTATTTTTGGGGCTGTGACGTGAATTCAAAGATTTAATTGAATTTTTGTGTAATGAGTTTAGGCTAATAATTTATATGGTTGGAAAGCTGAGTTACTTCAACCAATCGTTATTCCATAATGGAAATGGGAAAATGACTATGGAATTTGTAACCGGATTACCATTGACGCTGAGTAGGAAAGATTCAATTTGGGTGATTGTGGATTGATGAACCAAATCAGCACATTTCCTACCAGTCAGAACAGATTTCTCTTTGAGTAAATATGCAGAATTGTATATTCGGGAGATTGTTAGGTTACTGGAGTTCCTATTTCCATTGTATCTGACAGAGATCCCAAGTTTACTTCTAGATTCTGGAAGCATTGGGCACTTGACTACATTTTAGTACTGTCTTTCATCCACAAACTGATGGACAATCAGAGAGGACAATCCAGATTTTAGAAGATATGCTTAGAGTTTGTGTTATTGAGTTTGCAGGCTCATGGGAAAAGTATCTACCATTGGCTAAATTTGCGTATAATAATAGTTACCAGTCAAGTATTAAAATGGCACCCTATGAAGCTTTATATGGAAGAAAATGCCAAACACCGTTAAATTGGTTTGAATTGAAAGATCGCAAGATTGTTGGACCTGATTTAATTCAAGAGGTAGAAGAAAAAGTGAAGATAATTCGAGATAATCTAAGAGCAGCTTCCAATAGACAAAAAGCTTATTCAGATTCAAAAAGAAAAGACATTGAATACCAAGTGGGAGACAAAGTATTCTTGAAAGTTTCACCATGGAAAAAAATAATGAGATTTGGAAGAAAAGGGAAGCTTATTCCCAGATTCATTGGTCCGTATGAAATCTTGAAAAGAGGGGGATCGGTGGCTTATCAATTGGCTTTACCACCAGAAGTCAGCAACATTCATGATGTTTTTCATGTATTGATGCTTCGCAAATATAGATCAGATCCTTCACATGTCATTTCACCTACAGAAGTTGAGATGCAACCTGATTTGACATTTGAAGAAGAACCAGTAAAGATTTTAGCTCATGGAGCAAAGAAATTGGGGAACAAGTCGATTCCATTTGTGAAAGTTCTCTGGAAGAATCACAAAATGGAAGAAGCCACTTGGGAAACTGAAGAGCGAATGAAAGAACAGTATCCGCATTTGTTTAATCAGGTACGTTCTAAAAATTCGAGGACCGATTTTTTTAGGGGGAGAGAATTGTAATATCCCATTATTGGATTAGTGATTAATAATTTTAAGAATTAAAAGTTAGTGGTTTTAGTCCAGTGACTAAAACGTAAAGTTTTAAAGTTTGGTGATCAAAGTGAAAAGTTGAGAAAAGTTCAAGGACCAACATGGTAATTTTCCCAATAATTATTTTTATTCCATAAATAAATAGATCATCTTTGAGTGTGGATCGAATATAAGAATTTTGATTCGATCCGGTATTTCTATTATTGGGAAATTTCATTTAAAGTTTAAATCGAATTCGGGTAATCGTATGAGCTCGGAATGTTATAAGATTTTGAAGGGAGCTTAAGGAAGGCCCAAGAAACATAATATTATGGTTTTGAATTATTTTTGATCAATTTTGTTTGATTTGGACTCGATTGAATACGGTGTTTGAAATATAGCATAAATGGCATTTTGGTAGATATAAGGTTTCAGTAATGGCAAAATGGTCCTTTCACCCATACTTTTAAAATATCCATAGATATATATTAAAGATAAGGCTAGGCGTCAAAACCTAATTGGACATAATTCAAGGGTGAAATGGTCATTAGACTATTTGGGAGATTTTTAATCCATAAATATAATATCAAGTAGCCATTTGGCATCAATTAAAGAAAAGAAAAACTTACAAAATTTCTCTCATCATTCTCTTCCAAACCGAGACCTATAGCCAAGGTAAGAACAATTTTTCAATTTAATTTTTGGTTTGATTTAGTAAGATTTTGATTTAGGACATGAAACAAGAAAATGATATCCTTTGAATTCTCTATCTTTTGATGTAAGTTTTGCTTAGTTTCCATGTCTCTAAGTTGAGATTTATGATTAGGGTGGTTGAAGAACATGTTAGGTTTTTATGTTTTAAGGATCAACCAAGTTGGAAATGGTGTTGTAGTGTTATTTCCATGCTTAAAATGATGAAAATCCCTTGGAAAAATTATAGGGACAAATTCGGCAAAATGTTGAAAATTAGGGGAAATTTTGTAAAAATTTATTTAATGATGGATATGATTAAAATGATGTTTTCTAAGTTGAATTATGTGGTTGGAATGAAGAAAACATCATTTTATGACTATTATGTGAATTTTTCAAAGTTGGATGAAATAAGTGAGAAACTTGAAAATATTCAAGAAGAATGTTTATGTTGTTTGCTATGATACAATGATCATTTTGGTATTAAATTTTTTGAAAATGGAAATGAAATGTGGAAGTTTCCAAATTTTAGTTTATAAACCCTAAGAGTGAGAATTTAGGGTTTAAAGTAAAATTACCAAACTCTTGGTTGCAATGTGTAATTTGAGATGTGATTAAAGTTTAGGAAGCATTGTTGTTGCAAAGAAGTACTTAGTCGAAAATGTTAGATTTTCCAACTTGGTATGTGCATGCATTAGTAAGGTTTGGACATGTACTTAATGTTGCTTGTGTTATGTATTTAATGTACCTACAGATAACAATCAAGTTCGAGAGCAAGCGAGTGAAGAAAGAAGATAGAAAGTGTTACCGAGCTTAGTGAGGCTAGTATAAATTATACTTTTGAAAGTATCAAGGTGAGTGCAATGCATGTACAGCATGATCCTTAAGTCATTTATCATATATTTGACATATTAGAAAAAAGTCAAAGGTTGAAACACATGCATGGATCACTAATTATTCTTGGAATTTTATTTTGGATATGAACTGTTCAATATGTATATATATTGCGATGTATGATATTATGATTGAAATAAATCCCAATGTATGAGATAGGAAATTAAAAGTACAATTGGATATCCATAGAGTCATAAACAGCTGTATAAATATTCTAAGCACTTCGGTGCAATATTCATAAATACTCATTGAGGGTATACTCATGCAAGGTTTGAGTATACAGAAGCACTTAGGGTGATAAGCACTATGGTGCAATTTAATTAATACTCAATGAGGGTATACTTATGCAAGGTTTGGGTATACGGAAGCACTCAGGGTGCTAAGCACTACGGTGCAAACAATACACTATACTCAAGTAAGTATATGGGGTATGACTCGTGTAAATAGATTTCCTTAAATCGATACTTGGGCTAAATGAATTGAAAAACATGATAAAAAGCTTGAAAGCTTGAGGATAAATATGGAAATGTTATTGGTAAGAATCAAAGTTATTACCATGTAATATGTTGTTATTATACATATCATATCATATATGCTAGCAAGCATAAAATAGAAGTGATCATATGCATTGTTATTTTATTATATTGATATTCATGTTAAATTGTATTTGAATTAAATGTTGCTGCCTCACTAAGTATATGCTTAGCGTATGATGAATTTCATGCGTAGGTTTTAAAGGAGTTTTTCGAGAGAAGAGTAGCCAAACATCATTTTTATATTTTGGGAGGTATATCTCCATACTCATAGTAATGTATTGACATCCATCCTTTCTTTGGTAATGTACTAGATGGCATGTATAATTAATGGGGTTGTAATAACTTATTACCAAGTATGGGTGGTTAATGGTTGTTATAATATGGTTGACGAACCTAGTAAGTCCTATTATGTTGATAAATGATAATGGAACTAAGTTTTTACTAAATGTGAGTCTTAAGTAGAACGAATAAAAATCTGTCCATAAGTGTATGCAAAAGCAGTGAATTTGAAAAATCAGCATAAATTCCACAAATTGACATAGAAAGTGAATCTTATATGTGTGAACTAGAAATTTTGTCTAGTTTCTTAAAAAATTAATGGTGATTTATTTCGAGTTGTATGTAAAATGTTATGAATTTTTATTCGATGGAAGATCAGAAAATAGGGCAGCAGAATTTCAGTATTTTTGGGGCTGTGACGTGAATTCAAAGATTTAATTGAATTTTTGTGTAATGAGTTTAGGCTAATAATTTATATGGTTGGAAAGCTGAGTTACTTCAACCAATCGTTATTCCATAATGGAAATGGGAAAATGACTATGGAATTTGTAACCGGATTACCATTGACGCTGAGTAGGAAAGATTCAATTTGGGTGATTGTGGATTGATGAACCAAATCAGCACATTTCCTACCAAATCGTAATGATTTCTCTTTGAGTAAATATGCAGAATTGTATATTCGGGAGATTGTTAGGTTACTGGAGTTCCTATTTCCATTGTATCTGACAGAGATCCCAAGTTTACTTCTAGATTCTGGAAGCATTGGGCACTTGACTACATTTTAGTACTGTCTTTCATCCACAAACTGATGGACAATCAGAGAGGACAATCCAGATTTTAGAAGATATGCTTAGAGTTTGTGTTATTGAGTTTGCAGGCTCATGGGAAAAGTATCTACCATTGGCTAAATTTATGTATAATAATAGTTACCAGTCAAGTATTAAAATGGCACCCTATGAAGTTTTATATGGAAGAAAATGCCAAACACCGTTAAATTGGTTTGAATTGAAAGATCGCAAGATTGTTGGACCTGATTTAATTCAAGAGATAGAAGAAAAAGTGAAGATAATTCGAGATAATCTAAGAGCAGCTTCCAATAGACAAATAGCTTATTCAGATTCAAAAGAAAAGACATTGAATACCAAGTGGGAGACAAAGTATTCTTGAAAGTTTCACCATGGAAAAAATAATGAGATTTGGAAGAAAAGGGAAGCTTATTCCCGATTCATTGGTCCATATGAAATCTTGAAAAGAGGGGGACCGTGGCTTATCAATTGGCTTTACCACCAGAAAATGAGCAACATTCATGATGTTTTTCATGTATTGATGCTTCGCAAATATAGATCGGATCCTTCACATGTCATTTCACCTACGAAGTTGAGATGCAACCTGATTTGACATTTGAAGAAGAACCAAGAAAGATTTTAGCTCATGGAGCAAAGAAATTGAGGAACAAGTCGATTCCATTTGTGAAAGTTCTCTGGAAGAATCACAAAATGGAAGAAGCCACTTGGGAAATCGAAGAGCGAATGAAAGAACAAAGATCCGCATTTGTTTAATCAGTACGTTCTAAAAATTTGAGGACCGATTTTTTTTAGGGGAGAGAATTGTAATATCCCATTATTGGATTAGTGATTAATAATTTTAAGAATTAAAAGTTAGTGGTTTTAGTCCAGTGACTAAAACGTAAAGTTTTAAAGTTTGGTGATCAAAGTGAAAAGTTGAGAAAAGTTCAAGGACCAACATGGTAATTTTCCCAATAATTATTTTTATTCCATAAATAAATAGATCATCTTTGAGTGTGGATTGAATATAAGAATTTTGATTCGATCCGATATTTCTATTATTGGGAAATTTCATTTAAAGTTTAAATCGAATTCGGGTAATCGTATGAGCTCGGAATGTTATAAGATTTTGAAGGAGCTTAAGGAAGGCCCAAGAAACATAATATTATGGTTTTGAATTATTTTTGATCAATTTTGTTTGATTTGGACTCGATTTAATATGGTGTTTGAAATATAGCATAAATGGCATTTTGGTAGATATAAGGTTTCAGTAATGGCAAAATGGTCCTTTCACCCATACTTTTAAAATATCCATAGATATATATTAAAGATAAGGCTAGGCGTCAAAACCTAATTGGACATAATTCAAGGGTGAAATGGTCATTAGACTATTTGGGAGATTTTTAATCCATAAATATAATATCAAGTAGCCATTTGGCATCAATTAAAGAAAAGAAAAACTTACAAAATTTCTCTCATCATTCTCTTCCAAACCGAGACCTATAGCCAATGTAAGAACAATTTTTCAATTTAATTTTTGGTTTGATTTAGTAAGATTTTGATTTAGGACATGAAACAAGAAAATGATATCCTTTGAATTCTCTATCTTTTGATGTAAGTTTTGCTTAGTTTCCATGTCTCTAAGTTGAGATTTATGATTAGGTTTTGGTTGAAGAACATTTTAGGTTTTTTATTTTAAGGATCAACCAAGTTGGAAATGGTGTTGTAGTGTTATTTCCATGCTTAAAATGATGAAAATCCCTTGGAAAAATTATAGGGACAAATTCGCAAAATGTTGAAAATTAGGGAAATTTTGTAAAAATTTATTTAATGATGGATATGATTAAAATGATGTTTTCTAAGTTGAATTATGTGGTTGGAATGAAGAAAACATCATTTTATGACTATTATGTGAATTTTTCAAAGTTGGATGAAATAAGTGAGAAACTTGAAAATATTCAAGAAGAATGTTTATGTTGTTTGCTATGATACAATGATCATTTTGGTATTAAATTTTTTGAAAATGGAAATGAAATGTGGAAGTTTCCAAATTTTAGTTTATAAACCCTAAGAGTGAGAATTTAGGGTTTAAAGTAAAATTACCAAACTCTTGGTTGCAATGTGTAATTTGAGATGTGATTAAAGTTTAGGAAGCATTGTTGTTGCAAAGAAGTACTTAGTCGAAAATGTTAGATTTTCCAACTTGGTATGTGCATGCATTAGTAAGGTTTGGACATGTACTTAATGTTGCTTGTGTTATGTATTTAATGTACCTACAGATAACAATCAAGTTCGAGAGCAAACGAGTGAAGAAAGAAGATAGAAAGTGTTACCGAGCTTAGTGAGGCTAGTATAAATTATACTTTTGAAAGTATCAAGGTGAGTGCAATGCATGTACAGCATGATCCTTAAGTCATTTATCATATATTTGACATATTAGAAAAAAAGTCAAAGGTTGAAACACATGCATGGATCACTAATTATTCTTGGAATTTTATTTTGGATATGAACTCTTCAATATGTATATATATTGTGATGTATGATATTATGATTGAAATAAATCCCAATGTATGAGATAGGAAATTAAAAGTACAATTGGATATCCATAGAGTCATAAACAGCTTTATAAAATATTCTAAGCACTTGATTGCAATATTCATAAATACTCATTGAGGGTATACTCATGCAAGGTTTGAGTATACGAAGCACTTAGGGTGATAAGCACTATGGTGCAATTTAATTAATACTCAATGAGGGTATACTTATGCAAGGTTTGGGTATACGGAAGCACTTAGGGTGCTAAGCACTACGGTGCAAACAATACACTATACTCAAGTAAGTATATGGGGTATGACTCGTGTAAATAGATTTCCTTAAATCGATACTTGGGCTAAATGAATTGAAAAACATGATAAAAAGCTTGAAAGCTTGAGGATAAATATGGAAATGTTATTGGTAAGAATCAAAGTTATTACCATGTAATATGTTGTTATTATACATATCATATCATATATGCTAGCAAGCATAAAATAGAAGTGATCATATGCATTGTTATTTTATTATATTGATATTCATGTTAAATTGTATTTGAATTAAATGTTGCTGCCTCACTAAGTATATGCTTAGCGTATGATGAATTTCATGCGTAGGTTTTAAAGGAGTTTCGAGAGAAGAGTAGCCAAACATCATTTTTATATTTTGGGAGGTATATCTCCATACTCATAGTAATGTATTGACATCCATCCTTTCTTTGGTAATGTACTAGATGGCATGTATAATTAATGGGGTTGTAATAACTTATTACCAAGTATGGGTGGTTAATGGTTGTTATAATATGGTTGATAAACCTAGTAAGTCCTATTATGTTGATAAATGATAATGGAACTAAGTTTTTACTAAATGTGAGTCTTAAGTAGAACGAATAAAAATCTGTCCATAAGTGTATGCAAAAGCAGTGAATTTGAAAAATCAGCATAAATTCCACAAATTGACATAGAAAGTGAATCTTATATGTGTGAACTAGAAATTTTGTCTAGTTTCTTAAAAATTAATGGTGATTTATTTCGAGTTGTATGTAAAATGTTATGAATTTTTATTCGATGGAAGATCAGAAAATAGGGCAGCAGAATTTTAGTATTTTTTTGGGGCTGTGACGTGAATTCAAAGATTTAATTGAATTTTTGTGTAATGAGTTTAGGCTAATAATTTATATGGTTGGAAAGCTGAGTTACTTCAACCAATCGTTATTCCATAATGGAAATGGGAAAATGACTATGGAATTTGTAACCGATTACCATTGACGCTGAGTAGGAAAGATTCAATTTGGGTGATTGTGGATTGATGAACCAAATCAGCACATTTCCTACCAGTCAGAACAGATTTCTCTTTGAGTAAATATGCAGAATTGTATATTCGGGAGATTGTTAGGTTACTGGAGTTCCTATTTCCATTGTATCTGACAGAGATCCCAAGTTTACTTCTAGATTCTGGAAGCATTGGGCACTTGACTACATTTTAGTACTGTCTTTCATCCACAAACTGATGGACAATCAGAGAGGACAATCCAGATTTTAGAAGATATGCTTAGAGTTTGTGTTATTGAGTTTGCAGGCTCATGGGAAAAGTATCTACCATTGGCTAAATTTGCGTATAATAATAGTTACCAGTCAAGTATTAAAATGGCACCCTATGAAGTTTTATATGGAAGAAAATGCCAAACACCGTTAAATTGGTTTGAATTGAAAGATCGCAAGATTGTTGGACCTGATTTAATTCAAGAGATAGAAGAAAAAGTGAAGATAATTCGAGATAATCTAACAGTAGCTTCCGATAGACAAATAGCTTATTCAGATTCAAAAAGAAAAGACATTGAATACCAAGTGGGAGACAAAGTATTCTTGAAAGTTTCACCATGGAAAAAAATAATGAGATTTGGAAGAAAAGGGAAGCTTATTCCCAGATTCATTGGTCCATATGAAATCTTGAAAAGAGTGGGACCGGTGGCTTATCAATTGGCTTTACCACCAGAAATGAGCAACATTCATGATGTTTTTCATGTATTGATGCTTCGCAAATATAGATCAGATCCTTCACATGTCATTTCACCTACAGAAGTTGAGATGCAACCTGATTTGACATTTGAAGAAGAACCAGTAAAGATTTTAGCTCATGGAGCAAAGAAATTGAGGAACAAGTCGATTCCATTTGTGAAAGTTCTCTGGAAGAATCACAAAATGGAAGAAGCCACTTGGGAAACTGAAGAGCGAATGAAAGAACAGTATCCGCATTTGTTTAATCAGGTACGTTCTAAAAATTTGAGGACGAATTTTTTTTAGGGGGAGAGAATTGTAATATCCCATTATTGGATTAGTGATTAATAATTTTAAGAATTAAAAGTTAGTGGTTTTAGTCCAGTGACTAAAACGTAAAGTTTTAAAGTTTGGTGATCAAAGTGAAAAGTTGAGAAAAGTTCAAGGACCAACATGGTAATTTTCCCAATAATTATTTTTATTCCATAAATAAATAGATCATATTTGAGTGTAGATTGAATATAAGAATTTTGATTCGATCCGATATTTCTATTATTGGGAATTTTCATTTAAAGTTTAAATCGAATTCGGGTAATCGTATGAGCTCTGAATGTTATAAAATTTTGAAGGGAGCTTAAGGAAGGCCCAAGAAACATAATATTATGGTTTTGAATTAGTTTTGATCAATTTTGTTCAATTTGGACTCGATTTAATATGGTGTTTGAAATATAGCATAAATGGCATATTGGTAGATATAAGGTTTCATTAATGGCAAAATGGTCCTTTCACCCATACTTTTAAAATATCCGTAGATATTTATTAAAGATAAGGCTAGGCGTCAACACCTAATTGGACATAATTCAAGGGTGAAATGGTCATTAGACTATTTGGGAGATTTTTAATCCATAAATATAATATCAAGTAGCCATTTGGCATCAAATAAAGAAAAGAAAAACTTACAAAATTTCTCTCATCTTTCTCTTCCAAACCGAGACCTATAGCCAATGTAAGAACAAATTTTCAATTTAATTTTTGGTTTGATTTAGTAAGATTTTGATTTGGGACATGAAACAAGAAAATGACCTCCTTTGAATTCTCTATCTTTTGATGTAAGTTTTGCTTAGTTTCCATGTCTCTAAGTTGAGATTTACCATGTCTGTAAGTTTTGCTTAGTTTCCATGTCTCTAATTTTTCCACATGTTAGGTTTTTATGTTTTAAGGATCAATCAAGTTGGAAATGGTGTTGTAGTGTTATTTCCATGCTTAAAATGATGAAAATCCCTTGGAAAAATTATAGGGACAAATTCGGCAAAATGTTGAAAATTAGGGGAAATTTTGTAAAAAATTATTTAATGATGGAAATGATTAAAATGATGTTTTCTACGTTGAATTATGTGGTTGGAATGAATAAAACATCATTTTAGGACTATTATGTGAATTTTTCAAAGTTGGATGAAATAAGTGAGAAACTTGAAAATATTCAAGAAGCATGTTTATGTGTTTGCTATGATACAAGGATCGTTTTGGTATTAAAATTTTTGAAAATGGAAATGAAATGTGGAAGTTTCCAAATTTTAGTTTATAAACCCTAAGAGAGAGAATTTAGGGTTTAAAGTAAAATTACCAAACTCTTGGTTGCAATGTGTAATTTGAGATGGGATTAAAGTTTAGGAAGCATTGTTGTTGCAAAGAAGTACTTCGTTGAAAATGTTAGATTTTCCAACTTGGTATGTACATGTATTAGTAAGGTTTGGACATGTACTTAAGGTTGCTTGTGTTATGTATTTAATGTACCTACCGATAACAATCGAGTTCGAGAGCAAACGAGTGAAAAAAGAAGATAGAAAGTGTAACCGAGCATAGTGAGGATAGTATAAATTATACTTTTGAAAGTGTCAAGGTGAATGCAATGCAAGTATAGCATGATCCTTATGTCATTTATCATATATTTGACATATTAGAAAAATGTCAAAGGTTGAAACACATGCATGGATCACTAATTATTCTTGGAATTTTATTTTGGATATGAACTCTTCAATATGTATATATATTGTGATGTATGATATTATGATTGATATAAAGCCCAATGTATGAGATAGGAAATTAAAAGTATAGTTGGATATCCATAGAGTCATAAACAGCTTTATAAATATTCTAAGCACTTCGGTGCAATATTCATAAATACTCATTGAGGGTATACTCATGCAAGGTTTGAGTATACAGAAGCACTTAGGGTGCTAAGCACTACGGTGCAATTTAATTAATACTCAATGAGGGTATACTTATGCAAGGTTTGGGTATACGGAAGCACTTAGGGTGCTAAGCACTATGGTGCAAACAATACACTATACTCAAGTAAGTATAGGGGGATGACTCGTGTAAATATATTTTCTTAAATCGATACTTGGGCTAAATGAATTGAAAAACAGGATAAAAAGCTTGAAAACTCGAGGATAAATATGGCAATGGTATTGGTAAGAATCAAAGTTATTACCATGTAATATGTTGTTATTATACATATCATATCATATATGCTAGCAAGCATAAAATAGAAGTGATCATATGCATTGTTATTTTATTATATTGATATTCATGTTAAGTTGTATTTGAATTAAATGTTGCTCCCTCACTAAGTATATGCTTAGAGTATGATGAATTTCATGCGTAGGTTTTAAAGGAGTTTCGAGAGAAGAGTAGCCGAGCATCATTTTTATATTTTGGGAGGTATATCTCCATACCCATAGTAATGTATTGACATCCATCTTTTCTTTGGAAATGTACTAGATGGCATGTATAATTAATGGGGTTGTAATAACTTATTACCAAGTATGGGTGGTTAATGGTTGTTATAATATGGTTGATAAACCTAGTAAGTCCTATTATGTTGATAAATGATAATGGAACTAAGTTTTTATTGAATGTGAGTCTTAATGTAGAACGAATAAAAATCTGTCCAGAAGTGTATGCAAAAGCAGTGAGTTTGAAAAATCAGAATAAATTCCACAAATTGACTTAGAAAGTGAATCTTATATGTGTGAACTATAAATTTTGTCTAGTTTCTTACAAAATCAACGGTTTATTTCGAGTTGTATGTAAAATGTTATGATTTTTTATTCGATGGAAGGTCAGAAAATAGGGCAGCAGAATTTTAGTATTTTTGGGGCTGTGACGTGAATTCAAAGATTTAATTGAATTTTTGTGTAATGAGTTTAGGCTAATAATTTATATGGTTTGAAAGCTAAATGAATCTAGTTTAATTAGAAATTTTAGAATGAACATTCGATGCCTATAGAAATTTTTTTATAAATTTTTAAATAAGGTAGTGCAGGCTACCAGTTTTCTAAGGTAAAGAAATAATAGGATTTAAAATTGGTTAGTAACATCACTGACTCGTATATGGTGATAAATACAGGAAATGGATGTTACAGGTGAGTGGAAACTGGTTTTAAATTCTTTGCAAAGGTTTGTAAAGGTTGTTAGGAGTTTAGGGTAAGAGTGAGACATTTACCTAAGCTCGGAAGTAAGTTTTCCTTATTTTGCTCTTGAATATCGGCTTGGATATGAGCATGTTGTTTGCATGTTTTGGTGATAAACATGGTATGACTTACCTAATGGAAATGCATGATTTTGAGTTCACATGCAGGGTTTCAAGAGTATAATAAATGCTAACTAGCATTGGTTTTCATTCCGATTGGGAATGGTGTTATTGCATTGGCAATAAGATTTGCATATGTGATATTTTGTTTAATGCAGTGTAAAGCAGTAAGTAAATGGTTTGAAAATGGTAAATTGGCTATGTGACATTGTGAGAAAACAATCAGATATAGTTGGCATGCCATATGATTAAAAGTGCATTATAAAATATGAACAAAATCGATCGTGGCCATGGGTCCTTGAGGTATGGCAGTTTAACAAGGCCACTCGGACTGTTGGGACATCATTTGGGGTATGTGGTCTAACTAGGCAACCCAAATTGATGGAAATCTTACGGTTTAACTAGGCAAGGAAGTAAAACTCACGGTTTAACTAGGCGAGGTTGTCAAATCTTGCGGTTTGGCAAGGCAAATATGGAAAACTTGTGGTTTAACTAGGCAAGGTTAGTAAACTTGCGATGTAACTAGGCAAGGGTGTTAAGCTCACAGTTTAACTAGGCGAGGGTGAAATCTTGCAGTCTAACTAGGCATGGTTTGGGATATCATGCGGTCTAACTAGGCATTATATGAGAAATCCGTGTATCCGATATGTGTGGATAGAGGGTAGTCTATCCTGGTCACTATAAATGCCAATATATGTGGAGGTTCATGTGTTGAACTTATTTTTAATGCTTTAAGATTTAAGCATGGTTTATGATTTAATGCTTTGGGATTTAAGCATGGAATGTACATGATGTTGCATAAAGGTTATTATGCTTTGATTACATTTTAATCATGGAGAAATGCTTTGGTTGTACGCATGTTTTTGGAAAACAAGCATATGATTTTCAAATGGTTTTAATGCATCATTGTTTTATGAGCATCCTCACTAAGCAAGTGTGTTTACGCTCTTTTTTTCCTAATGATGTAGAACATTGAGGTTTGGGCAGCAAGAGGCAAGGCCAAGTGATCCAAGGATATTTATAAGTTTGAGTATGAACTCGGTTTATATTTCGGTTAATAAGGCAATGTGTTCACCATGGTTTTTGGGAGTTTTAATTCTGTTTCCTTATAGATTTTGAGTATGTTTCTATGCTGAATTTTGAGGATGGTTTGATGTTGCTAAATTTGATGTTAATCTTTGCTTATAGTTGTGGATGAATGGTTGCTTAGGTATGCATCTAGAGCTTCCTTGTTTGTTGCCATGTTGTGATGATTTGAGCAAGTATATTATGTTGTGTTGGTTGTGTGGATATGATGCTTAAGTTGAATTTGGCCTATTTGTGCATTTTGGTATGTTTGGCAAAGTGGTATAGGAAGCATGCCTTTAGAGTAATCCTTTTGTAGCTTGAAATTGTTTTGGATGTTTAATCCTGGTATAATTATGGTCTTAGGCATCTATGGTTGTTTGAATGCATGTATACAAGTTGCTAGGACCCAAATGCATCTAGGTTCGAGTGTAAAACTAGCTAAACTTGACATTACAGGCCCAGGCATACCGATACGCAGAGGACCGTATCGGTACGGCTAGGCAATTTTGAGCAGAATGTTTGGGTACGGGTATAGGTGTTTTGATACGTTCCAACGCTACTGGAATTTTACTTTTTGGAATGAGCCCGCGTATCGAAATGCTAGTGGATAGTATCGGTACGGTATTTAAATAAATTAAGTGTGATTTTATGTTCGAAGTGGCGTACCGGTATGGTACACAGTGTACCGAAACATGAGTGCAATACCGTATTGATACTGGCCTTAGCGTATCGATACAATGAGTAGTTATTTTCGTTAATGTCACGGAAAGGTAGTTCTGGATTATTTCGTTTTAGTCCCTAATTATTATGCTATCAATTACATGAGTTTGTATGGTCGGAAAGTGTTGAAAATTGACATGCTAGCATGTAATCTGACTAATTAAAGGTTGGTAATCTTAAATTCACCTTTGGCCTTGTAAATTAAAAGATTTACAATTTGGTCCCTAAAATGTTTATTGTTAGTTTAACTAGGCAAGGAGGTAAAACTCGCGATTTAACTAGACGAGGTTGTCAAATCTTGCGGTTTGGCAAGGAAAAGATGGAAAACTTGCGGTTTAACTAGGCAAGGTTAGTAAACTTGCGGTGTAACTAGGCAAGGGTGTTAAGCTCGTGATTTAACTAGGCAAGGGTGTAAAATCTTGCGGTCTAACTAGGCAAGGTTTGGGATATCATGCGGTCTAACTAGGCATGATATGAGAAATCTGTGTATCTGATATGTATGGATAGAGGGTAGTCTATCCAGGCCACTATAAATGTCAATATCTGTGGAGGTTCATGTGTTGAACTTATTTTTAATGCTTTGAGATTTAAGCATGGTTTATAATTTAATGCTTTGAGATTTAAGCATGGTTTATGATTTAATGCTTTGGGATTTAAGCATGGAATGTACATGATGTTGCATAAAGGTTATTATGATTTGATTCAGTTGGAATCATGGATAAATACTTTGGTTGTAGCATGTTTTTGGAAAACAAGCATATGGTTTTCAAATGGTTTTAATGCATCGTTGTTTTATGAGCATCCTCACTAAGCAAGTGTGCTTACGTTCTCTTTTTCCTAATGATGCAGAACATTGAGGTTTGGGCATCAAGAGGCAAGGCCAAGTGATCCAAGGACATTTACAAGTTTGAGTATGAACTCGGTTAATATTTCGGTTAATAAGGCAATGCGGTGAGTAGTTATTTTCGTTAATGTCACGGAAAGACAGTTTTGGATTCTCTCGTTTTAGTCCCTGGTTATTGTGCTATCAATTACATGAGTTTGTATGGTCGGAATGTGTTGAAAATTGACATGCTAGCATGTAATCTGACTAATTAAAGGTTGGTAATCTTAAATTCACTGGCCTTGTAAATTAAAAGATTTTACCAATTCTTCCTCGTAATTCAAATTCGGTTGAATCTCTATTCCATCTGAGATAATGATATGTAAAGGATCTAATCGATACTTCTTGAGCATCGATATATGAAATACATTATGAATCTTATCCATTTTTGGAGGTAAGACTTGTTAATAAATCACCGGACCAACTCTTTTCACAATCTTAGATGGTCCAGTAAATCTCGAACTCAACTTCCCTTTTTGTGCAAACCATAACACCTCCTTCCAAGGTGAAACTTTTAAGGAATACTTTATCCTTAACTTCATATAAATATATTTTCTTTCATGATCAACATATAATTTCCATCATTCTAAAGCAATTCTCAAACTGCTTCGAACCATTCTTACTTTATTCTTCATATCCTGAACTAAATCAAATCAGATTCAATCACCTCTTAGTTCTCTTTTCATCATCACCGAGAATATATATTACCCCTTGATAACATGAACATCCTTTAGACTTAACATAGAAATCTTTATTTTTTTCCTTTTCACCTTACTAAATTCTTTCCAAGCATATCTTATCTTTCATCTATAAATCTTTGACCCAAATTGTCAAAGTAGACTCGAGCTGAGGCTGTGTAATCGATACACTATTTTCCTCCAAATATAATTAGGCATTTAATCCTTATCAGGCAAAGAATGACTTTTGGCTAAATACATCAACTACTACTTTAGCCTTATTACATCACTACACATCCCAACCTATTATAGGATGTATTATTGAATAAGGTAGAATCCTTACTAGATTCATACTGCACTAATACTAGTGCAACTATCAAATTTTCTTCTACTGGTAATAATATAATCGTAATTTAACCTTAGAGCAATATTACAGCTTCTTTAACTAACATCATTGTCACTTCCTAAGGTGATATACTGGGTCGTATAAAACCTTAATCTAATGATTCTTACAACTAGGTCTTTAGCTTTCTCAATCTAGTAAGAGCCATTATGTAGAGTGCAATCGATATAGGTCCAATATTGGATTAAATCCAATCCTAAACTTAGCCTCTCGATTAAGCGTCAAGCCTGACAGCCCCTTTTTGGGCAACCCATTTAAACTCACAGACAATGGGAATACTCTCCCAGCTTACCCTTGATGCTCCGTATCCATAGCATAAGTTAAATAATCTTCACATTGGTAAAAAATTCCAATAAAAACTCTGCATGCTCATGCATGCCAATTATTACAACACTCACATGATTGTTTTGTGTTTTTCTTGAATTTCCAACATTAATTATAAATGTCAAAGAGTTCTTAACTTTCCTTGTCTAGATGTCTTAGCGGAACTATGTAATAAATTCAGCTTGATATCTTTACCGGGAATTCTCACCACTTTTTAGAAATGGTGAAATGCATAATGATTCACTATTCCTCTTTACGAGCTTTGACTTCTGTTTAGATATTTTCTCATTCTAAACCCTTTGCATTGCATTTGGCATAATTTACTGCTTCACAAAATTTTGAAATACATAGGGCAGTCAATACTTCTTTGTACCTGACCTCTAGCCCTTTATGAGCTGTCATAACATGCTCTCTTTCTGTCTGTAGGAAGTAGTTTAGAAGCAAATCAACTCAGTTTATTAAACGTGCACTCATACCCGTAAATAATCCAATTGCCCTAAAAAAGATGCAAGAAACTCGGTTGCATCTCTAGGATAAAATGTGTTACGGAACCCTTAAAGAAAGAACTTCTAGCTAATAGACCTTTGAATATGTACCGTAACATTACTTTATCAAATACTGGTCTAATCCTTTCAGATAAGATAATACTTTTTCTTTGAGTCTCCTCTGATCATCAATACAGAGTTCTTTCAACATAACTTGTATATCCTTAAACCATAAATTAACAATCATAGGATCTCCATTAATATCTCTCTGAAAATCTAGTATGCCAGAACTCTCAATTCTTTTGCTATCGATGCCTAAGTAGGCTGAGTTATGATCGCATCTAATGTTTGGAAGAAAAGCTCTTAATCCAGAACAAGCATATTATGCTACTCTGGTGCCTCTGCACTATGCTAAGCTAAGGGTAGAATATTATCATTATCCTTATTATGCTCGTGAATCTCTTATTAATTCACTCGCCTAAACACCAGACACGATTCTTTTACCCTTACACGTTGAAATTTAACATTGTTATCATAATGAAGTGAGCGATTGCATCCATTCAAACAAGTAAAATTATCAGTAATTCTGACATCCTAGTGGCATATATACACTTTTGACCTTTACTATACTTCGTTTAACTCTAGAACCAGCTAAACTTATAGCTCTGATACTAATAAATGTAACACCCCTTTCCTGTATTCGTACACCGGGTACGAGTCAAAAATGTTACGACTTCTTTAATAAAAAATTAGGGTAATTTAAAATTTTTAGAAAACTTCTCAATGGTCACCCATCCTCAAATTTCTCTAGCCTAAACACGCTTAACTTCATTTAAAACCGACATAAATTATTTATTCGAGTTCCAATCATAAATCAATTATCTTAGCATGCAACTCATCACCTAAGATTATTCTTAACCTTGAATCTTTCCAGAAACGCCAATTACTTTGAAACCATAACAAACTTTAAAGGCCAATCACAACTCAAATAGGTTTAGCAAATATACATGCCACTATAATAATCAAACCTCAATTAGGATGTCATTACTGTGATTACTTGTTGAGCTTTCCAATATTGATGCAATGTTCTTCTCACTCTCATCTTGATTTACCTATGTGTGTACAATCAAACACACGCTAAGTACGAACTTAGTGAGGCAGTAAAGGAAGTTAATAACAATAATTTAAACTTTATTCAACTTCATGGCTACATTTATATAGCATGATATATGTCAATGCATCAACTTTCACATTGCATTAGTAATTATTTACTATATGCCAATGTCATAAGATTTTCATGCTTGTCCATTTGTCATAATATGCCTTATATGCATAAATGCATCATGATCACTAGATAAGTATACCATCATAGTAATCATATATCAACATAATATAAACCGAATAAAAATTTCTTACCGATATACTTGTCATTTACTTCGAGAGTTCATATACTCCCTAACCTATTTACTATTTATTATCCATTAACTTATATCCCAAAATAAACCTTGAGGACCCTGGGTACGCGAGTCAAATATGCACCGAAGTGCTAATACACCTAAGGTCATGCCCACCATCCACACATTTATAAGGCTGTGCTAACCATAATAGACATAAGGTCGTCCCCACCATCAGCACATTTATAAGGTTGTGCTAACCATATACACTAAGTGTCCTTTATATACACTATAGTGCTAAACCGGATAACCGAATATGCAGCGTGCTGCTGGACCTATGGCATGCAAACTATACCATGTCCCTCAATGATTTATTTGGGCATAATTTCCGTATTTATTTCATCCATGGCAATGGATATCAACATAATTTAACATTGGGCAGTCCATACCCGAAATAACATTCATAATATAACATCATATATAACTAGTGATCTATGCATTTATGTTCAGCCTTTGACATATTTAAAACATGTCAATATATGATCAATGACATAAATATCATGCCAATATATAAATAAGGTAGACTCATCGCAAGTCTTCCTAATGATGTATAAAACATTCATGTATCATGTTATGTATGCATTGCACTCATCGTGGCCACTTAACATAATGCCTCACTAAGTCATAGTTCAATCTTTTCTTTCTTAGAACCTCGAATCTTCTTTGATTTGTACTTGACTTCATTAATCACATGAATAAAATAAAATATTTGTTAGATTCAAATCTAACAATACCTTAAACATGTTGTCTAATATAATCATTCGAACATAAAATTTCCAAATATTTTTCATTTCTTCCTTGTACTGTTCAGAAACTCATTATGGTCCTTAGTGACCAATTTGAACTTCCCTTAATTCTTCCGAGCTTGCTGACTAACATTTAAATACAAAATGTTTCAAATTCCATTTTTGACAGCTTGCGCTACCTTCAAAGATTTATGTATACAGGGCAGAATACACACTGGATCTTACTTTCCTTTATATTGGAGAAACTAGATTCGATAACGGTTCTAAAGGTATAAGCCACATAAATTAATAAAATCTACAAAAATTATGAAAAATCACTGAATGTCGCAGATTGTCCAAGCAGAAAACTGCTCTATAATTTTTCTGACCTTCATTAGAATAAAAATTCATATCTTTTAACACGGTGCCAGAATCAGTTTCATTTGTTAAAGTGAAACTAGACTGATATACCTTTATATCGATATAAAATTCACCATATAACCTTTTTATAGAATTTATGGCAAAATTTTAAATTTACTGCCATAATTCAATTCTAACATAACTTTCCATAAATAACTCCTAATTTACACCAAATTCTCCTTATTTCTCTACTTGTCAATTTAGTCCCATCACTTTACTCCAAATGACTAAATGGAGCTTGTATTCATAAGTTCTCTTTACATCCTTCATCAAAATAGGCTTAAACCTTTACTACTCTAATTTCTCTTGATTTGTCAAAATGGTCACGAATTTCCAATATAAGGATTTAAGCTTCTTAATTTTACAAATTAGTCCTGAAATAAACATTACTACCTTAATTCCATAATTTTAACTAAAAATCAGGTTTACTCCTTCTACATATCCTCTTTGCCGAATAGACCATTCAAGTTTGACAATTTGTCAAAATAGTCACTAAAGCAATTAATTGTCGGTTTAGCATTCTAACTTCATTTTCATGCTTAGCAAAACCTTATATAA
Organism: Hibiscus mutabilis; assembly: GCA_019671005.1. Classification (NCBI taxonomy): domain Eukaryota; kingdom Viridiplantae; phylum Streptophyta; class Magnoliopsida; order Malvales; family Malvaceae; genus Hibiscus; species Hibiscus mutabilis. Next base: position 35,780,209 of record CM033720.1, on the reverse strand, counting down.
TCAATAAAAAATTATTAATTACAAAAAACATCAGCCCTTAATATTAATCAATCAAACCGAATAGGTCCATAAAGATTTCCAAATTGTCGATTTAGTCACTACTTGAAATAACTAGATTTTCATCCTCCAAACATCAAATTCAAGCTTCAATCTTCATCAAATCTATAAATACTCTTAAAATTTCAGATTTAAACACCAGCCCCTAACCTTTAAATTTTGGACGAAATAGTCCCTTAACTTTATACATCATTCCAATTTAGTCCTAAGCATGGAAACAACATAAAATCAAACATAGTTTCTTAAATCTTCAAATTCCCAAAATTCACATAACCCTAATTTCTTCCTCATATCAAATCTCATCAACCAAGCAATTATTCTATGAATTATTTACATCAAAAGATAGAGCTCGAAGAGTAGAACAACTTTCTAGTTCGGAAGATTACCTTAAAACCGAGATTTGGGGCTTAAATCGAGCTTGGAAAATTTTCTTCTTCTTTTCCCTCTTTCTCCATGGTTCAAGGCTGGAAAAGATGAACATTTTTTCATCTTTTAACTATTTGTAACTATTAAATGAATTTTAAATTCATTTAAATAGTGAAATTATCAATTTAGCCTTTAAATCCAATGGCTAATTTAATATCATCTAAAATCAAGGGTCAAGATTAAATCCATGTATATTTCATCTTTCAAAAATGTCCTCAACATTTCAAAAATATTTCAAAATTGTCATCCTTGCCAAATGACCAATTTGCCCTCCAAATAGTCTTTATTTACTAGTTTGTTTCAAAATTGCCATTCCATTATAATCTAACTAAATTAGTTCCTTCTCAACTGACCACTATTACATAAATATCATTTTATGATTTTCCATGGCTTATTGAACAGTCTCTAAAATTTCAATTCAATCCGATATTCGCTAAATACTTCTACTACGATTTTACCTTTATCGAGCTATCGAATCTATTCCGAAAATTCTATATTTTCATAATGTACCTCATGTCATCATCCTTAATCCAATGGTCTAGATTTAATCTTGAGTTATTAGTTACAAACTTTGCCCTTATAATTTTCCAAAATTATGATCTTGCCATTTTTCATCCAACGGCTCATATTTAACATGGAAAATGAACTTAAATCCAAGGGTTCATATTCTTCCAACACAAAGAAAATATCTTAGACATGTAAAATGACTTAATCACCTTGGCTTATCATCCTTCAAAATATCTTGGATATTCGATCTGATTATCCGAATATTTTTCTGAACTTTATCGCTTTATAGCCATTAATACAAACTCCGTACGAAAAATCTGAGTAACATGAAAACATCATTCTTGGGGGTAACTATTCATTTATAGGGTTAAAATATACAACTTTTTAAAATTACACTTTGGTCCCTGAACTTTTCCAAAGTTTATACTTTAGCCACAAAACTTTCAAATTTTACATTTTGGTCACTAGCAAAAAATTGGGATATTACAAAAAAATAGGAAAATTGAAATTCCTTTTGAATGAGGAAAAGACATACACCGAGTGAGATATAATGAATTTCATAATCGTTTGATATTATGATATTAATCTTAATGATTAGTATTTCTCAAAATCTTGAGAATATAATCATGTGTAAACAAGTTTTGAGTTTATTAAAACATAGTTTTATGGTTAAAACACATAGAAAACTTTACTCTAGTACGATTCTTTGTTTACACGTTGACCAAGACACTTATGGGTTTATTTCTATCTTAAAGATGTTAGAAATGTGGGGGGTGTCTTAAAATGATGATTAAAGTCAAAGAGGAACCTAGTTGATCCACATACCAAAAGTTAAAGTCGAAAGTTGGTTCTAGATTCGTCGAGCAGATGTGTCTAAAGCCCATTGGTTGAGGAATTCATGATGGATACTCAACTTAGTTATCTAAGTTCAATTTGGTCAAACGAAATCATGGAAAAACTCATAGTGTACATTTCTATCTATATATCTATCCCTAAGACGAATAATGTACATGCACAGGATAAGATTTATTGCTCTTAATAAATTCATAGCCTAGGCTTTGGGTGGTCTTGGTGAGAATGAATTGATGAATTTACCCATTTTGGATGAATTTCTGCCCTTAATAAGTTCATAACCAAGTGTTAAGTGAGTGGTTCTATCATGAAGGACTACATGAACTTGCCGCTAGAGAGGATGAGTTTTCTTAAACTCTTAATGAATTCAATCCCAAGAGTTTGGGTGATCCTATTTAAGAAGGACTCACTGAATTCACCAGTTAAAGAGGTTGATTATTTATTCTTAATGATTTATTATCCTAGAGTTTGGGTGGCTCATTTAATATGAACTTGAAGAAATTCACCTTGTTTTTGTGAGGTTGAGCAGTTGTAAAAGCTCTTAATTATTTCATAGCCCTGTTTCGGGTGGTTTATGTTGAGATAAACCTGATGAATTAACCTACGTAAGTGAGAAGGACTAACGCCTTTTATGAAAAATGTTGGGCCATTTTTCTAGTACACTTACTAGAATCCTGAGGAAAGAGGGCTATACATATATATATATACATTCATATATATACTTTGTGGACACATTGAGGACTTCGGTGGATGAAGGGGTTAGTTGTGTGTTATGAGTTCACCCTAATCTTAGAAAGTTCAAGATTCGTTCACTTATCTAAGAGAAAAATTACTCATCATCACTGCGTTCTAGTTCTAGATACTTTCACTAGTGCTTAAGCAACTAATCTCCCTATTGCTCTTCTCATGTTTTAACTTCAAATGCTCTCATTTTTACGAAGGATATTCTTTCACATTAGTAGGAGAATATTGTTAATGCTCGATTATAATATTTATTTTATAGCTATTTAATTCTATTATAAATAGAATTAAATTGTGCTTTGGAAATGATGGTTTTCCCCTCACTATTTAGCCTATAAATAGTGGGCAATTTTACTCATTTTGTACATCCCTAGGAAAATGTTTGCTTTAGAAAAACTCTCTTTTGTTTTCATAAACCTTTTCTGAGTGTTGTTTTGAGTTGAGAGAAGAGCAGTACCACCAGAATCCACTCCATCTTTCAGGTGTACAAAATTTGGAGAGTCGTGTTAACCTCAGGGGGTCGTTCGTCCATTGTAGCGATTACACACATCGGGGCGAATTCGCTTCTAAAGAAGTGGTTAATACCACGACATAGTTATCATTTTGTTTAATTATTTTATTATTTTTCAGTCAGTGCTAACGGTTCGTTTTGTAGCAATCTATTTTCCAACAACAAGATCCACATATTTGTTCTCTTCTCTGAAAATATGTCTGATTTAATAGACCCTATCTTCATTAATAAAGAATTTGCAACCAGGAATTAAATTTTTTAACCGATCTTCGGTTAAAATTATTTCAATCAGTAACTGATTCAATTGGATGGACATATTAAAGAAATGATTTTTTAAAGCAATCCAATCCCAAAATAATTACATGCTCCCCAAAGAGCACAAGATAGTATTATAAATTGGAAGCTCATTCATTAGTAATAGCGAAAAAGAAAAATTGATACAATTTAACTACCAACAACTTCTATCAATGAAATAAAATAACAATCAGTTGGTCCCCTCCCTTCGGAGGTTTGAATCTCTCAGCAAAACCAAACCTGGAAAAGAAACAAGGGATTAAAATATCTTGGCCAGATCTTTCATTAGGCCACGGTTGGTAGTGGCAAAATCGATGTACTCTGCATATGAGATGTAGCCATCCCCGTCGGTATCGATCTCAGACATCATCCCCCTAACTTCTTCCTCAGTGACGCTGCCGAGTGTCTGCAACACATCTCCGAGCTCCGATGCGGAGATTCTGCCGTCTCCATTCGTGTCAAAACGCTTGAAGATGCGATCGTTGTTGGCCTTCTCTTCGTCATCCATTGGTTGTTTTTGGATGAGGAAAGTCTTGATTTTTTAACATGTAAAAGAAAAACGCGAGGGTGTTCTTAAAGGAACAGGGGGTCCTGCATTACAAACGGATCACCTGTAAAAATGTTGTTTCCATCCAGCTGTTTTACTGAAATTAAGGTAAAAACTAACCAAGAGACTCAGTCAATTAAATAAACATAAATTGTTGGATAGGTCAAGGGATCAAACATGTTATATCTCCTTATATTTATTACACTTGTCATGTTCATATCATATCTAAAATAACTAAATCAATTAAAAACATTTTCACATTGGATCAATTAAATTTACTAGAAAAGAAAAAAATATTTTTGACACATCAATCATACAGCTTTATAGATAAATAAAAGTATAACCAGAACATAACATAATATAGATTGTAAAACATAAAAAAAACAGTAAATCTAAAAATAAAATATAAGTGTTGCACTCACAAAAAAATATCTACGGTCTATTGTAGGAAAGGTCTCTGGGAGTTGACAAAAATAAAAATTAGATGAAATCCCCAAAATCAGCAACCATCTTTCACACATATTCCCAAAAGTGGCGATCCGTTGTAGATTACAACGGTAAACAACCCAAAGAGATCAAACCCTATGTAACCACCGATAAACACGAATCAGAAATAAGCGCCATAAAGATCACCGTATGAATACTAAAAGTCCGCAAAAATAACTATAGAAATGTGCCATAAGGCAAAAAAAATATATCACAGAGGCAGAGAAAAGCGCAACAAAGTATGTGAAAAAAATAAATAAATAAAACCAAATAAAAAACAATAAAAATATGAATTATTGATAGTCGATAATTAGCACCAAAATGATGCCGTCCCCAATTAGATAAAGAAAAAAATGAAGAAGAATGCGCTTATGGTATGATCGGCAAGGGTTTTCAGTTGGTAAAAAACCTTATAATTTTTTTATTTCAAATAAAAGATAAACACTTCATTCAACGTATGCAAAATTGAGCACGCTACACAATTGCACCTCTATTTGACATGGCATGTAAAATACATAAAAAAAAAAAAAGTAGCATTGTTTGAGAACTACAATCTAGAGCTTGAGACAAGTCAACACTGTAAAGACACAAGCTCGGCTCAAACTCAAATGCATTTAAGGTTGTAATTCGGATATTTGATCTTTTTTTTCAGATTCATATATTGAAATGATTATTTACTAAAGAATTAGAGCAAATGCATGTAGACACTTCATACATTCAATATTTGATTCTATATTATTTGTGATTATTGATTTTAAATTTGGATATTTAAATCTGACTATAGATTATAAAAAAAAGAATATGTTTGTTTCTAAGGGATTAAAAATTTATTATCAATTTTAGCAAATTCAGATTTTGATTTATGTGGACACAAATATTTGACATGATTAAAAATTATGAATTCGATTCTTCAAAAAAATTGAATTAGGATATGAAGCCGATAATAATATTAAATTCAATTTTGTATTCATATATTAATACTAAAATAATTTGGGGATAAAAAGTGGATCCAGATTTCCAGATTGATTTGAATCTAGATACCTTTAACAATAATACTACTACTGTCTCATAAAACATATCTCTTTTGTATTTTAAAATTGTCATACTTAAATTGTCTCATTGAAAAACTCAACCACTTTTATTAAACACATTTTCTTTTCTACCACACTTTTTAGTTTTTCAACAAAATAAACTTTAACTTTTTAAAGATAAAATTGTCATTTTAATTATTTTACAACACATCTCTTACACAAACTTTTCTTTCTAAAACTACGTGAAAAGTCAACAAGGGACAAAATTTGTGAGATGGATATATGGTTAGGATCCACTTACATTGTGTAAAATTTAATTACTTTTACACATTTTTGGACCGTTGGATGATAGTAATAAATAGCTAAGATTATTTCCTTATTTTTTTCAAGTGATAATCTTCACATTTTCTACTGTTAATCTCATCCATTCATTTACCTTCATCTAACAGTCCAGAAAAGGTGTAAAACTTTTAAGTTTTACATAGTATAAGAGGATCTTATCCCATATTGATACATGCATAGGAGGGCTGGAAATATGCATTAAAGAAAAAAAGTTGACACTATTTCACATGCCAGATTTTCTTGCCTTTGATGCTTTAGATTCAAGGACGAATCATTTTTAGGAAAGAGAGGATGATACATGCATGGGGGGCTGGAAAGATGCATTGAAGACAAGAAGTTGAAACTGTTTTCTAAGTCTGGAAAATTAGTTGACTTAAGGAGACATTTCGAATGGGATTTGGGCAGTTTTGGGTTGAGTTGTCTTCTGATGAATTGACCATCGTTCAGTTACCTTTCCGACGCATCTTGAAAAGCATCATTCCGATGTCGGGAGCTGAAGAAACAACAATTTTACAGAAGACTGTGCATACAGAAAACTGGATGCGAGATGATTACGGGATTTTGTAAAATTCAGCCCAAAAGCTAACAATAATTGTTATGCATGTTTTGATTTGGAATCAATGAAAATGCTTTGGTCGTACGCATGGTTTGAAAACAAGTGTTTAGTTTTCAAAGGAATTTAAATGCATCGTCATTTTAAGATCATTCTCACTAAGCATATGTGCTTACGCTCTCTTTTTCATAATGATGCAGAGCATTGAAGTTTGGGGTAGTAAAGGCAAGGGTTAAAGTGATCCGAGAACAAAGACTACTTTTGAGAATGAACTCGGTTTAAGTTTCCAGTTAATAAGGCAATATGTTCACCATGTTTTTGGGATTTGTAATTCTATTTTCCCTGGTTTTTTAGCATGTTTAATGTTGTGTTTTGGAGTTGGATTGATGTTGATAAGTATGTTGTTAAACCTTGCTTATAGTTGATGCTAGGTGGTTGTTTAGGTATGCAACTGGATAGCGTTGATTGAATGCCATGACTTGATGACTCTAGTATGTTGATTTTGATGTTATAAATTTGTGTGGAAGTGGCATATGCTGGTAAATGTTCAATTGAGCGTTTTGGTATGATTGGTAAGGTGGTCTAGGGAGTGAGCCTATAGGTTGATCTTTTCGAAGCTTATGTTTTGTTGTGGTTGCTAAATCTTAGTGCAAGTATTGGAATATGAATAGATGATTGTTTGTATGCATGAGTGTGAGTTGCTAGGATCTAAATGCATCTAGTTTTGATTGAAAAAATAGCTAAGAATGACATTTCGGGTCTAGGCGTATCAGAATATGTCCCCTCATACTGATACGGCTAGGCCATTTTAGGCTTAGCATTTCGATACGTGGGGACGTGTTTCGATACATGTAAGAGCAAACTGGCTTAGCGTTTTGATACACGGGGCTGTATCGATACGATTTTGAGCTACTAGAATTTGAGTTTTGAAAATTGGCCAAGGTGTACTGAAACACCTGTACGGGTACCGATACAGGCTGCAGTTAAATCAATTATTGGGGTGTTTGAATGTTTTTGTTTCTTCCATTTTGGTCCCTGATTGTTGTGAATGCCAATTGCTTATGTTTGGATGGTCGGATTGAGTCGAGAATTGACATGCAAGCATGTAATTTGTCTAATTGAGGATTGGTAACCCTAAATTCAATAATGGTCCTTTAACTTACCAATTTTACGTTATAGTCCCTAAAATATATCCTTTGTAATTGGTTGCTTTTCGTGGTCCGTTTCCTTTGTAAATTCATCCGCTGCAGGCATGATCACTTAGGGTTAATAAAACACATCTAGACAAGATAAAAGGAAAAAATGGATCAGGTTTTGTAATCTTTCTCCGGTTTGCTTTGGCAAACCTAATGTAGCTCTCTCGGTTTGGTCAGACGTCTAGGCCCGATCGAGGGGGTTACATTTGTTGGTATCATAGCAGGTTACGAAAGGTTGGGATGTTGTTGTTTGTTTAAATGCTATTATTTGATATGCACGGTGATTGTGAATATGTTCAGTGACTGTTTTATATCATGTTAGGGTGTGAATTGGGAACACATTGCCTATTACAGAGGTTTTAAAATGTTTTATAAGGTTGTCTTGGATCCTTTGCTGAATGCTAGCCTGACTTTAATGTGTTTTGATGCTTTTGTTAGCATGGCTTGATATGATACTCGTTCTATGGCTGGTAATGGCAGGTCCGGGCAAGGTAATGTTGAGGAAGGGAATCTTCATAATGTTTTACCTCCTCCTCCTTTGTTGGTTCCTCCTGTTGATGTTGGCGTATCGAAACGCGTCCCCTCATATCGGTACGGTAGGCCATTTTAGGCTTAGCATTTTGATACGCGGGAAAGGTGTTTCGATACGGCTAAGCCCTTTTAGTCATAGCGTTTCGATATGCGGGAAGGTGTTTCAACAGGGTAAAAGCCAACTTGCTTAGCATTTTGATATGCGAGACCGTATCAGTACAGTTTTGAGCTCCTAGAATCTGAGTTTTGAAAATTTCCCAAGGCGTTTCGAAACACCTGTATGCGTACTGATACGAGCTGTAGTTAAATCAATTATTGGGGTGTTTGAAAGTTTCTGATTCTTCTATTTTGGTCCCTGATTGTTTTGAATGCAATTGCTTGAGTTTGGATGGTCGGATTGAGTCGAGAATTGGCATGCAAGCATGTAATTTGACTAATTGAGGATTCGTAACCCTAAATTCAATAATGGTCCTTTAATTTGCCAGTTTTACATTTTAGTCCTTAAAATGTATCATTTGCAATTGGTTTCCTTTTCGTGGTACGTTTCCTTTGTAAATTCATTCGCTGCAAGCATGATCACTTAGGGTTAATAAAACACATCTAGACAAGATAAAAGGAAAAATGAATAGGGTTTTGTAATCTTTCTCTGGTTTGCTTCGGCAAACCTAATATAGCTCTCTTGATTCGGTTGGGCGTCTAGACCGGGTTGAGGGGGTTACATTTTGAGAGTGACACACGAGGTTGTGAGACACGTTTAACCATTCGGCAGATGTTAATGTGTGCAGTTCGACACTTGCGAGGCTTCAGATTGTCAAAGTGTTTGTTTGCGCCTTTTGGAGGAGTTGTCAGGACTTTCTCCCTATTGAGAATGTAAGTGGATGTTGAGGTAAGATTGAGTTGGACGTCGGTGTCCATCACCTTTGTTGGAGGATACAGACTCAGTTGAAAAAGTTAGAGGTTCAATTGTGAAGGTGCAACTTGAAGGATGTTTCTTTTGTCTTAGTGTTTTGCCCAAGGGAGAAGCGGGCTTGTTCGTTAGTAAGAAGTTGGTGTTTTGAGGTGATGCTTAAAACATAGATAGTTGTTGTGTGATAGTAGAAGACCGTTACGTGTCTCCTAAGGTGGATGACTCGTTTAACCTATTTGTGATGTATCTGTGTGTTTCTTCAAGATTGGTTCAAGAATAAGATGGTCGTGGTTAAAGTGATAAAGGCTTAGAGTTCGAAATGAATTTTGGAATGAGGATTCCCCTTTTTTGGGCGTGTTTTGGTAATGTTGGATGCCTGCAGTGACTTTTGAGGTTTTCAGCAATAATAAGGTAGGGGCCACCATGTTGTTTCTTGAATGTAAGCTGATGATTTACGTGACACTTGCAAATGTACAAGGAATATGGAAATATGAACGTTGACAAGATGATTGCCTTAAAGACCTTGTGCGTGAGAGGGAGGTCGGTTACCATGTAATCAGTAAGGAATCAAGAGTTGAAGGCTTCACAAATGCTTTTGTTTTGTATCATAGTTCCCTTGAGGCAACCGAGGAATATTAATTGGGATCCAAGCTACGTGGGACCACTATGTTGTGATAGTGGTGTCGACCCAATTAAAGTCGAATAAGATTTCAAGATCGCCGATGATGTTTTGTCGTATTGTCAGGGCTGTATTTTTCTGTTAAAGTGAGAATGTTGTGTTCGCCTCAACAGTGTAAAACTTTGGGTGCTCAATCTTTAAGGAGTTTGAGTTTTGGACAACGAGGCGAGTCAAAGTAATTAAGAGTTGTTTATCGCGTGATCGATCACCACCTAGGTAAGTGATCTTGACAAGAGAATGATTATACAGAGTTAGTTCAGGTTAGAGGATCGTGCTACCCATGTGGGGTGATCAAGGAATGCAAGTGGTGATAGTGTAAATGAGCTCTAATGCTAGCTCTATACAATACTGATACTCAATTCATCTGGTGTTGGTACTGATCGGTTAGTACTGGTACTCTTGTGTTTGTCAGTTAAGCTTCGAGTTAAAAATTGATTCGTTTTGGAAGTCATAGGAATTGGCTTCTGATTCTGATTAAGGGGACATAGTGTTGTGATTGGATTTGGGTCTGATAGACTTCGAGATCTTGTTGTGGGTGCCTTAGAGAAAAGGATAGATCAAGGTAAGAAATTATCCCTTTATAATACAATGGTCAATTATGGTAAACTTTGAGAGCGACAGTTGGTACCAAGCTTTCATCATAGTTTTAGGAAATAATGTGGACTCGTATGTTGAGATTGTTATGAGTGTTTTACTTGCCATCGGTTGGGAGTCAAACATTGAATTTCTCAGAGTTGTTGTGATGCTTCGATGTTCCTCAACGAAAATTGAATAGATGACCGTGGAACTTGTAAAGGATTATGAGTGCAAAGTTTTGATGGGATTTCTTTGAGTAATGATATAGTCTTTGGTAGGTACCGTTTGATATTTTCGGCAAAGGTGAGATCCAGATTAAAAATCTACTTAGATTGTTATGGTTGGGTTGTACGACACTACGGTGTGTACATGTTACCTTTTAATACGAGATTCTAGGTTTATGATGGAACCTTATTCCTTGGTGGGATTTCTATGTGATGGCAGATCTGATGGTACAGATGATGTGTTTTCGGACACATTATAGTTGAGAGCGTAAGATTCTTGCATGAACTACCAATAAAAGTTATCATGCAAGTTTAAGGTAAGAACTTGGCGAATGGAGACGTTCTTTTTTTCAAGTCTTGTACCGAACAAGCGATGCTTTAAATTTACGAGGTCAGCAGGGTTAGAGACTCCTTCAAGGAGTCACCACAAGGGAAATTGTTCATTTTGGCTGCAGTGGCTGTTTAACATCTTGTTCTTTTTAGATCGTACGTTGTTGTGGAATAATTTTTGTGTGTAGCCATCTTTTTGGGTTCTATAGCGTAAGTTAAGTTTCCTTGTTGACGTGTTCGTGTGACAGTTTTATCGGGATACCGTTGGATTTTGCTTGTCGTTTGTGATGTACAAAGTGAGGATGAAATTCTTTTCAGAGAAGAATAAATTGAGACTATGAGTGCAACATTCGAGGACAATGTTATTCCTGATAAGAGTTGAGATCAGAGTAGCGCAGTGGGTTATACTCGAGGACCTTGAAGAGTTAAGAAGTTTTTGTATCTATCTTGTTTTACTAGGAAAAATTTCGAGGACGAAATTTTCTTAAAGGAGGGGGGAATTGTAACGATCCAAATTTCGAGTTTCATAAATTGGGCCTCGGCCCCAATTTATTTGGGCCTTATGTTTTAGAGCCCAATTAAGAATAATCATTTAGGCTTAAGGGTAAAAAGGAGAAAGCAGTATTTTACTATTTATGGAAAAAGGGGGAAAAGAAAGTAGATAGTTTTGAATAAAAAGGGGGTTGGTGATGTGATGGGGGAGAGAAAAATAAAAAGGAAAAGAGAGAATGAGATAAGGGGAGAGATAAGAAAAAGGTGGTTTTAGAGAGAATAAGAGTTCAAGGGGTTTTTCGCCGTCATTTAGCCCGTCGTGGATGTCACCGCCGCTGCCATTAGCTTTAGCTCGATGAGAGGAGTCCGAAAGTGGTTCTTACGTCGCCAAATTCATCGGTATTCACCGGGGTAGAGGAAACAAAGATCTGACCTTGTCGAAAACACCATGTTCCGACCACCACCGCCGTAAGTGGAGGACAAGCAATGAGCTAGGTTTGAGGGAATGTTAACTCCTCAAATAATTTACTTTCCATGCACATAATTTACTTTTTAAAGAATCTGACTATCTTTATCAAAACCTTTTGAAAAGATATCTTAGCTTATCCATTACACTTTAGCCCTACCTTTATAAGACTCTGCTATCAACTATTCAAGTAGAATTAACCTCTTAGTTGACTTTTCTGAATACTCTTTGGTTACAAGTTCAATACACTTTATCGATAATAGACTTCCAAACTTATTCAGTATGTACTCAAATATCACTTTCATCATACCTTTATTCCAGATTCTTTGTCTTCCTGATCTATCAGGCTTCATAGTTGACATCTTATAATACTAATGTCTCCTTAAAGAAATGATCCTTCTTACTTAGGTTGTGTCTGATTTAAAGACTTTTCAAAGTTTTTCTAACATTTGAGGAGTCTACACCGTAACTCTTTCCATGTTTGTTTTGATTGTCCTTGCAATATAGTTTACTACTTTTAGTACTCTGACTGATTCATACCTAACATCTTATTTTTGAGCTTCAAATATAATCTCTTTACAGATCAATTTCTTTCTTAGTTTCTTTTCTAATCATCTCAGTAGTATCATTACTTAACTTTCCAATTCTCCCTTATATGTACTGACAGTACAAACATCTTATAATAAGATACTACTGAGTTATTTCCATCATAACTTCAGTCCTTAACTTATTTTTGAGTAAATCGTCAGATTACATCTACAGCAACTACTAACATTGTTATCTTCAAAAATATATATTTCTAAAGTAAAGATATTTCTTCTTCTTACTCCTTCGTATCCGAGTATCTTATAATTATTGTATCATCTCTTTATTATGCAGATAACTTATTCTAAACAAGAACTAACTTCCAGGCTTATTTTACTGTATCATATCCACTATGAGTCCTTTCTTGACCTCTAAGATTCGTCAACTAACGAAATCCATTATTGTTTTACTTTTCTTATTCTAGTATCATTTCACCTTATACTAATGAGGAGTAGCATCAAGTCATACAATCAGTACATCAGTAATATGACATCCTAGGGGCATGTATTTACTGAAAACTCCATATCAAACTTGGTTTAGTATCAAGAACCGGCTAAACCTTTGCTCTGATACCAATAAATGTAACACCCATAACTTATACTCGTAGTTGAATATACATTATAGATGTTATTTAAACATGCTACTGAAATTAAGCTTAATTTTTTTATTCCTATACGATTCATTGTCTACCTGATTATTCAGACTATCATTATAGTTCAATTTAATGCATCATATACTATCAATAAGTAAATGGTTTACATAATTCATCATCATTTCTCATGATAGAAATTCACATTACATATTCTATTTAATTTACCTATATTGCAACATGCATTAGCTCAATATATAGTTAGTGCAATACTATTTTTAAATTAAGGTCGATTATTCACAAGTCTTCCTAATTACTTTTTGAAACACATAAATGCACTCACCTGGGCCATTTATTAGTTTGCCTCACTAAGCTCTATTCGATCCTTTCTTTCATAGTGCCTCAAACCTTCTTTTGATTCGGATCCAAACTTCATTAATCACATGAATGTGAATAACACTTGTTAGATTCACTTCTAACAATATTTCAATTAAGCTATTTAATTATTCAACATAAAAATTTTCCATAATTTTTTTCCTTTCTTATATTGTTCACATACTCATTTTTGGTCCCTAATGACCATTTTGATCTTCTAATAATTCCTCCAAGCTTGCTAACCAACATTAGACACAAATTGTCTCAATTTCCATTTTCTGTCAACTTGCACTACCATCAAAGATTTACTTCTATAGGGCAGAATACATACTGAATCTTAATATCCTTTATACCGTAGAAACTAGATTCATAATGGTTCTAACGGTATAAGCCACATAATTTAATAAAATCTACAAAAATTATGAAAATTCATCAAACTTTCGTTTACAGGGCTGTCCTGACAAGAACTGGTTTGTAATTTTTCTGACTTTCATTCGATTAAAAATTAATATATTTTAACTCGGTACTCGAAATCAGTTTTCGTTTGCTGGAAACGAAACTAGATTCGATAAGCTTTTCAATCACATAAACGAATAACCCAGATTCAATTTGTACGATTTATGGCAAATTTTCAAAGTCGAATTCCAGTATTGAATTTCGGAACAGACTGCTATTTTGTTTTCTAACCTTTCATCACTTAAAAATGCATATCTTTTGATATATGAATCAAAATCAATGACCGTTTGTTTTAAACGAATCTAGACGAATAAATCTTTACATTGATATAAAATTCACCATATAACCATTTTTTGTAGAATTTATGGTGAATTTTCAAACTTACTGCCAAATTCAGTTTTCCTACACAACTTCCATAAATAACTTCATACTTTATATTAATTTCTCCTTACTTTGCTATTTGTCAATTTGGTCCCCTTACTTGATTCAAATCACTAATGTATCACTTTCTTCATCAAATAATTATTCAAAAATTATTTCCTCTATTTTTTCGTTCTTTCTGAAATAGTCACTAAAAATGCAAAGATAAGGATTCAAGCTTCTTAACTTTGCTAATTAGTCCTCAAATCAACACTACTACTTGAATTCTATTATTTCAACCAAGATCGGATTTAGTCCTCCTTTAAAACCTCATTTTTGAATTGGTCACTTAGCTTTGACAAATTTTCAAAATGGTCACTAACTCGATTCAACATCGGTTTAACATTCTAACTTCAATTTCACATATCCTACTTCAATAATAACATAAGTACACTTCAAAATCATAAAAATTTAGATTAGTCCTCTAACTTTCAAAATTTCTGAAATGGTCCTTATACCTTTAATTTAGGGTTTTGCTTCCAAATAACAAATTCAAGCTTACTAGATCATTTATCCAACATCACAAACCCTAAATCAAACTTGAATCCATAAACCCTAATCATCTTCATAATAATCAAAACATGTAGAGTTTAAATCCCAACTCAATAACATGATTTTAACATCACAAAAACTTGATTTTAACTTGAATTTCAACATGAAATCATAAAATCTCAAAAACCCCAATTGAGTCCATAAACCCTAATTTCTTTCTCATAAAAATTCTCATCAATCAATCATGTATTCCATGAATTATTGACATCAAAAGATAGAGCTTGAAGAGTATAACAACTTTGCAGTTGAAAGTATTACCTGAAAATCGAGTTTTCGGGGCTTGAATCGAGCTTGAAAAATTTTCTCCCTTTTTTTCCCCTTAGTTCGAAATATTTCAAGAAAGATGAACAATTTGGTTCATCTTTTACTTATTTAAATCCACATGTTAAAATTAAATGAATTTAAAATTCATTTAATTAGTGAAATTACTAATTGGCCCTTTTAATCTAATGGCCAAGATTTAATCTTATAAAAAATCAATGGCCATGATTTGATCCAAGTGTAATTTGCCTTCCAAAATTGCCCTCAATATTTCAAAATTGCCATCCTTGTCAAATGACCAATTTGCCCTCCAACTAGTCTTTATTTACTAGTTTGCCATTCTTGTAAAAGTTCAACTAAGTCTATTTGAAATCCAACCAACTATAATAAAATATTCATAAAATAGTATTTTATAACTTTTCCATGGCTTTTGGATCAACCTCTGAAATTTCTATTCGATCTGATCTCTTGATATTCATAAAATACTTTTACTACGATTTCACCTTTATCGAGCTATCGGATTTATTCCCAAAAATTACATATTTCTATATTTGGAAAATGAACACTATCATCTTATAAAAGTTTCCTTTCCTAAAGTCTTAGACTGGATTTTCCTAACTTAGTCTACTATTCCGATAATTATCGAAAATCTCCATAGAATAAAATTTCTCTTAGAAATCCTTTATCGATAATCCATTCAAATATTCTTTACCTTTACTGAATCCAAAATATCGATTAGAAACACTTTTATAGGACCTTCCTGAAGGTCACCCATCCTTGTATTTCTCTAGCATGAGCACGCTTAACAATTTCATTCAATCCAAATTCGGTACCTTTCTCTGCCTCTTAATTCTTAAAACCGATATCAAGGTCCCTATTTCGACCCGATTCACTCTTATACTGAATAAAATTACTTGTTGGGGAAATTTACACTTTAGTCTCCAAACTTTTCCAAAGTTTATACTTTAACCCCTTAAACTTTCAAAATTTACAATTTAGTCACTAGCCAAAATTTGGGATATTACAGATTAATTGCCAAATACTAAGGAGAGAAACTTCGACAGAAGATATTCAAGTAGATGAACTTACACCTGAAGTGAATCTACTCCTTAGGAGTATAGATTGAATCTTCACCAAGTTAATTGTTTTAAAACTCACTATAGACATGTAGGTGTTAAAAGTAATTAGCTTAGGGTATTGTCATTGACGGAGGAAATACTAACTTAAAATATACTCGACAATAAAACTAAGGTTGAAAGTTATTAATTGCCACCACCGTTATTGTGAAATCCAAACATCTATTGCCAAGCCTATCAATCATCTTGACACGTGTGTTTGCCACTCTACCTGAATCTTTGCTTCAATTTCTTTTATCATTTTCATAATTAGATCCGAAATCAATTGCCATCTTATTTTTTTAATTCACAAGTATTTATCGTGGCTTTTAATTCTTGGATAATCCTTATGGATCAGATACTTTCTCACACTATATTACTTGCTGACTGTGTATACTTGCATGCAAAAAGATATTTAGTTGGCATTATTTTACCGTCATAATTGCGCAAAATCATTAACCTTTTTGCCAACTAGTATATCGTTGACACCATGTGACAAGCAGCTCATCTACTCTTCATGCCTCTAATCCCTATAATGGTAAGGGTTCTGTTCTCATAGGTGATGGTTCTTACCTCTCTATCTCGCATATAGGCCAATCTACTATTTTATCTACATCTCGGGAACTTCATCTTACTCAGCTTCTACATGTTCCTAAAATTACTAGAAATCTATTATCCGTGTCTAAGTTCACTGCTGATAACCCTATCTTCATTGAGTTTCATGCTGGGTATTGTTGTGGGAAGGATGAACATGCAGGTGCAATTCTTTTACGAGGGACTCAAGAAGGTGGCTTGTACAGTTTTACTAGTGATTGCTCCAAGAATTCCATCACAGCCTATGTTGCTACTGTCAAACCTAATGACTCATTTTAGATATGGCATCAACGTTTAGGGCATCCCTCTTGTGAGGTGCTTAGCTTGGCTGTAAATAAACAAGTTAGTTTAGAGAAACAAGTTATTTGTAAAGCTTGTTTAATGGGCAAGAGTCACACTCTTCCTTTTTGTGACTCTACAATAGTGTATTCCACTCCATTTGAATTAGTTGAAGTTGATTTGTGGTGTCCTCATCCTATTCGATCTAATGGTTATCAATATTACATTTTGTTTGTTGATTTGTTCACTCCCAATTCTTGGGTTTATTTGCTTAAGGCTAAATCTGATGCTTCTATGGCGTTTTCCCTGTTTTATGCCATGCTTCAAACTCAATTTAATGCTGTGTTCTTGCTATACAATCTGATTGTGAGGGAGAATTTCACTTTTTAGCCAGTACCTTGGCCACTCTTGGTGTATTGCATCGGGTTACTTGTCCTCACTCTTCACAACAGAATGGTGTTGTCGAGAGAAAGCACCGCCATATCGTTGAGACAGCTTTCACACTCTTAGCTTAGGCTTCTTTGCCAATGAAATTCTGGTCTTATGCTGTTTTAAGTGCTACATTTCTTATCAATCGTCTTCCTTCTCGCCTTCTTGGGAATATCTCTCCTTTTCAGAAGCTTCATGGTCGAGCACCTAATTATGGCACACTGAGAGTATTTTGTTGCGACTGTTTTCCTCATATACAGCCATTCAACCGTCACAAGATCGATTTTAGGTCCAAGCCTTGTTTATTTCTTGGATATTCGCCTAAGCATAGAGGGTATCAATGCTTAGATGACACAAACAGAGTGTATATTTCCAGAAATGTTATTTTTAATGAGCAAATGTTTCCCCGGGCCACTGCTATGCCTCTTGGTTATTCCCATGTTCCCTCTTCATCTGATTTTCCTGATTTTGGTGTTTCAGCTACATCTTCTCCTATAGCTCGAACTGAACCTGCTAAGCCACCTATATCACCTGAGCATACTGATCATTCTGTGCCGCCTATCTCACCTGGTCAAGCTGACCATCCTGGTTCTTTTATGCAAGCTGAGCAGTGTGCCTTGCGCATGTCTTCTAGCCCTTCTGCCTCTAGTTCTCCTGCTTATCATTCCAATGATCTTCCAGCTGATGAATGTTCCCAAGCTGCTTCTGATGTTCCTGCCCCAATCAACATTGACACCTTTCTCAACTCTCACCCCATGGTAACTCATAGCAAAGATGGGGTGTTCAAACCCAATATTTATCATCCCCAATGTAGCTCTACACTTACATCAATCCGAGATGCTTTTGCACATCCTAAGTGGTCTACGGTTGTTATGGAAGAGTATAATGCTCTCGTTAACAATAACACATGGGATCTTGTTGAGTTACCTGTTGGCAAGAAGGCCATTGGCTGCAAATGGTTAGTCAAAATTAAACATAATCCTGATGGCTCGGTTAATCAATACAAGGCTCGGTTAATGGCTAATGGCTTCACACAGGTTCTAGGCCATGATTTTCTTGATACTTTTAGTCTCGTGGTTCGTTTCTTCACTGTTAACATCCTGATCTTAGTGGTTGTCGCAAAATCTTGATTGATTCAACAAATTGATGTTAATAATGCCTTCCTTAAAGGTGATTTGCAGGAGGCAGTCTATATGCATCAACCCTCAGGATTTATGCGCGCCAATACTAATGGTACACCTCTTGTATGTCATATTTGAAAGGCTCTTTACGACTTGAGGCAAGCTCCACGTAATTGGTACCTCAAACTGAAAGCTTTTCTAGGTAATAATGGTTTCAAACTTTCTTCAGCTTATAATTCTTTATTTGTATGCATCACTGCTGAGCAGGGTTCTAAATCGCGGACCGCTAACGCGATTGCGGCTGCGAAATTGCGGTCGTGCCGCCGTCCGAAACCGTATTTGGTGAAATTCGCGGTGGGCAACGGAATCACGACTATTGCGGTCTGTCGCGGATGCGAAATAACGCGATTGCAGTTGTCGTGGCGATAACGGGACGCTATCCCTGTTATCAGAACAATCGCGGCACCACCTGGTGGCCGGAGATAAAAATGAAAAGGAAAAAAAAGTTGCAGCTCGAGCGGGAGAAGAGAAGATGAAAAATAAAAAAGGGTAAATTGCTGGTGGAGGGTTCAAATTTTAGTGATTTTTGGAGAGACTTAAAAGTTTTTACTCCGCTTACAGTTTATTCCTTTTAGATTTTTAGTTTAATTAGGATGTTTTGTTTTATTTCAATTAAGTCCTTAAATCCATAATGAAACTTCCAATTGAGCCACTAAGTCTTATTTTCTTTCAATTAAATCCTTTCATAAGTGTTGGAAAACCCTCTAAAAATCATAAAAGTAACTTTTTATAATTATAATTGTTATTATTATGTTTTATAATAATTTGTGTGAATTTTATAAATAATAACAATGAAAACGAATAATTTGACCAGATATTTTTTAGGAAACATTGAAAACCTATCTCAAGTCTCATATATGGAATTTTAATTATTTTATTTATAAAATATTCAAACTTATTAAAGAAGTTGAATGTTTAATATTTCTTATTTTATTTTTGTTATAGTTAATATAATTTTTTTGGGAAATTTGTAAAGAAATATAATAATAATTAATGATTGTAAAAATTGTGTTCTCAAACTAATAAAAGTTCATAAACATTACAAAACATTCTAAAAATCATCAAAAATGACTTTTTTATATTTACACTTTACATTTATTATATTTTACAATAAGTTGTGTGAATTTAAAAAAAAAATCACGACCTCAACATCCACAATAACCGCAATAGCATTCGTTATGTCTGCAACCGCGATAAACGCGACGCGACCGCTATTTAAATCCCTGATGCTGAGGTCACTCTATATCTCGTAGTTTATGTAGATGATATTTTGATTACGGGTAGCTCTCAAATTCATGTTCAATGTATTATTGATTTGCTTCATGATCAGTTCTCCATTAAAGATTTGGGTAATCTACGCTTCTTGACATTGAAGTCCAGCCTATTGGTGCTAGATTGGCTTTAAATCAAAAGCAGTATATCCACGAGTTACTTGAGAAAACTGGGCAACTCGATGCTAAACCTGTTTCTACTCCTATGGTGCCTTATCCCAAGCTCAGTCGACATGATGGTGAGCCACTGAGTGATGCTCAAGGTTATCGAAGTGTTGTTGGTGCCTTACAATACATCTGACATACTCGCCCTGATGTGTCTCTCTCTGTTAATAAAGTTGCCCAGTTCATGCAAAACCCTACTGATATTCACTGGCAAGCTGTAGTGAGAATATTGCGTTATATTAAAGGAACTATTGATCGTGGTTTGTTGTTTGCTCCCCAAGGTTTAGATTCCTTTCTCCTTAC
The DNA here is from genome assembly GCA_019671005.1 of Hibiscus mutabilis. NCBI lineage: Eukaryota > Viridiplantae > Streptophyta > Magnoliopsida > Malvales > Malvaceae > Hibiscus > Hibiscus mutabilis. Next base: position 35,759,886 of record CM033720.1, on the reverse strand, counting down.
TGCCTTCTCCGATGCAGATTGGGGAAGCGACATTGATGATCGCATGTCCACTACTGGGTTTGTGCATCTCTCGGTTCTCATCTTCTTATATGGAGTTCCAAAAAACAACGGGCTATCTCTCGCTCTACTGTTGAAGTCGAATATCGTAGCCTTGCCGATGCAGCTTCTAACATTTTCTGGATCGTGTCTATCTTGTCCGATATGGGTATCACATTACATGATGTTCCTCGTGTCTGGTGTGATAACACCAGTACCGTTTCGATGGCTGCAAATCCAGTCCTCCATGCCAAAACTAAGCATGTCGACCTGGACTTGCATTTCGTTCGTGAGAAGGTTGCTTCGGGCACTTTGTAGGTGAATTATGTACCGGCTCGATGTCAAGGGTTCAACAGTTTGAAACTTTTCGTGGCCACCTACATGTTTTGACAGCTGGTCAAGATGAAGAAGAAAAACAAAGCAAGGGAAATGTTAGATGAATGGCTGACAGCTGGTCAAGCTGACCTGGCAGCCAAGTTGTTATGATTTGTTAGATGGTTAAAACCACATTCTTGAGGAAAATTAGAATCTTTCTAGAGAAACTCTATTATCCTATGAACTATAAAAAGGACCCTTGTATTCCCTTAGAGGGCACGTTGATTGTGAATGAAAACAATCTTTCCCTTTATTCAATGATTTCATATTTAACCGTTTATGTATTAACACTGCCAATGAAAGCCCACTGATAGTTGGGACAAAATCTATATCGGCATTTCTCCAAAATAAACCACAAGTGAAGAACCCTTTATTTCGGGTCCTAAAATAAATATGGCAAAGAAAATGATTATTTGTGGAAAGTGAGAGTATGAGACATAAATCAAGTGGTAATTGTAATCCGCGGGGTAAAAAGAGAAAACTATGATTGTATAAATAAAAAATAAAGTTTAATACCAATTCTCATTGGTATTCTAAGTTGAAGGGTTGATTGTTTAAAAAAAAATTTGAAGAGTTTGGTCAAGTTCAACCATACAACTAGAGTCAAGATACCCTTGGCATAGCTTGATTTTCTATCGAATAAAAGGGTTGCCTATGGAAACAATTAAAGGCTTAATTTGATTTCTTTCGGTTATCACAATGATAATTTCATGTACAATAAATTCATTTCAAACTTTATCATTAAAGATTCCACACTGAAAGAGCGGAGGCTGGATGAAATGGAGTTTATAACCAACATACAACGAATATTCATGAAAATTAATCTATGATTATATAGCATTTAGAAAACGGTTAAAGGTTAATGCGACAAAAACATGATTATTAACCATGTCATTTTATTCTCGAACATCCACATTTAATTGGATATGTATTGATGCTTAAAAGTATTAAATTAAAGAGAACATCAAACACTAAGTCTTTAGCAGCTTGACGTTTAAGATATAATGACAATTGACCACAAGCTTGACTTATACATTAAGAATGTATGTTCTTCATTCATAACTCAAGATACATTTTTTTCTCATCCAATAAAGTTGCACGGGAGCAGGTATAAATTCATCAAAGGACTGGTTTATAAGATTTTTCTCTTCTAAAGTGTTCAAGACGTGCTTTATTTAATATGTATTGCTTCGGTCCTTCTTTTGAAGACTTGATGATGAAGTGCACTAATAAGCTAGACTTAAAGCTCTACTTAAACTATGTTTCTGATACATCTCTAAATTTAACAATTTTTTACAATAAAAACTGCCCTAAAAATTGGCATGCGTAAGCAAATAATCATAGTTTGCAAAGAACACACCAATAGTGGGAAAATGCTCTATGAAAGAGAAGGCAAATATGGTTCTGAAGAAACAATCTCCGTTCACGCATCTAAAACAGTGCAAGTAAAGTTGTATGACTTTCAATCATTTTAAAATGGTATACCTAACCCAAAACCAATTATTTGTACATGAAAAGTCCACAATGCCACATTCAGTGGTGGAGGAATTACCTAAATATTACTTTCAACTTTTTTCCACAAATATGGTACAAGTCATATTATTTTCACAAATATTGCACTTGCTACAGTGAAAATGAAGATATGGCATTACCCATTGACTTGCTACAGTGATTTCTTTTTTTTAGAATAAAAAATTCAAACTCGATTTGAGTACATATCGACTATGAAAAGTGCAAATATTGAAGATGATACACTTACCTTCAGTCTTCAAATAGGGGCAGCAACGCCACGTGGCACGCATGCAGCCGCGTCACTGTTCAAAGACGGAAGCTTCTTCCACCATCTTCAACATTTATGATGGGAGGGTGCAGTCGTGGCAAGATGGCAGGTTCAAAATTTGAATGCATGCATGCATGGCTAAAAAAGGGTGAAGGGTTTAGGGTGTAACCCCCTTAGCCCGACCTAGCCGAAACTAAACTAAAAGGATTACATTAGGTTTGCCGAAGAAAACCCGAGCTAAAACCTAAACGGTCTATTTTTTTCTTTTTTATCTTGTCTAGATGCATATTATAGGTATCCTAAGTGAACATGCTTCAGCGGAATGTCACATTAAACTCAGATTGCAAAATCAGGTTCATTTGCTCAACATTTCATATTAGGGACCAAAATGTAATTTCTACAAATTGCAGGGTCTTTAACACGATTAAGATTACCCAACCTTAATTAATCTATTTTCATGCTAGCGTATTTCATTCCAACACAAAACGGTCATCTAAACTCATTCAATTGCATTCGTAACAACCAGAGACCAAATTGCAAGATTTCCAAACTTCACCAAACAGATTAACACAGATTCAATAGGGCGTACTAATATAGGTAAGCCGGTACCGATACAGCCCAACTAACAAAACGACTTCCTGTACCGATAAACATTTAACCATATCGATACGGTGTGTTGACCAACCCGTACTGATACAGCCTTGACCACGTACCGATCCCCCTTTAAGATTTCAAAACTTAGAATTCCACTAGCTAGAGCCCGTACCGATACGGTACCCTGCATATCGATACGGATGGTTAAATTTGAAGAGATTGTTTCGATATGCCAACCCATGTACCGACACTAGTGTTTAATTTTCCTCAAGGCGCACCGATAGGTGGCTAAGCGTACCGGCACCCTATGCTTTACTTCGATGAAATGAGCTTGATTAGGACCCCAGTACCAATCCTTGGGTACCCGTACCGGTACGCAGAGACCTGTAATGACCTCTAGGTCCAACATATGACACTTTGGCTCACTCTAAACAACCTTAACACATTTCTAATCAACATACAACACTAAAAACATGCTTGAACATCAATATACTAGCATCCTATATCAAGCCTAGCAAGTCTAGCACAATCAAACACAAACTCTATAGGCATGCTCGCTAGTCAACATCCAAAACTCAAATCCAACCACATCTCAAACACTTTAAACTACTTACAAGTCCAAAACAACAATTACAACTTGCACCAATAGGGAGTTCACCAAAAACCCTCCCATAACAACATTTGACACATTGCCCTTATTACTACTATTAAATGTTTCAAACCATACTTTGAAAACAAGTTCTTGGATTTCCTTTCCTTGCTTCTTTGCTGCCCACAACCTTTAATTCTCTACATTGATGAAAAAGAGAGCATAAACACACTAGGCTTAGTGAGGAATACTCAAAAACCAACAACCATCAATGCATTATAAATCATTGAACCATTCTTTTGTTATAACCATTTTCCCAAAACACTTTGAAATCATCATTTCAACATCATGCCTTATCAAAACCATGCACTTAACATTTCCAAAATAGCATTTTAGACCATATACAACATGTATCATGGATTCTACAACATAATCCCATATGCAACCCTCAATTTAAGCCTTCCCATGAGTAGCATCCCATATACAAAGCTTAAAGAGTATTCCCACATATAAATCATATCATACAACAATCCATCAACATGATACATCAATTCATTATATTGGCTTACAATTGATCCTTTCTCTATCTCATTTATTTCATCAAACCACATCGGATACACGAATTTCCCAAGTGATATCCCAATCACTTAACAGCCCAATGGCATAGAGTAAATGCAACACATGTATTACCTCTACACTACCACGGCTCATCCTCCAATTTGGAGTAAACGCCTCTAACCGATGATTGGGGTTAGTGTCTATGTGGGTTGAAAGGTGTCCCCAGTTGGTAATGTATCGCGATTGTTATTGTATCACTATTCCGGTTGAGATAGCTTGAAGTGTTGGTTGAACACTTGTTGAATCTGTGTATCCGATGAACTCTTTTGTTAATGGACTTGTTTATTGATCACTTGTAAGCCAATATAATTGTTGATGTATCATTGGAAAGTTTATGTTGTATAATGTGATTTATACATGTTTACTCTTTAAGCTTCACATATGGTTATTATGCATGGGAAGGCTTAAAATCGAGGTTTAGCAATAGAACTTGCTGTTGGTTAATGATACATGTTGTACGTTTACTCTTTAAGCTTTGCATATGGTTGTTACGCATGGGAATGCTTAAATTGAGGTCTAGCAATGAGATTAGTTGTTGTAAATGATTCATATTGCATATGGTTTAATATGATGGTTTTTAAAGATGAAAAGTGCATGGTTTTCAAGGCATGGTGTTTCAATGGTAATGTTTAAATGATTCTTAAAGAATGATTGAAATGAGACTTCAATGTGTTGTTGAGAAATGGTTTTAAATGCATTGATGGTGTTTTGTTTTTGAGCACTCCTCACTAAGCCTAGTGTACTTACGCTCTCTTTGTCCATCAATGCAGAGAACTAAAAGCTTAGAAGGTAGCGAGAAGCAAGAGATCGGTACAAGACTTGGTAACTAAAGTATGTTTGAACTAGACTATAAGTAATAAGGGCAATATAGGTTTCCGTGGTTGTTTGGGGGATGCTTTGTTGAACTCCCTATTTGAGCAAGTTTGTTTGGTTGATCTTGAGTTGTAAATGGCCTTTATGGTTTGCTTTTGGTGATAGCATAAAGTTTGGTGTTTTGCTTGAATGGTTATCTAGGAAGCATGCCTATAGATTTACATTTGATGCAAGATGGCATGAATCAGTGTTGAATTTGCGATACTTTGATGTGGTTTGAACCTTGAGTATGTTGGATGTACGTTAGAAGCATGTTAGGGTGGCTCGGTTTGGCTGAAAGTATGTTAAATCAGTTGAAATGGACATTACAAGTCCAAGCATACCGGTACGGGTGTCCCTGTTTCGGTACGAGTAGGCCATTTCAGGCTTAGCGTACCGGTACACGGGCAGCTATTTTGGTACTTAGTAAGGCAATTTTAGCCAGCGTTTTGGATACATGTTTTGATACGGCACAACATTTTATTGAAGGGTGTTTCGATATACGGGGGCGTATGAAATGGATTTTGGCTACTGGAATCTGAGGTATTCAAGGTAATGAAGTCGTATCGAAACGCGAGTACCTGTACCGATACGGGTGGTAGTTAAGTTGGTTATATGGAATATTTTGAAGTTTTGTTTTCTTACATTTTGGTCCCTAAATGTTGTGGATGCAATTAGATGAGTATGGATAATCGTTCTGAGCTGATTTTTGACATGTATGCATGAAATATATTTAATTAAAGGTTGGTAACTTAAAATTAGGCAAAATCCTGTATATTGCTGAAATTTTAGTTTAGTCCCTAACTTGTGTTTGTGTCCAATTGGATATCGATTCGATGCCCGATTGAGTTGAGCCCTCACATGTGAACAGTATGTACATGTAGGAAAGTAATAATGCATCTAGAAAAGATAAAAGAAAAAATGGATGCATTTTAGGTTTCATCTTCTCGGTTTACTTCGGTAAACCTAATGTAGCTCGCTCGGTTTGGTCTGGCGACTAGGCCAGGTTGAGGGGGTTACATCCATGATACATGTTGCATATGGTCTAAAATGCTGTTTTGGAAATGTTAAGTGCATGTTTTTGATAAGGTATAATATTGATGCTCAAGCATGTTTCTAGTGTTGTATGTTGATTAGAAATGTGTCAAGGTTGTTTAGAGTGAGCCAAAGTGTTATATGTTGGACCTAGAGGTCATTACAGGTCTCTGCGTACTGGTGCAGGTACCCAAGGATAGGTACGAGAGGTCCTGATCATGCTCATTTCATCGAAATAAAGCATAAGGTGTCGGTACGCTTAGCCACCGTATCGGCACGCCTTTAGAAAAATTAAACGCTAATGTCGGTACACAGGTTGGTGTATCAAAATGATCCTTTCGAATTTAACAATTTTTATAGATATGCGGGGTACCGTATCGGTACGGGCTTTAGCTACTCGAATTCTAAGTTTTGAAATCTTAAAGGGGGGATCAGTATAGGGTCAAGGTCGTATCAGTACGGGTTAGCCAATACATTAGATTGATACGGTTAAACGTGTATCAGTTCTATAAGCCATTTTGTTAGTTGGCCCATATTGGTACGGGCTTACCTGTACCGGTACGCCCTGTTGAATATGTGTTAATCCGTTTGTTGAAGTTTTGAAATCTTGCAATTTGGTCCCTGGTTGTTACGAATGCAATTGAATGAGTTTAGATGACCATTTTGTGTTGGAATGAAATACGCTAGCATGAAAATGGATTAATTAAAGTTGGGTAATCTTAATCATGTTAAAGACCATGCAATTTGCATAAATTATATTCTGGTCCTTGATGTGAAATGTTGAGGAAATGAACTAGATTTCGCAATCTGAGTTTAATGTGACGTTCCGCTGAAGCATGCTCACTTAGGATAAATATAATATACATCTATACAAGATAAAAAGGAAAAAATGGACCAGTTTAAGTTTTAGCTCGGGTTTGCTTTGACAAACCTAATGTGATCCTTTTAGTTCAGTTTCAGCTAGGTCGGGCCAAGGGGGTTACATTAAAGGCAAGTCGTGATAAAAAAATGTGTTTGGTGGGAAGTTTGGACTCTAGGGACAAGTCGTGAAGTAGTTTGGACTCATGAGTGTGTCGATATAATCTTGAGTTTGATTATTTGAGTGTTTGCTCTACTGAGTTTTTGAGATGGGTTGTCTATATGTGTGGTAAAATAGTGTTAATATTGTTAGAGTATTGCGGCGAATATGTGGCTCATCGGCTATGGTTATGTGGAACTGGGAGTCTTGTGTTGCAGCAGATTTTGGTGGAAGGACCATTGAAATCCTTGAGGGCTTGGAGACTTTCAACACAATTGTTTTATGTTGGAATCAAAATATGGCTCGATAGGTGGAGTTGCATGATCGTGAGTTAGCTTTCGTTTGATTTGGGACGAGTTCAAGTACAGTGGGATGTTGAGTTTCGTCTTGGTTAGCCAAGTTGGGGAAGAAGGTTTGTTAATACAAGATAGATAGATGGTAGAATTCGGTTGTCGGAGTTTTGCTTGTTCTTGAAAATGTTTGGTCATTGTGTTAATAATAGATAAAAAAGCATTCCTAATAAAATATCTTTGAAGAGGTATCACGTTCTGAAAATAGATAAGGTTTGAGTTCAAGAGTTTTGAACCACGAATGATGGTAGAGAAGATTTTTAACCGAGATGAAACTCATCCGAAGTGAGTTTATTGGGTTGATGCTTAAACAGTATTGTTTGAGTCCATCCTATGTTGTTTTGATTTTTGGTTCGATGTGAGTGTTGTTTGGTTTTTGGGAATGAGTCGTAAAGGATTCATGATAAAGGTGTTGAAGAGTTCAATGTTATAAGTTTTAGCTAGGGAAGTTTTGGAGAGTAATTTTAGAATCGATGAGAACATATGTGAGAAAGGAAATGGTTGGATCTAAGATGGTTGCATATCCTCTATTCATTTAATTTCGAGGATAAAATTATTTTTTAGGAGGAGAGAGTTGTAATGACCTGAATTTCTAAGTCAACGATTGGGCATTGACCCGAGTTATATACCTTCGTGTTGGTTGGGGTAATTAGACCTATTAGGTCAAGATTGGGCTTTTTGGATGAGGAATTTGTTTTATGGGCTTGGGTGGTTACCATTTTGTAATAATGGTAAAGATGGGAGGTTTAATGTAGTATTACCTTTTTAAAATAATGGCTGATTTTCCCCTTGGGATTTTGGTGAGTCATAAGAGTTAAGAAGGGGGACACGATATCGTTTTTCATTTTTCTTCTTATTCTTTCCCACATACACTCCTATTTTCTCTCTATCCAAATACCCTTCCTAAAGACTAAAAATCCCACCTTTATGCATCATTTATTCAAACCAAGGTCCAAGATTCAAGTATGTTAATCTTTTCATAAAGAGCTTCAAGAAAAGCATAATATTGAGGTAAGAAGGTAAGGTTTTCAAAAATGGGTTTTGGGAAGATTCAAGCTTGGAAAGATTTATGCAGTTATTATTTTGTTCTAAAGGTTATATTTTTGTAGTTAATCTCCTCCTTTATGCTAGACTAAGCTTTGGTTTGGATTTCTTGTTTGTATGAAAGTGCAAGGGGTTGGAGGACTTTTGCAAGCTTGAGATAAAGAGGGAAGTCCAATGGGGCTAGTGTAAGAGATAATTTCGGGTTTGTTGCTAAAGGTTAGTACATCTCTGACTCCTACTCTTCTTGAAGATCATAAAGTGATTGCTTTGCTTGATTTGGTGGTTTATGATTGCTAGTTTGAGGTTTTGGTAGCTTAAATCCTTGTTAATGGTAAAATCTTGATTAATGGTTTTAGACACTAAATTTTGTCCGGTTTAAATTAAAATGCTTAAAATAAGATCAATCAACATCACCCTTTTAATACCCAAAACCTTACACCCTAACCCAATAGCCCACATCAAATATAGCCCATTACCTATGATTTTATATAAAAAATACAAAAAATTGAATATCCCAACTCCTTCCTTATTAAGGCTTTACTCCTATTAGATGGATGGATACATCACTCCTATTGGATGAGCTACTACTTAGTGAGTAAGGTCTTAAACCTCATTTGTTTTATTTTATGAGATAAAAAAATAAAAATATGGATATATAATACCTACCCTAACAAAAACCATTTGGATTCCATTATCCCAAGCCCCCAAAAAACCCACAGTCGATTTTTCATTTTCATTTTCCCCGTAAACCAAGCCACGGCCAAGATTTGATTCCCCGAAAACCACTACACTTTTTCCATTCCACTACTCACGCCTCACTGCCCAACCCTCCACTTACCATTCGAGTCATTTCCCCTTTATTTTGCCCCAATCCATTCAACAAACGGACGACCATTATTTTTTTCTTTCCAAAACCACCCCTTGCCCCCAACTAACCCAAATCGAGCAACCTCAAATTCATATACCCGAAGCTCTCCCCTGCCCCAACATTACTGAAACACCCATTCGAACCACAAACGAAAACTCTTAAACCGAGTTTCTCAACACCATTCAACCCTTGGACTGGTTGATCGAGCATATATTTGGGTTTTGGTATTTTCTTTTATTGCTTATTTATTATTTAATACATTCTTATGGTTTAATGAAATATTGGTGAGATTTGCTGACAATCATCTTTATTTATTTAAGTTCTTTTCTTATATGTTTTTTAATTTATTTGTTTGTGTTATGTGTTTTATTTTATTTGTTGGATGTGGTTTAATTTATTATTTGTTTGTATGTGTTTTAGGATAGTTAAGCTTTTTAGAGTTTGTTTTAATTAATTTAAAACATGCCCTTGGCTTAATGGGGTGTGTGTTTAAATTAATTAAAATGAATTTATTTTAGGTTTTTAGGTTGGTTGAGGCCTTAGTTAGTTTAGGGTTTAATTTAATTTAATTAATTTAGAACTTATGCCCCAATAGATTTTTGGGAGACTTTGGTTAGATTTAAGATTCGAATTAATTTAATTAATTTAAATTTATCCTTGACTCATTGAGATAAATGTTAAATTCATTAAATTAGTTAGGACGTCTCTTAATTACCTTTTAGGTTAAAATGTGCACTTAACTTAGATGGTGACATAATTAAAATCATAATTAATTAATTTGATTCATTTTAAATAGAATCATTGGCTTAATGGGATGCTAGTTTAAAAGTAATCAAATTAATTATCTTGATTCAAAATAATCCATAAAATATTATGGTTTTCTAGTTTTTAGAATATTAATTAATTTAGGAATAATATTAGACTAACATAGTTAATAATTAGATCACTAATTGAATTTCTATAATTTGGGCCTTTTTAGGTTAAGACTTTAGTGGACCTAGGGTTTAATTTCAAGCTATTCCTTGTCATGCATTTTAATTGTCATTCATATGACCTTACTATTTTAATGAATATGCATCTAGTTAATTAACTTAAAACATAAATGAGGTATTTATTAATTATGATATTTGTGTCATAACAGTCCCGGCTCAATGGATGTTGACCAACTATTCGAATTAATTCTTATCGTCTGGATGTAAATTTAATTTGGACTAAAATTTGACAAGTCACGACATCATTTTAAGTGTTTGCATCATGCATAAAGGTGATGTACTTAAGTCAAACCATAAATTAATGCACCAGTCAGTCTTACTCGATGTCTGTTTAATCTACGGTCCGATGTACAATCACCCTTATTAATTAAATGTCTAATTAATTCAAACCCACCAATTTACAAAAGCCCGTTTAATTAAAGCATATATTCAATCAAGAGCATTTGTTTAAAGTCAATTTAAATTTTGATAATTTCCATCAATTAAAAGCAGCATATATTTTGGTACCGTTGCCGTTTTCGAATAATTTCCATCAGTGTTCTTCTTTGCATTCATGCATGTTTACATTATGTCACATTTGTTTGCAAAAATTGTGAGGTTTTTGATAAGTGTTCAAAAGTACTATTTTTCTTACCCTTTTTACTCATATTATTGTTAGACTTAGGCTCATATTAGTTGCATAATTAGTCATTCATGCATTAATCCATGTTTCCTTCCATCGTTGAGCTTGATTGCATAACTTGGTAATTTTTGTGGGAAAAGATGCTGCTTTGGTGTGTTTTGTGTGTATGTGCAGAATCACTTGCCAAAGCAAGGCTAGAGCTAGTTGGCAGGGCAATGCATGAAGGAGATGCCGAGCTAGTTGCCAGGGTAATGCATGAAGGAGATACCGAGCCAGTTGCCAGGGCAATTGTCGACAAAGAATAAGGTGATATGGTAGTCGAAATTGATGACTAGACAAGCCCAAGATGATGTGGAGCAAAGCTAAATCCCAAAGGAGTTTGATTTCCATGAAGAGGTTAAAGAAGAATTAAATCGCAAGAAGATAGGAGAAGTTCTAGAAGGAATATAAATATAATAAAGAATTATATTCTTTAAAGATAATTTAATTCCAACTTAACTTCCTCCTCAAAGAAGGACTTTGACCTAGCCCTATAAATTAGAGGCCATGCCGTCAACTCTAGAGGTAGAGAGATGAGAGAATTTTCAACAAGCTTCAAGGGGGAGATATAGACTACAAGGCTTCATCCATTCTTCATCTTTTTCTTTCCTTGTTCCATTAGGTTTCTGCTAGGAATTCTTTATCTTGTGTTTCTTTGGAACCTAGCCATGAACTAAATCTATTTGGCTAAGGTTATTGTGTTTTGTGGTTGTGAGAAACAATTGGATTTTGTTTAGGTAATAGGACTTTGCACTTTTCTATTCAAGGTTTATTCATTCTTGGTTCTTATTCTTGTTTGCGAGTGAATTGGGAGAGGATCTCGTAACTTCATCTATTTATCTAATATCGGGAGAGTTAGATTGAAGAAACGAATGAGTATGATCTTTATTCAATCTATTGATGGTGAAGATTAATCCGGCTTAGCAGTAAATTAAGGATTTCAACGGCTAAGAGGAGCGCAAGATTGGTTGTTGCTCACCCTTGATTCACGCAGGGATGTATTATCAAGGCATTCACAAGTAGCTAGAGTTCCGACTTAGGGATAAGAAGAAGCCATTGAAGAACGCTCTACCGAACCTTGAAGGTTGCTGCCCAAACGCCCAAGTAAGTTGCCCAGCTAGTCGCCCAGGCAACCATCGCTTAGTTGCCAAGGCAACCCCGTTGTACAAGTTGCCACGGCAATTGAGTTACCCTTGCACTTTTTTACCAAGACGATCCAATCAGCTATCACACCTCAACTCACGATAACCTGGCCTATTCTCTCTCACTTGATTTCATCTATTCTTTTACTTTATTGCTTTCAAGATTAGTTATTAGTTAAAACTCCTACAATCTTCTACTTGTGTTTTCTTTTACTTTTTATAGTGCAAGAGATTAGATTATTGAAGTGGCACCAATCCCTGTGGAGACGATATCTTTTATACTATAACTTGCGACGTGTACACTTGCACAATTGCGGAGCACTTATTACACGCAACAAGTTTTTGGCGCCGTTGCCGGGGATTGGCAATAACAACTTTGTTTTTATTTTCTTGCACTTTTTATTTTTCTTGTTTAAGATTCAAAGGGTTAACAAACTTTTGTTTTGCATTGGTATATGTCCAGGGCGAGACCGATTACACCAGAATATCCCTTTGATCCAGAAATCGAACGAACTTTACAAAGACTCACACGAAGGTTAAGAGTAGCAATGGCTAATCAAGACGGCAATATGAATCAAGATGTTACAGCAGGAGGAGGAGTGATTCTTGCACGAAACAGAACTATTCGAGACTATCTTGAAGAAGATCTTGATGGACTTAATCCAGGAGTTGTCGCACCTGAAATTGAAGCCGACCACTTTGAGTTGAAATTGGTGATGTTTAATATGATCAACACAATTGGTCAATTTGGCGGCTCAGCAACTGAAGATGCACGACAACATCTTAAATCTTTCCTCGAGATTTGCAACTCATTCAAAATACACAGAGTCACCCCCAATGTTTTACGATTAAGATTATTCCCCTATTCACTGACGGATAGGGCGAAAGCATGGTTGAATAGTATTCCTGCCAGATCAATAGGATCTTGGACCGATCTTTGTCGTGATTTCCTTGCTCGATTTAATCCTACAAATCTGACTGATAAGCTCCGTAACAACATTACTTCTTTTCGGCAGGCAGATGATGAATCCATGTACGAGGCTTGGGAGCGATATAGAGAACTTCTACACAAGTGGCCCCTAAACAGATTCCAGTGTGGACACAAGTAACAATGTTTTACAATGCCGTGAATACACCAACAAGGATTATGCTAGATGCCTCGGCAAACGACATACTCCTAGATAAGTCGCCAGAGGAAACAATGCAAATCCTAAACAGGCTTGCCAAGAATGATTATCAATTTCCCTTTACTAGAAGAGGAGGAGTTAGACGCCAAGCCACAATACATGAACTAGGATCATCAAACTCAATTTTGGCACAATTGGCCACTTTAACCAAGATGGTCTAGAACATGCAGAAACCAAACAACACACATGAGGTCAAGGTAATAGATTCCTTTTGTGAGTTATGTGGTGGTAACCATGATTCTTATGAATGTATATAGAATTCGGAATCCAGCTTCTATGTAGGGAATTACAACTGGAACAACAATGTGATGTCCAACACATACAATCCAGCTTGGAAGAAGCACCTGAATTTTTCATGGAGTAATCCCAACAATACTCTAAACCATAACAATCAGAATGCACAAGCATCGAGATTCCAGCAAAATATGCCACGGCAACAGTTGCCACAGCAACAACCGACAACATCTAGTTCTTTGGAAAATTCTCTCAATGCTTTTATGTTGAAAACTGAATCTTATATGGCTGAGAATAGTAACTTCATAAAAAGAACTGATGCTTTTATTAACAGGACCGAGATGAGATTGCAAAACCAAGAGGCGACAATCAAATCATTGGAAAATCAAGTCAGACAATTTGCTCAAAACCTGAATACTAGACCATAAGGAGGTTTACCTAGCGATACTGAAGTCGCAAGAGGAACTGGCCATGAGCAATGTAAGGCGATCATCACTAGAAGTGGCCAGCAACTTAAAGAGGCTCAAGCTTGCTCATTAAACAAAACTCCACAAAAATATCAAGACGAACCTAGCGGCAAAACCTCAGATGCTGAACCAGGAATTGCCGCAGCAACCGACAATAAGCATGCCTCGGCAACCGGCGATAAGGATACCTCAGCAACTTGCGATAAGCATGCCTCGGCAACCCTAGTTGAAAATGCCTCAGCAACTCTAGTTGTCCCGACAATGCCGTCAATCAGGTTCCAAACCAATGAAAGGATCGAAGATATCCGACTTCCCCACCATTCCCACAAAGGTTGAAGTGACAAAAGCAAGAATATCAATTCAAGAAGTTTATTGATATCCTCAAGCAAGTCCACATCAACTTTCCATTGGTTGACACAATTGAACAAATGCCGAACTATGCTAAGTTCCTTAAAGACATTGTGTCCAAGTGAACAAGGCTATGAGAGTTTGAAACAGTTGCCGCAATAGAGGGATGCATGGCCATGTTGCACAATCGTATGCCACCCAAGTTGAAAGATCCCAGAAGTTTCACAATTCCCTGTTCCATTGGAAACCACTATGTCGGGAAAGCATTATGCGACCTTGGGGCTAGCATAAACTTGATGCCTAAATCAGTTTTCCAGAAACTAGGAATCGGGAAGGCAAGACCTACAACAGTTATGCTACAGCTAGCCGACAGATCCTATGTGCATCTAGAGGGAAAAATCGAAGACATACTGGTAAAAGTTGATAAATTTATTTTTCCCGCTGAGTTTATTGTTTTGGATTGTGAAGCAGATGAGCATGCACCTATCATTCTCGGGAGACCATTCCTAGCAACAGGGAGAACCTTGATCGATGTTGAAAAGGGAGAACTCACCATGAGGGTGAATGACCAGCAAGTTAAACTAAATGTGTTCCAAACACTAAGGCATGCCGATGATTCGGAAGAATGCCAACTTCTTCATGCCATGGCAGAGTTTAACTTCGACGAGGAATTTAGTTGCCTCGGCAACTACATTGCCGATCAAGAGGAACTTGAGGAGTATGAAGAACCGGTCGATGAGGAACAAAAAGAAGAGGCAAATTGGTTAGTCAATCGACCAGGTACATACTTTGAACCACTGGATTACTCAGGTAAGAAAGGTAAGCTCGAAAAGCCCTATATTGAACAACCACCGATTCTTGAGTTGAAATAGTTGTCAGAGCAACTAAAATATGCATACTTAGGAACCGATATACATTGCCTGTAATTATTTCCTCTAAGTTACAACCTGAGTAGGAAAAGAAGCTGATCAAAATGTTGATGCTACACAAGAAGGCAATAGGGTGGACAATTGCCGACTTGAAGGGAATTAGCCCGGCAGTGTGCATGCACAAGATTTTGTTGGAACATGATCACAAACCTTTGATTGAAGCCCAGAAGAGACTGAATCATGCCATGAAAGGGGATGTAATGAAAGAAATCATCAAGTGGCTTGATGCCGACATTATATACCCTATCTCTGATAGTACATGGGAATGTCCGGTACAATGTGTACCGAAAAAGGGAGGTATAACGGTGTTAAGTAATGAAAACAATGAACTCATTCCAACCAGGACTGTGACCGGTTGGAGGGTTTGTATGGATTACCGAAAGCTAAACAAAGCCACTAGCAAATATCACTTCCCATTACCCTTTATTGATCAAATGCTTGACCTTCTTGCAGGTAAACCCTTTTATTGTTTTCTTGATGGTTATTCAGGTTACAATCAAATTTCCATAGCACCAGAAGATCAAGAAAAGACAACCTTCACATGCCCATACGATACTTATGCTTTCCGAAAGATGTCGTTCAGATTGTGTAACGCCCTGGCAACCTTCCAAAGAAGCATGATGGCACTCTTTTCAGATATGGTTGAAGACTTCCTTGAGATCTTCATGGATGATTTTTCCATTTTTGGTAATGACTTCGATAGTTGCCTCGGTAATTTTATGGTAGATGAAGGAATAGTGCTCGGCCACAAGATTTCATCCAAGGAAATTGAAGTAGACAAAGCCAAGGTGGACGTGATCGAGAGATTACCCCCACCAAGTTCGGTTAAAGGAATTCAAAGCTTTCTTGGACATGCAGGTTTTTACAGGAGGTTCATTCATAATTTTTCTAAAATTACTAAACCCTTGTGCAATTTGCTTGAACTGGATAAAAGTCTTCAATTTTGATGATTCTTGCGCCCACACATTCAAAACCCTAAAGGAAAAGCTTGCCTCGGCACCCATTGTCGTTCCACCAGATTGAACTCTACCTTTTGAGCTCATGTGTGATGCAAGTGATTTTGCGGTAGGAGAAGTCCTAGGCCAACGCACAGGTAAGACCTTCCATGTGATATACTATGCTAGTAAAACTCTCAATAGTGCTCAAGTGAATTACACAACAACGAAGAAAGAGTTACTAGCTGTAGTTTTCGCATTTAACAAGTTCTGATCCTATTTGATTGGTTCAAAGGTAATTGTTCATATGGACCATTCGACAATTAAATATCTATTTGCTAAAAAGGATGCCAAACCTCGTTTGATTCGTTGGATATTACTTTTACAAGAATTTGATATTGAAATTAAGGACAGAAAAGGAATAGAAAATCAAGTGGCCGATCACTTATCACATTTTGAACGCAATGGGGTGGAGGATGCAGATTTAGAGATATGCGATGCATTCCCGGATGAGCAACTTTTAGTTTCCTCGGCAACCATGGGTGTGCATGTCTCTGCAACCCTCGACGCCACAGTAGCTCCTGACGCGCAAGCCTCAGCAACCATGGATGCCCATGCCGCGACAACCATGGATGCGCATGCCGCGGAAACCATAGATATGCACGCCTCGGAAACCATGGACGCGTATGCCTCGGCAACTCTGGATACACATGCCTCGGCAATCTTGGGACCAGTCGCCACGGCAGCACATGCATCGGCAATACCCTGGTACGGGGATTTAGTTAATTTCCTTGTTTGTGGTATTTTACCTTATGGTCTTACTCACCAAGGGAAGAAGCGGTTCCGCCATGATGCTAAGCATTACTTTTGGGATGAGCCTCTTTTGTTTAAACAATGTGCAGATCAGGTTATACGCCGATGTGTCCCTGAAGAGGAGCAGCAGAATGTACTCTGGAAATGCCATTCTTCACCCTATGGAGGACATTTTGGAGGAACACGTACCGCGACCAAAGTTTTACAATCCAGTTTGTATTGGCCAACACTGTACAAAGATGCCCAAGAATTTTATAAGCAATGTGATCGTTGCTAGAGGACATACAATATCTCTAGACGACATGAGATGCCACCCTAAAACATCATCGAGGTGGAACTGTTCGATGTATGGGGGATTGATTTTATGAGACCTTTCCCATATTCATTCGGCAACCTCTACATTCTACTTGCCGTTGACTACGTGTCTAAATGGGTTGAGGCAGCTGCAGTTCCCAACAATGATTCCAAGACCGTGCAACGATTCTTACAGAAAAACATATTTACACAGTTTGGGATGCTGAGAGCAATTATCAGTGATGAAGGCAAGCATTTTGACAACAGACTTATTGCCAAGATGTTGCAACGCTTTGGCATATCACACAAGATTGCCACGGCATATCACTCACAAACCAATGGGCAAGCAAAAATTTCCAATCGGGAATTGAAGGGTATACTCGAGAAAGTTGTAAATCCCTCTAGGAAGGATTGGTCATTAAGACTAGATGACACACTTTAGGCATATCGCACTGCATTCAAAACACCCTTAGGTATGTCCCCCTTCCGACTTGTCTATGGCAAAACATGCCATCTACCGGTGGAAATCGAACACAAGGCATATTGGGCAATCAAGACCGTGAATATGGATTGGGAAAGTGCCAGACAAAAGCGTTTGTTGGACCTCAACGAGATAGAAGAATTCCGTGCACTTGCCTATAACAATGCATGAATCTACAAGGAGAAAACAAAGCAATGACATGGCAAGAAACTATTGCCGCGACAATTCATGCCAGGGCAACTAGTTCTCTTATTCAATTCTCGGCTAAAAATTTTCCCAAGAAAGCTGAAATCAAGAAGGTTAGGACCATTCGAAGTTGTCAAACCATTCTCCCATGGTTCCGTGATAATCAAGTCCATCACTGACAAACATGAATTCAAAGTTAATGGACAAAGATTAAAGCACTACAATGGTGCCCATGTGGAACGTAACAAAGAAGTGGTCACCTTAGGAGATGCATGAGCATGCTCTCATTTCGATATTTTATTTTTATTTTTTTCGAACTAATTAATTTTTATTTTTTTATTATTTTCGATTACTATTTATTTTAGGATATATTTATTTTCTTTAAGATTAAAACTACATCTTTCATATTTATCTTTTTAAGTTTAAGAATCCCTTTACACATCTTTATTTATTTTATTTTATTAGTTTATCTTTAATTTTAATCCTTATTTGATTTGTCTTTGAATTGTAGGAAAAGAATTCAAGATAAAGAGGAATTTTGATTCAAGAAGGAAACTTCTTCAACAAGGAAATTAATGGGCTGAATCTAAGGCTTATATAAAGCCTCCTACTTACCCTAAATAACCCCCTAGCCGTCACCCTTCCCCTAAACCGAAACCCTCTTTTTCTTCTTTCCAAAATTAATCCCACCCACCATATTTACTACCTATCTTTTCTATATAACCCATCACCCTTAACTTCCAAGAAACCTATTTCTACTTTTCATCTTGCAACTCTTTAGTTTCTTTTATTTTTCTTTTCTTTGTTTTTACAAAACTCACAACCAAAATCATCTATGGCATCCAAAATTGAATTTTTGGTTCATCCAAGTTCCTCCAAAGAACCAAGATACAAGAAGTTTGCTACACCGGTGGTTCAAGAAAGATTTCACTCCAAGTTTGAAGGCTGGGAGATTTGCAAAGAACAAGGCTTTGAATACTCCAACTCTCATCAAGATTTCGGCCTTGAACCATTCATCTTCGAAAGGATTGCACATCAAAAGTGGTAAATCTTTTGCCATCAATCGGAACCGGGTATCATCTCATGGGTAAGAGAATTCTATGCTCACTCACCTAACCCGGATAATCCTTATGTTTTTGTTCATGACAAGGCCATACTCATAAGCTCTGAAAACATCAACACCTTTTACGGACTCTACATTGAGAAGGACGAGCATCAAGCCTTTGTTGATCAAATCACGCCCAAGCAACTCGACAAGGTGCTTCAAGAACTCACTTTACCGGGAACTCATTGGAACGACAGTGAATATAAGGGCACGGTAAATCGCCTTCGGCTTAAACCTGAGATAAAACTATAGAATAAGTTTGTTAAAACTTCTTTAATGCCCACCACACACGATACTACCATTGATATACCGCGTCTTTTGCTCATACATTCTATCTTGCATAATCGCATCATTAACATTGGAAAAATTATTTGTGATGAGATTTTTGTATGTAGCTCAAAAGACAAGGGTTCTCTTTTCTTCCCCTGCCTAATTTCCAATCTTTGCAAGGAGATGCATGTCCCAAGTGAGTCCACCGATGAAAAAGCCCTACCAAAGTCCGGTTGGAATTAAGCACAAATATGAAAGCTAATGGGAGAGGCACCGGTAAAATCCTCAATGCCTCCAATTGCCGTGACAACCCCTGTCGCCTCGGTAACTCCTAATGCCCAAGCACCTAATGCTCAGGCAACTGGGCCATCAACCCTTGGGCACTTTGAAGCACTTTTGCAACCATTGGCAAGTCACCTTAGGCAAATTGAAGACCGGCAACTAATGTTCATGCGGTACATGAAGGAGCACAACAATGCCATCACCGAAGTCATCCTAGAAAAGTACCCGGACAGCCGCGTGCTGTTCCCAAACTTTTCTGCCGAGATCCTTGCCACGGCAACCAATGAAGCAGTCGCCATGGCAACCGCAACAGATGATGCCGCAGAAACCTACACCACGCCTGCCCAAGCAGATGCCACGGCAACCAACCCTGAAGATGCCACGGCAACCAAAGTTAAAGACGTCCCGACAACCACTGCAAAAGCCAAAGGTAAAGCACCTATGCCCGAATCAACTCATACGAAATCATTGTCTGATTTTTCAAATTCAGACGAGTCCTCCATAGCACCATAAAAGACCGCACCAATCGAATCCTCCAAGCGAAAAGCCAATGACATTGATGAAGAGGACGATGAGGACAACCCCGTACGAGGATCGATTCCACCATCGGAAACAAGGAAAAAAGCATCGCGTTCAAGCAAGAGAATCAACACACCGACCAAAAGGAAACTAATCATCCATGACGATGAACTCTTGGAGTAAGTCCTCGTTTTCATTTTACTTTTCTTTATTTTTATTTTACTTTTCTTTATTTTTATTTTTCTTTATTACATGCATTGAGGACAATGCCTCACTCGAGTTTGAGGGGGGATTGTTATTAGTAGTTACCATGTTTAGTTGCATTCATCTTAAGTATTGCATTTAGGATACATAAATTGCTTGCCATGCCTTTAGTTGGAACAAGAATTGCCTAGATTTGATGAATATCCAATGATGACTTTGCCAATGCACTTAATTGATAGAATTTTTATTCTAGAATAACCATGGAAACACTTAGAACTTTACTATGATGCTAAATTTGATGGAACGCTGTTGTGGTTTGATTGATTTAAGGAATTCTAGTGAACTTAGGTTGATAGTTAAAAAATTGGGGGATTAGACTAAAAATTGGATGAATGCTAGAGGTGCCCGAAATTGGCTCTAGTATGTGCTAAAAATTGATCGCTAGAGGTGCCCGAAACTGGCTCTAGTCGAATAAATTAATTAACTTAAGAAAACTAAAAACAAAACACTAGAGGTGCCCGAAATCGTCTCTAGTTAAAACATGTTAAAAGAACCCAACGGAGTAATTTGAAAACCTCTTGTTTGCATAGAATCCAAAAAATCAACTTGCACACAACTTCGCGCACACTTACAAGAATTATAGTTTGATTCCGAGTAACTCCTAAGTTTTCCAAAAAATGAAAAGCCAATCATACTTTGTGCCCCGATTCTGAGAATTGAAATCAAGTTCAAAGCTAAGTTTGTGAAAATTTAAGTCTTGGCGGGTAATTATTAGTTTGCATTGCTTGAGGACAAGCAATAGTTCGAGTTTGGGGGTGTGATAAGTGTTCAAAAGTACTATTTTTCTTACCCTTTTTACTCATATTAGTTGCATAATTAGTCATTCATGCATTAAATCATGTTTCCTTCCATCATTGAGCTTGATTGCATAACTTGGTAGTTTTTGTGGGAAAAGATGCTGCTTTGGTGTGTTTTGTGTGTATGTGCAGAATCACTTGCCAAAGCAAGGCTAGAGCTAGTTGCCAGGGCAATGCATGAAGGAGATGCCGAGCCAGTTGCCAGGGCAATTGTCGACAAAGAATAAGGTGATATGGTAGTCGAAATTGATGACTAGACAAGCCCAAGATGACGTGGAGCAAAGCTAAATCCCAAAGGATTTTGATTTCCATGAAGAGGTTAAAGAAGAATTAAATCCCAAGAAGATAGGAGAAGTTCTAGAAGGAATATAAATATAATAAAGAATAATATTCTTTAAAGATAATTTAATTCCAACTTAACATCCTCCTCAAAGAAGGACTTTGACATAGCCCTATAAATTAGAGGCCATGCCGTCAACTCCAGAGGGAGAGGAGAGAATTTTCGAAAAGCTTCAAGGGGGAGATATCGACTACAAGGCTTCATCCATTCTTCATCTTTTTCTTTCCTTGTTCCATTAGGTTTATGCTGGGAATTATTTATCTTGTGTTTCTTTGGAACCTAGCCACGAAATAAATCTATTTGGCTAAGGTTATTGTGAGAAACAATTGGATTTTGTTTAGGTAATAAGAGTTTGCACTTTTCCATTCAAGGTTTATTCATTCTTGGTTCTTATTCTTGTTTGCGAGTGAATTGGGAGAGGATCTCGTAACTTCATCTATTTATCTAATATCGTGAGAGTTAGATTCAAGAAACAAATGAGTATGATCTTTATTCAATCTATTGATGATGAAGATTAATCCGGCTTAGGAATAAGTTAAGGATTTCAACGGTAAGAGGAGCGCAAGATTGGTTGTTGTTCACCCTTGATTCACGCAGGGATGTATTATCAAGACATGCACAAGTAGCTAGAGTTTCAACTTAGGGATAACAAGAAGCCATTGAAAAACGCTCTGCCGAACCTTGAAGGTTACTGCCCAGACGCCCAAGTATGTTACCTAGCTAGTTGCCCAGGCAACCATCACTTAGGTGCCAAGGTAACCCCGTTGTGCAAGTTGCCACGACAACTGAGTTGCCCTTGCACTCTTTTACCAAGACGATCCAATCGGCTATCACACCTCAACTCACGATAGTCTGTCCTATTCTCTCTCACTTGATTTCATCTATTCTTTTACTTTATTGCTTTCTGGATTAGTTAAAACTCCTACAATCTTCTACTTGTGTTTTCTTTTACTTTTTACAGTGCAAGAGATTAGATTCTTGAGTTGGCACCAATCCCTGTAGAGATGATATCTTTTATACTATAACTTGTGACGTGTACACTTGCACAATTGCGGAGCACTTATTACGCGCAACAGTTTTCATATGAAAGAATTTTGGTGCTTTATATTTGTATTCATTTGTGCATTTTTCAAGTCCCTACTTACAATCATTTATTTCTATTTTGCATATGATGCATTGCATGCATTAATTCATGAAATAAAAAAAATTAATTGTTGGGTATCCCCGTGCTAGTAATCAAAGATTCTGCACTTACACTTCCCCGACACCAAAAAGCAAATGGAAAGAAGCTTTACTAAAATGGAAGTCAGTTGAGAGGAGCGGTCACCTCAAAAAATAGAGAGAAAAAAGGAAGGACTTCTAGCCAGTACAACTTCAGAAGTATGAACGACTAGTAGCTAGGGTGGATAAGCTAGAGGAGCTCCAGAAGCTTTTGGTTGGGAATCAAAAGGATATGATGGCATATGTGAAAAAGTTCCAAGAGGAAGCTATTGGGCAAATCAATAAATTGATGGATATGGTGGCCTAAGGAAAGGGTTTGGTAGAAGACTCATTCGTGTAGAAGGTGATCGAAAAACCAAGCGAGTGCTGGGATTGCAACTTTATAGCAGAAAGGACTTTGTCTAACGAAGACCAAGCCATCATCAACTAGTATGAGGTAGTCCATACTGCGTCTGGGTGTCCCATCAAGTTGGCATTGGATAATATTGAAGATTCTCTTTTGAAAATGTTGTATTCGCCAACGAATAGAGAACCAACTCAGAAGCAATCTAAGAAAATAGATTAAGGGGCTAGCAACACAAGAACCTACGAGGCCCTTAAAAAGCTGATGATCTATTTACCCTAAGCCGGATCCTGGAATGTGTAAGGATTGAATAGAAATGTGACAAGGAGTCCCGAAGAGGAGATAAAGAAAAAGTCTTTCACCCCTCTACCAATTTCATATACGGAATTGTACTCGCAACTATATAAAGCCGATTAGGTTCGACCGTGTTTTGTTATTCCTTTTCAACCACCTTATCCCTCATGGTATGATTCTAACACACGCTGTAAGTACCACGCCGGAGTAATGGGACACAAGACAGAGGATTGCATGGCATTCAAGAAAGTGGTGCAAAGCATGTTAAAATCTGGAGCCTTGAAGTGTGAAGGACCTAATGTTGTGATTAATCCACTACCAAACTACGGAGGTCAAGGCGTGACTGCTCTTAAAGAGGTAGATGAAAAAAGGGTGATTGTGGACGTGTCAGAAATTAGGTCCCCTTTAAGTTGGGTCTTCAAACAACTTTCTATGGCGGGTTTGATCAAGCATGGTACGAAGAATACACAAAACAGACATGGGGTATTCAGTGAGTACCATTAGAAGAAAGGGCATGAAATTTAGTGTTGTCTAGAATTCAAACAGTTGGTTCAGGGAATGATGGATAACAAAGAAATTGAATTCTTTGAAAAGCTTGAAAGGTCAGGAGGAACGACCAGTGCTGCGGTGGTTGAGGATTTTTAGTGCATCCTATCCATGTTTTTAGGTCTTGCCATTTTCTCGCATGTTTTTCTTGTTTTTTTTGTTATGTGTGTAATTAACTTTGCTACTGTTTGCCCGAAAGTAGCAAATACCTTTTAAGGACTTATGTTTTGTTTGTCTTTTCCATTTCAATGAAGGGATGCATCTTTTAATTAAATAAATATGTGTATATTCTTTCTTACCCTCATAGATCCCCGGATATCACATGCATGATGTGGCATTGATTCTAAAAAAAAGATCAATCGAATGTTATGATAAGGATAAAATATGATTTTTTTCTTAGTACGCTCTAGTCAGTAAAGCGCAAGACGCAAGACTACTACTCTTTCGATAATGTTAGATGATAAGAAAATCTCCTAGAAAAGCCCTGTAGAGTTGCTTGAATGTGAGAATTCTTTTAACGTAAAAAAAGAAAATAATAATAATAATAATAATAAATGAAGGAAAAATTAGAAGGGTGACCCGCTATAGCAAAAAGGCTAAATAAGGATGTTTTGCTCCACTTACTCTAATTGAGTCAAAAGCCTTGGCTGTATGAGTAAGTTTTCAAATCATGACTATGATGGGTAACTCGGGGTATTGCTGTATGTTCCATCATTATTCTCGAGACAAAGGACTGTGATAAGTTGAATTCTCGAAAAGAAAGAGAAAAATATACATATTAAGAAATCAATGAACATTCGAATAAGTCTCAGAACATCCTGATGGAGCTGTGGGGGAACAAATCTAATAAGGAGCTATGCTCCACCTGTTCAATACCCTAGCGTCAGAGATGAATCTCTGAAGACACCAACACTATATTAATTGCAATCAAAAGCACACACTTGTACTAAGAATTCTCATAATGATATTTTCTGCACTCCATGGGTTAAACAAATTCGGAAAGATTAGACATATTTTGGAGGAAAAACACTGAGAACTAGAAAGAGTAGTTTTCGAACAGATCAAGAAAATACCATAATCATGAGGATGAATCGAGCAATCTGACAGGAATTTCACAACTTCAAATATTACCACAAGTTTCAAAGGTAAGCTGTTGATCACCGGAGGATTGAATCTAAGACACTCTTGCACTTGATATCCGAGATACTATATTCTTTTTCTTTTGATTTTGCTTTTGTATATATATAAAAAGAAAAAAAACACCTTCTGTTGAAATGTTAATTAGCAAACTGACATATAGATGAAAAGAAAAAGAAAAAAGAAAAAAGAAACAAAAGAAAAGAAAAAGAAGAAAAAGAAACAGGAAGAATAAGGTCTATTTGTATTGTTTCAAGAATAAAATTTAGAACTCATGTTCAGAGATGTATATGATCAACCTAACACCAATAACCCGTTGGTAATCCTGAAAAGAATAATAGCAAGCCTTAGTATGCTACAGGGTTGAAGGACTCAAAATGAATATTTTCCATAATGCCTTGGCTGATTCATATAATTGAAGACTGAGCCTTATTGAAGAAATGAAAGTTTAGAGATTTAAGGGTATGTTTTTAGTCCAACGTTAAGATAGAAGAAAGCCCGTGCCAATGGGTCAATGGCAAATTAAAAGTTAAACCCATAGGTAAGATAAGGTATTACCAAGATCTAGAAAGAAGAAGATTGTTCTTTTGCATGGCTTCTGGGATGGAGTTTTAGGTCAAGGAGCTACATAGTTGACCTAGAATAAAAAGAGTAACTTATATGTAATTACAAGGAGAATAATAGCCAGATTTTATATGCTAGAAAGTCTAGAGATTTGAAATAACTTTCTACAAGAATGTTTTGTATGGTTTAGGAAAATAAGGATTGAACCTCGTCGAAGTAAGAAAAGTTTAGAATGCTTAGGGGCATGTGTACACCCTGATGTTGAGATTAAAGAAGGCTCGTCCTGATGAGTCATAGAAGAGACAACATTCAAGCCCAAGTGGAGCGGGGGCAATGTTTCAGAATTGAACTTCATGAAATGATAGATTTTGTTTTGACCAGTGCATGTCAGCAATCTCCTTTCAAGATGAAACAAAAGATGAAGATTTAGCAAAGACAGAAAGCCCATGGAGATTAAGGGTGATCGAACAGAAGGCAGGAGTCTTCCCCCAACAGTTCTAAAAATGACACCATTCATGCATCATTTGTAGTTAGATATACTTATGTTAGGAGCATGCTAACTCATACCACCATACCATTTTGTTTCAAATAAGTATTCGAAGGTTGATAAAAGGTAGAATCTACAGCTTCACAAGAGGAAAAGTAGATCTCAGAAAATAATCGAGAGTCTTTTGACTTGCATAATTAAGATTTCTAAAGGTCTTCCAATCTCTAATTATTCGGGAATGGAAGCATCTTTTTATGCCAGGACAATCTGAAGTTGGGGCATTCAATTAAGTATTTCCTTTTGGAAGCCTTGTCAGCATGAATTCAGTTATCCTTTTGGTAGCCTTGTTGATGTGAATCCAGTTATTGAAGACTTTTGATTGGTAACCGTGTTGGCGTGAATCCTTTTATTTGGTCTACAACCTCATGAATAATAGATAGATCTTATTGACGACTTCTAATTGGTAGCCGAGTTGGCGTGAATCCTTTTATTTGGTCTGCAGCCTCACGAGAAGAGGTAGATTATATTAAATATTTCTGATTGGTAGGCGTGTTGGCGTGATTCCTTTTATTGGGTCTACAACCTCGTGAAGAAGACGTAGATCTTATTGAAGATTTCTGATTGGTAGCCTTGTTTGCGTGAATCCTTTTATTTGGTCTGCAGCCTAATAAAGAAGAGGTAGATCTTATTAAAGATTTTTGATTGGTAACCGTGTTAGCGTAAATTCTTTTATTGGGTCTGCATCCTCGTCTTGAAGAGGTAGATCTTATTGATGATTTCCCATTGGTAGCTGTGTTGGCGTGAATCCTTTTATATGGTCTGTAGCCTCGTGTTGAAGAGGTAGATCTTATTGATGATTTCTAATTGGTAGCTATGTTGGCGTGAATCCTTTTATATTATCTTTAGCCTCGTGTTGAAGAGGTACATCTTATTGATAATATTCTTTTGGTAGTTGTGTTGGCGTGAATCTTTTTATATGGTCTGCAGCCTCGTGTTGAAGAGGTAGATATTATTGATGATTTTCGATTGATAACCGTGTTGGCGTGAATCCTTTTATATGGTCTGCAGCCTTGTGTTGAAGAGGTAGATCTTCTTGGTAGTCGTGTTGGCGTGAATCCTTTTATATGGTCTGTAGCCTCGTGTTGAAGAGGTAGATCTTATTGATAATTTCTAATTGGTAGTCATGTTGGCGTGAATCCTTTTATATTGTTTTTAGCCCCGTGTTGAAGAGGTGGATCTTATTGATGATTTCTGATTGGTAGTCGTGTTGGCGTGAATCCTTTTATATGGTCCGCAACCTCGTGTTGAGGAGGAAGATCTTATTGATGATTTTCGATTGGTAGCCGTGTTAGCGTGAATCCTTTTATACGGTCTACAGCCTCGTGTTGAAGAGGTAGATCTTATTGATGATTTTTTATTGGTAGCCGTGTTGGCGTGAATCCTTTTATTTAGTCTACAACTTCATGTTGAAGAGGTAGATTTTATTGAAGATTTTCGATTGGTAGTCGTGTTGGCGTGAATCCTTTTATTTGGTTTACAACTTCATGTTGAAGAGGTAGATTTTATTGAAGATTTTCAATTGGTAGCCATGTTAGCGTGAATCCTTTTATTTGGTCTGCAGCTTCAGGATTTCGAGGTGAAAGGTTCTATATAGGAGGGACCTGTAGCTTCAAAATTTTAGGGTGACAGGTTATATATAGGAGGGACTCGTAGCTGAAGGGCTTCAAGCAAGGAGTTTTATAGAGGAAAAACTCAGACCTTCAGGATTTCTAGGTGAAAGGTTCTATATAGGAGGGACCCGTAGCTTCAAAGATTTTAGAGCGAAGGGGGAAAATGCTCATAGCTCAAGGATTTCAGGCGAGGAATTTCAAACTCGCAGCATCAAGATATCAAGGTGACAGGTTTTATATAGGAGGGACCCATAGCTTAATATATTTCAAAGCAAAAGGGGTAGATACCCGTATCTCAAGGACTTTAGAGTGAAGAGTTTTATATAGGAAAAACTTGTAGCTCCAAGATTTTAGGAAGAGGAAGAGTGAACAGTTTCATCTAGGAAGAACTCGCAGCGCTAAATCTTCGGATAGGGAAATGGGACAAAATTTGTATCTTTAGTTTTTGCTCTATTCCCATTTCACAGCAATGGGCAAAGAGGGGCATCTGTAGACACTAAATTTTGTTTGGTTTAAATTGAAATACTCAAAATAAGATCAATCCACATCACCCTTTTAATACCCAAAACCTTACACCCTAACCCAATAGCCCACATCAAATATGGCCCATTACCTATGATTTTATATAAAAAAATACAAAAAATGAATATCCCAACTCCTTCCTCATCAAGGCTTTACTCCTATTGGATGGATGGATGCCTCACTCCTATTGGATGAACTACTACTTAGTGAGAAAAGTCTTGAACCTCATTGGTTCTATTTTGTGGGATAAAAAATAATAATAATATGGATATATAATACCTACTGTTCGACTGTGTGAGTGCTTGACAAAAGGGTGAAAAAATATATTGGAAATGTATGAAACCAGTGCCAAGACTAAGTCTTTTGCATGCAAGTATACACGGTCTACAAGTAATACAACTGTAAGCTGGTTATCGATCCCACAAGGTTTGGCCAAGAGTTTGTTTGCCTTGCTTGTTTACTCGTCAAAGGGAAATTATTGTTGATTTGAAGTGGGTTTTAAAAACATTTTAAAAGAAAAGAAAAAAGGAAAAAAATATTGGCACAAGGAGAGTTTAAATGAGTGATGACCGTTGGCAAGAAATGCTTGTTTTTCACGCTTTTCATGCCATCCTTTAATAATTTTTTGCCTTGATATTATTGCCGAGCAGATTCAAAGTTGGCATTGCCTCTGTCGATGGCAATGCCCAAAATTAACCATGTAAAAACCCTTATATCTCTATAATAAAGTTTTTCATAAATCAATTTGATTAAGCCCCAATCTATACTCCTAAGGGGTAGACTCACTCCCAAAGTAAGTTCATCTACTTGAACATCTTCCTTCGAAGCATCTCGCCTTAGTATCTAGCATCTAGTCGTTGGCCCCTAAGTTTGTTAAGATATTAAGGTGCAATAAGCATACTGTGCCAGTGGTCACTTGGCACAGAATTTAGAAAACTGTAAAACATGCTAGATAGGGAAAACAATGCCAAGGCACTTTTGATTATTAAAAACTAAACATGAAAACAACATTCAGACGCAAACATCCCCCACCAACTGTAAAATTTTAGTTCATGGTAGGGGTATCCATCCAAAAACCATAATCGTATATCAACATCATCTTTATTAAAAATAAAAACAATTTAAAACAAAGAGAATAGGCTAGAAGGGGGTTTGTCGATAAAGCCTTTCAAGGTCCAAGCTCTCGGTCAAGTTGGTCGAACCACGTCTCCTTGGTGCAACCTTCCTCTCAATCTGATCGTCTCTTTCGATCCCCTTGCTTCGTGATCGATCTTTTTCCCTTCTTTAAATAGGCAAGCATGAGACGCCTAGGAGAAGCCTTGAAACTTGAATTTTGAATGTGCAAGGGATGTGATCATCTTATCCTGTATTTGAATCATAGGGATGACATTATCAAGGTCCAAGAGCTATTCATCCAGGATCGAACTCCTCTTCTCTGCCAACTGGTGCTTTGGCAATTTTTGGTCCATCGCCGCCAACAACAACTCGGCATTCTCTCTGGCATTCCTTCCTTTTTGTGCTGCTTTGCTCTGCTAAACCTATCCTTCTTTGCTGAGCCTGCAATAATGCCAACAAAACAACCCTTCACACTGGCATAACACAATTCCTAACTCCTTATGCAAATGCATGAATTTTAAGGCTAAATGAAACAAAACACACTTAAAGGCAAGCAAAGACAATGTGAAATAAGCATAAGATTTAGTACTTTTGATCTGTTAACACACCCCCAAGCCTAGCTCATTGCTTGTCCTAAAGTAATGCAATTAAGCTAAAAACAAAATGGTGAAAATAGTACCTCGACAAAATTTTGATCGGAATGCCAACACGTGTTGGCAAATCGAATGAAGTTCTAGTTCTGTCCTCAGATATCTCAGTGCAATAATGCAAAGCAGGTAGTAAATTCAAGTGCAGCAATATAACTCTAGTCTAGGCAATTTACATCAAGTATCCGTTTACTCAGTCAAATTTACTACCTAAACTCAAAAATTTTCTTTTATTCCTGTCAAGGGGTTTTCTTTTTTTTCAACTGGCATTAAATTAGGGTTCGCGTCACGGCACTGTTTGGTGTGAGTAATAAGAGGGAGCATACCACGAATGTAATACCCCAATAATTGTTTAGTGACTATATTGCAAGAAATTAAAAGTTGGTGATTTTAGTTCAGTGACTAAAACGTAAACTTTTAAAGTTTGGTGGTTAAAGTGAAAAGAATATAAAAGTTTAAGGACAAACATGGCAATTTTCCCATATATTATTCTTATTCCATAAATGAATAGTCCATCCCGATATAATAATTTTGATGGGAATCAGATTTTTAGTACGGGATTTGTATGAAAAGCTATAAAAAGGATAAGTTTCGGTGTAATTCGGATGATCGTTTGAATTTAGAATACTATGGAAATTTGAAGTCTTAGGAAGACCCAAGGAACATGACATTATGGTTCTGAATCGTTTTTGATTAATTTGGATTTGATTGTATGCAGTATTTTGTGTAGTGTGTGAAATGGCATTTTTGAAGCTATAATGATTCATTAATGGCAAAATGGTCATTTTGCATATACTTTTTAAATATCTTTGATTATGGAAAAGGAGATTTTATAGGTGGCAACATGTTATTGGAGAAAACCAAGGGGTAAAATAGTCATTTGACTATTAAAGAGATTTTTTTATTAATTATGGTTTAATAATGTCATTTGGCATGAAATTATAATAATAATAATAATAAGGGTGTAGAATTCTCTCAAAATTTTCTCTTCTGCCGTGAGCTTCTCCAAGCTAGGCAAGAAAACTTTATTTCAATTTTTAGGCTTGATTTAGTTGATTTTAGAGGTAAGACATGAAATAGAGATTTGTTCTCCATGAAATTCTCTTTCATTTGGTATAAGTTTTACATGGTTTCCATGCTTCTAAGTTGTTATTGGTGATTAAGGTGGATGAAGGACATGTTGGATTTTTATGTTTTAAGGTTCAATCATGTTGGAAATGTTGTTGTGGTATTGTTTCTATGCTTGAAATGATGAAAATTTCATGGAAGAACATATAAGGACCATTCGGTTATTGTGGGAAGTTTAGGGAAAATTTTGTAAAAATTATTTTGATGATGAGAATGATTAGAATGATGTTTTCCATGTTTAATTATGGCAATTGGATAAAGAAAACATCATGTTGAGACTATTTTGTGAAATTAGCAATTAGGGTGAAATAAGCGAGAAATATTAAAATATTCAAGAGTTATAGTTATGTTGTTTGCCATTATTCAAGGATCATTATGGTGTTAAATTTTTTGAAATTTGAGGTCATGTATGAAAGTTTCCAAATTTTGGATCATAAACCCTAGAAGAGAGATTTTAGGGTTTAATGTGAAATTATCAAATTGGTGATTGCAATGTGCAATTCAAGGTTGGAATAAAGTGTAGGAAGCATTGTTATTACAAAGTAGTATTTGGTTGAAAATATTGAATTTTCCAACTAGGTATGTTCATGTATTAGCAAGGGTTGCACATGTACTTAAGATTTCTTGTGTTATGTACTTAATATACATACTGATAACAATCAAATCTGGAACCAATCGGGTGAAGAAGGAAGATGAAAAGTGTAATCCACGCTTAGTGAGGCTATTAAAATTTCCACTTCTACAAAGTGTCCAGGTGAGTGCAATTGCATACATATCATAATACATTGATGTTTTGTACATAATTGGGATGGTTTGCGATGAGCCTACCCTAATTTTTTATTGTTGTGATATTTATGTCATTGAGTATGTAATTGACATAATATAAATATGTCAAGATTTGGAATGCAAAAAGCATTGATCATTTGATTTCTTACATAGGAAAGTTTGAAATGTTATTTCGGGTATGAACTGCCCAACGTTGATATATAATGATATACATTGCCATGGATAAAATGTTGGATGATATAAAGCCCAAGTATGATTTAGAGATTTTAAAGTATAGCTGGCTAGCCATAGAGTCATAAACAAATGTATAAATATTCTAAGCAATACGGTGCAACATTTATGTATACTCAAGGAAGGTTGGGTTCAATGCAAATTTCATATATACTCAAGGAAGGTTGGGTATATGTATACTCAAGAAAGGTTGGGTATATGGGGATGACTCGTATACTTAGATTCTCTTAATTCAATACTTTGGGCTAAATAAATCAAAAAACAGGATGGTAAGCTTGAAAGCTTGTTGATAGAAATGAAAACGGTATTGGTAAGGACTAAACTTATTACTTTGATGTATGTTGTTACATTTGGTACTACTTTATGCTAACATGCATAAAAAAATAAGGTGATTATATGCATTGTTAGTCATTTATATTGATAATTATGTCAAATTGCACTTGACTATGGATTATTGTCTCACTAAGTATACACTTAGCGTGTGATGATTTTCACGCGTAGGTTTAAACGGATTTCCAAGGGGATAGTACCTGGGCATCATCTACATATTTTGAGAGTATATCACTATATTCACAGTAATGACATTTATCCTTTTTACTTGGATCTGCTAGATGACATGTATAATTAGCTATGGTTTGTATTAACTTATAACTAAAATATGGTTGGTTTAGTGACTTATATGATGTGGATGCTAATCATAGTAAGTCCCTTTATTTTTTAAGGTATAAAGGAGTAATTTATTAGTAATTAATGTGTTCATGGTATAGAGAGTTAAAATTTGTCCAGGAGTTATGCAAATGCAGTGTGTTTGAAAAAATCAGTAAAAATTCCATGATTTGAATTAGGAAGTGAATCTTATATGTATAAACTGAAAATTGAGTCTAGTTTCTTTTGAAACAAACAATGTCCAATTTTGATTTTGTATATCAAAAGATATGAATTTTTAACCGTTGGAAGGTTAAAAAACTGGGCAACAGATTTTAAAAAAATTGCAATGTGCCGTGAGTTTGAGATTTTCTTTGAATTTTTGTATAATGATTTTGAGTTATTAATTTACATGGTTAAAAAGCTTAGTGAATCTAGTTTAATTATAAATTTACAGAATGAAATTTTGAAGTCTATAAAAATTGATAAAAATAATTTTGTTCAAGGACAATGTAGGCTGCCAGTTTTAATTTTCGATAATGGATTTTTTTAACTTTGTTTGGTAACATCACTGACTCGTATTCGGTAGCAAATATAGGAAAATGGGTGTTATAACGAATACCCACGTTAGTCCATACTACACACTAAACTAACCCATTACAATCATACCCTTAAAGTTTTTGACATGAACACTAACGAGGGAGTAAACCAAGCCCCAGGCTACATATTATCTCTAAGGCAGAGGATTGTTCCATTTTTTCTTGCCTTGGATAAACATTGTTGCCTTATTAATTTCTTTTACCCTGACATAATCTTATTTTTTTAGCTTAGTTTCAAAAATTCTAGGTTTGCTTAGGAACTAGATGCATACTACTTATTAAGTGAAAGTTAACTCCCTAAGCTAGAGATCAATTGCCAAGCAGACCTGGCATTACTATTATGCCGGCATAGGCAACTAAAGATTAAAAAAAATTCCTTCATCGGACAGACTACCCTAGAACACATTAAACTTGCCTAAAAAAGTGTTAACATTCTTCAATTCTTGACCAAGGCAAAATTTTCTTTTTCTATTTTTTTAGTGGTTTAGTATGCATGGCAACAAAAAATGTAAAATTGAATGCATGGCATGACATAAATGTGAGGCAATGCACACCCCCAAACCAAAGGTGTAAATTGTCCTCAATGCATGAAAACAACACATATATACAAATGACAGCAAAATAAAATGCATGAACATGTGAAATGCAAAGGAATGATGCAACATCCCTTCCCGTATCCGTACACTGGGTACGAGTCGGAAATATTACGACTTCTTTAATAAAAAATTGGGGTAATTTAAAATATTTTAGGAAAACTTCTCATATGGTCACCCATCCTAAAAATTCTCTAGCCCAAACACGCTTAACTTTATTTAAAACTGAAATAAATTATTTATTCGAGTTCCACTCATAAATCAATTATCTTAGCATACAACTCATCACCTCAGTTTACTCTTAACTTTGTATCTTTCCAGAAATGCCTATTATCATGAAACCCTACCGAACTTTAAAGGCCAATCACAACTCAGACAGGTTTAGCAAGTATACATGCCACTATAATAATCAAACCTTAACTAGGATGTCATTACTGTGATTATTTGTTGAGCTTTCCAATATTGATGCAATGCTCTTCTCAATCTCATCTTGATTTACCTACGTGTGCACAATCAAACACACGCTAAGTACGAACTTGGTGAGGCAATAAAGGCAGTTAATAACAATAATTTAAATTTATTCGACTTCATGGCTATGTTTATATAACATGATATATATATATATATGCCAAAACATCAACTTTCACATTGAATTAGTAATGATTTACTACATGCTAATGTCATAAGACTTTCATGCTTGTTCATTTGTCATAATATGCCATATATGCATAAATGCATCATGATCACTAGACATGTATTACCATCATGCTAATCATATATTAACATAATATAAACCGTATATAAATTTCTTACCAATATTCTTGCCATTTATTTCAAAAGCTCATAAGCTTATTCACATGTTTATCTTTTATTAACAAATAAACCATAGCCCAAATATAAGCCTATGAGGACCCTGGGCACACGAGTCAAATATGCACAGAAGTGCTAATACACATAAGGTCGTGCCCACCATCCGCACATTTATAAGGCAATGGTAACCATATGCACATTTATAAGGTAATGCTAACCATATACACTAAGTGTCCTTTATATACATTATAGTGCTAAACCGAGTATGTAGCCTGCTGCTGGACTCTATGGCATGCCAACTATACCCTGTCCCTCAGTGACATACTTGGGAATATATTTCATATTTATTTCATCCATGACAATGTATATCAACATAATTTAGCATTGGGCAGTTCATACCCGAAATAACATTCATAATATAACATCATATGTAACTAGTGATCCATGCATTTATATTCAATTTTTGACATATTTAAAATATGTCAGTCATATGCTCCATGACATAAATATAATGACAATAAAATTTGGGTAGGCTCATCGCAAGCCATCCCAATGATGTATAAAACACCAATGTGTCATGATATGTATGCAGTTGCACTCACCTTGGCCACTTAACACAATGCCTCACTAAGTTCTAGTTTAGTCCTTTCTTTCATAGAACCTAGAACCTTCTTTGATTCGGATTTGTCTTCATTAATCACATGAATAAAATAAAATATTTGTTAAATTCAAATCTAACAATACCTTAAACATGTTGTATAATATAATCATTCGAATATAAAATTTCAAAATATTTTTCCTTTCTTCCTTGTACTGTTCAAAAACTCATTATGGTCCTTAGTGACAACTTTCATTAATTCTTCCGAGCTTGCTAACTAACATTTGAATACAAAATGTTTCAAATTTCATTTTCTGATAGCTTGCACTACCTTCAAAAATTTACTTATACAGGGCAGAATACATACTGGATCTTAATTTCCTTTATACTGGAGAAGCTAGATTCGATAACGGTTCTAATGGTAAAAGCCACATAAATTAATAAAATCTACAAAAATTATGAAAAATCACTGAATTCACGTCACAGACTGTCCAGGCAGAAAACTGCTCTATAATTTTTCTGACCTTCATACGAATAAAAATTCATATCTTTTAACTCGGAATTCGAAATCAGTTTCCGTTTGTTGGAAACAAAACTAGACTAACAATTCTTTCCAACGGTGTAAAATTCATCATCTAACCATTTTTGTATAATTTATGGCAAAATTTTAAACTTACCGCCATAATTCAATTCCAACATAACTTTCCATGAATAACTTCTAATTTACATCAACTTCTCCCTATTTCTCCACTTGTCAATTTAGTCCCATCACTTTACTTCAAATGATCAGAATAAAGCTTGTATTGATATGTTCTATTTACATCCTTCATCAAAATAGGCTCAAACCTTTACTTCTCTAATTTCTCTTGATTGGTCGAGATGGTCACCGAATTTCAAATATAAGGATTCAAGCTTCTTAACTTTGCAAATTGGTCCTCCAATCAACATTACTACCTTAATTCCATCATTTTAACTAAAAATCAGATTTACTCCTTCTACATATCCTCTTTTCCGAATAGACCATTCAAGTTTGACTATTTGTCAAAATGGTCACTAATGTGATTAATCGTCAGTTTAGCATTCTAACTTCATTTTCATGTCTATAAAATTATTAATAATATAAATACACATCAAATTCAATAAAAAAATTCAGATCTGGTCCCTTAATTTTGAAGCTTGCCAAAATGGTCCTTATGCATTTAACTTAGGGTTTTGTTTCCAAACAACAAATCAAGCTTACTAGATCATTAATCCAACATCACAAACCCTAAGTTAGACTTGAATCCATAAACCATAATCTTCTCTATGCAAATCGAAATATGTAGGGTTTAAATACCGACTCAATAACATGATTCCAACATCATGCAAGCATGATTCTAACTTAAAATCAACCATGGATTCATAAAATCATAAAACCCCAATTAGTTCATAAACCCTAATTTCTTCCACATATCAAATCTCATCAACCAAGCAAGTATTCTATAAATTATTTACATCAAAAGATAGAGCTCGAAGAGTAGAACAACTTTGTAGTTCAAATGATTACCTAAAAACCGAGATTCGTGGCTTAAATCGAGCTTGGAAATTTTTTGCTTCTTTCCTCTAGCTCCCATGGTACATGGCTGGAAAAAGATGAATATGTGTTCATCTTTTTACTATTAAATTACACTTGTAACTATTAAATGAATTTTAAATTCATTTAAATAGTGAAATTACCAATTTAGCCTTTAAATAAAATGGCTAATTTAATCTCATCCAAAATCAAGGGCCAAGATGCAATCCACATATATTTCATCTTCCAAAAACGTCCTCAACATTTCAAAATTGCCATCCTTGCCAAATGACCAATTTGCCCTCCAACTTGTCTTTATTTACTAGTTTGTTTCAAAATTGCCATTCCATTATAATCTAACTAAATTAGTTCCTTCTCAACTGATCACTATTCCATAAATATCACTTTATGATTTTCCATGGCTTATGGAACAGTCTTTGAAATTTTAATTCAATCTGATTTCCCGATATTCACTAAATACTTCTACTACAAATTTACCTTTACCAAGCTATCAAATCTATTTCGAAAATTCCATATTTCCATAATGTACCTCATGTCATCATCCTTCATCCAATTGCCTAGATTTAATCTTGCGCTAGTAGTTACCAACTCGCCCTTATAATTTTCCAAAATTACGATCTTGCCATTTTTCAATTAACGACTCATATTTAACATAGAAAATCAACTTAAATCCAAGGGTTCATACACTTCCAACACAAATAAAATATCTTAGAGATTTAAAATGACATAATCAACCTTGCCTTATCATCCTTCAAAATATCATGGATATTCGATTCGATCCGATTATCCGAATATTTTTCTAAACTTTATCGCTTTATATCCATTAATACAAACTCTGTACGAAAAATTTGGGTAACACGAAAACATCATTCTTGGGGGTAAACTATTCATTTATGGGACTAAAATACATAACTTTTGAAAATTACAATTTAGTCCCTAAAACTTTCCTAAGTTTATAATTTATCCACAAAACTTTCAAAATTTACATTTTGGTCACTAGCCAAAAATTGGGATAT
Organism: Hibiscus mutabilis; assembly: GCA_019671005.1. Lineage (NCBI taxonomy): Eukaryota > Viridiplantae > Streptophyta > Magnoliopsida > Malvales > Malvaceae > Hibiscus > Hibiscus mutabilis. The sequence continues at coordinate 35,721,955 of CM033720.1, read as the reverse complement.
TACAAATTAAATGCAAAGGAGTTTAGGAAAAAGAGGACTCCCCTGAGGAGACTTCCTCTCATGTGACGCAAGTTTTTCTCTTGATAAATGTCCCACGATCAGGGGCCATTCTTTTCCTTCCTTTCATGCTTGGCTTTGAGGCAACAATGGAAGCTCCAACTTCCTTGATAATTGGCACTGGCTTCGACGCGACAAGAGTGGAGGTGGCATCAGATGGTGCATGCATTGTGGCAAGTTTTTTCTGGACTTTTTTTTTTTTATTTTGGCAGTGTTTATGTCTTGGCGAATTCAACTTGAACTGGCAAATATGAGACAGTGGCTTTTGAGTGTGCCGGGTTATGAACTAAGTGAGGGCTATCTGGCATGACATCATCACTGGCAAAGAGCTCGTCAGGGAATTTAGGGAAGGTTGGCATAACTCCTAGAGACATACTCGCAAAAGGTCTCCTTGATAGCAATATCCCTGGTATGAATGTAATGCTAGAGCTTTACATTTTGCTCCTCATCTTTCTCTAATTTCTAGAGAATGATCTCATTATGGTGGTGGATCTGGAAGAGTAGTGGCACTAACTAGATGGCATGGGCGCATCAGGCTCTACCTTCGGCACCTTAGGCTTGGGCATTGATTCCTTAGCCTTTCCCTTGCCTTTGTTTTTCGACTCGGTGGCAGTAAGTGCCTCAGTTTGTTGTTCCCTTGATTATTTGGGCTTTATCCTTAGCAAGCTTGGGCACACAATGTTGCATGCAAATGTTAGAATTAACAAAGGGAAAAACAAACTACCATTACCTCTTTCAGCACATTTATAAGTTTCGTTGATGATAATTCGGCCTACATTAATGTTGCGTCCCATAATAATAGAGTGCAATAACGCCAGCCTCTCTTCTAAGACAGTCTCATTGTGGGTAGTTGGGATCAAATTTGCCTTCATAAAGTGGTTTCACCCTCTCAGCTATGATTTTAAGGCCATTCGCTTAACTGTTCGGTGTCCCTTGGACGACACATTCCATGCAGTGCCAGGTTTGCACAAATCTGTTAACATCTTCTTTCTCTTGATAGTGTTCATGGTGTCGACAAACTCCTACTGTTCATCCTCTGTACCAACCAACTTAAACATGGTGTTAATGTACCCTTCATTGAAACACACACACGTACCTCAAATCATCAAAAAGGGAGAATCTTTGGTGACAAGATGGGCATAGAATTCTCGGACAATGTTGGGGTAAACATCTCCCTTTTGTTGGCATAAAAGCTCCCACTTGTGCTTGGTTACCACCGACATGAACTCCGGGGAAAATCCCAAGTTTGGTTCGTCCTTTACCTCAAAGGTTTTCTCGTAACAAAATGATCTCGAAGCAAAATTGTCGCTATACTTCTTGTGGATCTCTTCGTTGAAGAAGATTTCGAAGGGGTTCGATGAAGAAGTCATTGAAAAAGATTGAAAAAACTTGAGCGTTTTGGACAAGAGAAAAAGAGAATGAATCTTGGTGTTCTTGATAAAGAAAAAAGGAAAACTAAAAAGTTTTTTGGTTTTGAATGGCTAGAGTAGATGAAAGGTAAAGAGGTTGAGTGTTTTAATTGGGTAATAAAGTGGCCGATTTAAGAGGGGTAAGGGTTTAAGTGATAAGGATGATGTGATAAGGGTTTAAATGATTGGGTAGGTTTAAAAGTTGAGTGATAAGGTGATATGATTAAATTGAAATTCAAAATTCAACTTATCACCATGGGCGGTTAGGGTTAAAATTCAAAGGAAAATTTTCACTCTTCATGGGCCGAGTTTTAATCAAGCCTTAGGTAAATTTATTTCTTCCAAATTTCCAATCACCTCATGCCAACCCCTGCCCTAGCATTGTATCAGGCACACAAAATTCTCCCAATTTGCAATCGCCGCTTGCCAAGTCCTTGTCTCAACAATATGCCTACCACATTAAGTCTGCACATTCTCAAAGAAAACCTATCAACACAGAAAAATAAAATTAAAAAATCTAATAAGAAAATAAACAAATGAAAATTGCTAAGAAGAAAAACATCTATCCTACTATTTACAAAAATTACACACTGATGATGATCACTAAATCTCTGCCAAGAGGATAGCCTCCTTAGAATTCCTCGGAGTGACTTCCATATAGTACTTCAATCATTGACCGTTTACCTTGAAAATTTAACCCTACTTCAAAATTTTAATGTCCACAACACCATGGACATATGGCTTTACAACTTCAAAAGGGCCTGGACACCTTGACTTAAGCTTTTCTGGAAACAATTTAAGCTTTGAGTTAAATAACAGAACACGTTGGCCTACCTCAAATTGTCTTGGCATTATCATACTGTCATGCCAGCGTTTGGTCCTCTACTTGTAGCGTCTGCCGTTTTCATAAGCTTGTGTTATGAACTCTTCCAACTCATTTAGGTCTAGTAGTCTTGTTTCTCCAGTAGCTCTCCATGCCATATCAAGCATTGTAATTGCCTAATATGCACGGTGCTCCATTTCCACCGGTAGGTGGCATGCTTTTCCAAAGACAAATTTGAATGGTGAAGTACCTAAGGGACTTTTAAAAGCTATCCTATAAGCCCACAAGGAGTCATCTAGTCTTAAAAACCAGTCCTTCCTAGATGGATTTACAGTCTTTTAATGGATACTCTTGATCCCCTTGTTTGAAATCTCAGCTTGCCCATTTATTTGGGAATGGTATGCCGTGGAAATCCTTTGTTGAATTCCATATGTACACAAAGCTTAAAAGATTAGATTGCATTTAAAATGGGTAACCTCGTCATGAATAATCACTATAGGGGCACCAAATTGAGTAAAAATATGTTTGTGCAAAAACTTGGCAATGACCTTAGCATCATTCGTTGGCAATGCAATAGCCTAAACCCATTTTGAAACGTAGTCAACAGCCACAAGGATGTATAAGTTACCAAATGATGGAGGAAATGGACCCATGAAGTCTATCCCCCATACATCAAATAAGTCCACAGGCATGATGTTTTGGAGCGGCAATTGGTGTCTACTAGATATGTTTCCTATCCGCTGGCATCGATCACGTACCTTGGCATATTTATGGTCATCTTTGTATAGTGTGGGCCAAATGAATCCTGACTGCATCACCTTGGCAGCAGTCTTCATCCCAGCATATAACCTCCATACGGTCTGACATGGCATAGTTGCAAAATGTTGTGTTGCTCATCCTCTGGAACACACCGTCTTATCACTTGGTCGGCACATTGTTTGAACAATATTGGCTCGTCCTAGTAGTGTTGCCTGACTTCTCGTAGGAATCTTTTCTTGGCATTGTATGCCAGATTTGGTGGCAGAAAATTACTTACCAGGTAGTTGACTATGTCAGCGTACCATGGCACGACATTGACTGCAAGCAAATACTCATATGGAAATTTATCTCTTATGGCAGCGTTCTTACCATCTTCAAGCTGATGCTCTAGACGTGATAGGTGGTCAGCTACTAAGTTTTCATTGCCTTTCTTGTCTTAGATGTCGACGTCAAATTCTTGTAGTAGAAGTGTCCATCGGATTAGTCTAGGCTTGGCATCCTTTTTTGCCAAAAGGTACTTTAGTGCTGAATGATCTATATACACCACAACCTTGTTACCAACTAAATAAGATCTGAATTTATCAAAAGCGATACAATTGCAAGAAATTCTTTCTCGGTTGTGGAATAATTCAGCTGAGCTCCATTTAGTGTCTGACTGGCATAGTAGATGGTATGAAAAACTTTTCCACGCTGTTGTCCCAATACTGTTCCGACGGCATAATCGTTCGTATCACACATAAGCTCGAATGGCTCATTCCAATCTGGTGCCACGACTATAGGGGCATTACTCAACTTCTCCTTAAGTTCCTGAAACGCTCTTAAGCAAGAATTATCAAATGCAAAAGCGGCATTTTGTTCCAAAAGCAAGCATAAAGGTTTAGAAATTTTAGAAAATTCTTTAATGAAACGACGGTAAAAACCTGCATGTCCCAAAAAACTTTTAATACCTTTTACACTTGTCGCTGGTGGCAATTGCTTGATTACCTCAATTTTTGCTTGGTCGACCTCCAATCCCTTCTTGGTTACCTTGTGCCCAAGAACAATACCCTTCTTCATCATGCAAAAAAAATGGACATCATGCAACGTTGAAATGTTGCCAGGGAATTACACAACCCGAATGACATTCTTTTAAAGGCAAACGTCCCATATATACACATGAACGTGGTATTCTCTTGATCTTCTAGAGCTATGGCAATTTGGTTATATCCTGAATAACCATCTAGAAAATAGGAAAACGTCTTACCTACCAGTCTGTCCAACATCTGATCAATGAAGGGCAATGGAAAATGGTCTTTCTTGGTGGCATTGTTCAGCTTCCTATAATCCATGAACACTCTCCATCCGGTAATGGTCCTGAAAGGAATTAACTCATTCTTGCTATTTTGAACCACGGTCATGCCACCTTTCTTTGCCACACATTGTACCAGGCTGACCCACGAGCTATCAAAAATTGGATAGATTATCTTGGCATCTAGCCACTTGATAATCTCATTTTTAAGAACCTCTTTCATGCTTGGGTTTAATCTTCTCTAGCCCTCAATGGTCTTCCCATGATATTCCTCCAAGATGATTTTGTTCATGCAAATGGTTGGGCATATTCCTCGAATATTAGCCAAGGTCCATCCCAATGCTTGCTTGTAATTGCTTGGAATTTTCAAAAATCGTTCGTCATGATCATTAGTGAGATTAGCAACAATGATCACTGGCAAGGTTGAGTGTTTACCTAAGTAAGCATACCTGAGATGGTTTGGCAGTGATTTAAGCTCCAGTTCGGGTGGCTCCTTAATGGATGATTTTGGTGCCACGATCTATCTGCCAGCCAACTCTAACGGTTCTGGTTGTCTAAAATAGCTTACTTCTACTAAGGCTGCTCCTTTAGTGTCCTCACTTGTTTCACCTTTACTGTCACTTTTGCTGGCATCATCATCAGTATCTTGGCATAGCTGTGCCACGTCTACCCTAAAAATAGACTCCATCTTATCGTTTGCTTGGCATTCGTCTGATTCATCTACACATTTTAAAGCTTGAAACACATTAAATGTAACCTGCTGATCATTCATGTGCATAGTTAATTCACCTTTATGAACATCAATTAAGGCTCTACCTATGGCAAGGAATGGTCTGCCCAATATAATTGGGACATTTAAATCTGCCTCATAATGTAAGATAATGAAGTCGGCTGGGAATATGAATTTTTCTACCTTTACCAACACATCCTTAATCTTACCCTTAGGATGTACAAAGGATCGGTCCACCAACTGAAGTATCACCGTGGTAGGCCTTACTTTTATGCCAAGCTTCCAAAAAACAGACATTGGTATCAAATTGATACTGGCTCCCAAGTCACACAACGCCTTACCCATGAATATGTTGCCAATGGTACATGGAATAGTAACACTTCCTGGATCTTTCAGCTTTGGTGGAAACAGATTGAGTATCATTGCACTGCATCCCTCAGTGAGAGCTACAGTTTTGAAATCACCTAGCTTTCTCTTTTTGGACAAGATGTCCTTCATGAATTTGACATAGTTGGGCATTTGGTCGAGAGCTTCCACCAACAGTAAATTGGTTTGCAATTGTTTAAGTACTTCCAAGAAGCGCTTAAATTATTGATCCTTCTTGTGCTTTTTTAGTATTTATGGAAACGATAGAGATGGATAAACGTATGCTGGCTCTACCAGCTTTGCCAAGGTTCTGCTGACATCCGACTGAGGTCTGGCATTAGATTATGGTCTGGCATTACTTGTGTCCGCTTCTTTCTTCTATGGTTCTTTTGGTTCATCTGCTCGTACTTTCTTCTTCTCTTGGCAACTATTTGGTTGCTTGACAGATGTCTCAGTCTCGCATTGTTTGCCACTCCGTAGAGTCACAACTTTGCATTGTTCATTATGATTTTGTCAGGCATCCTCTGTATCGATTGGCAAAGCTCCCTGGGGTCTATTGCTGAGTGCATTGGCAATCTGTCCAATTTGTACATCCAAGTTTTTCATCGATGCTGCCAAACTCTGGATAGTTGCATCATTCTTCTCCAATTTGTACCTACATGTGCCCTTTGTGGCATGGCATTCTGGTTGACCCCTGGCATGGCATTGTTCTAACGCTAGGCATTGTATTGACGCTGGGCATTGTTGTTCTACTGTTGGGCATTATATTGGTTGCTTCCTTGATTCCCCAAGCTAAATTTGGGTGTTGCCTCCATCCTGCATTGTAAGTATTGGAATTTGGATTATAATTACGATTAAAATTGCCAACGAAATTTACCGACTCAGGGTTGGCAGGGCAATCTTTCGTGTGATGATCCTCTCCACATATTGTATAGAATGGGGCTAATGCCTTAACTTCTTAGGCCTCAGAACTCTTTTGCAAAGTTCTCACCGTACTAGTAAGATTGGAAATCTCAGCATGGATGGATGTGAGCTTATCTATCTGTAATTTCCCACCAGTTTTAGTGCCAGTCCCAAGTCTGGCAGTAGGATATTCAAAATCATTAATTGAAATCCTCTCAAGGATGCCAACTGCCTCTGTATAGTTTTTGTCAAGTAGTGAGTCATTTGCCGATGCATCAACAACTGTTATGGTTTGCGCATTAAGTCTATTGTAGAATGTCTTCATTTGGGTCCATTTCAGGAATCCGTGCATGGGACATCTCCTCAACAGATCTTTATATCTCTCCCAGGCATCATATAAGGTCTCATCATCAGCCTGCCTAAATGTGATGACCTCACCCCTTAGCTTGGCAGTGAGTTTAGGTGGCTGGAATTGTAACAAAAATTTCTGGCATAGATCTCCCCATGAGGTGACAGAAACATGTGGCAAAGAACTTACCACGCTTTTCCTCTATCTATGAGAGAAAATGTAAACAACTTTAGCTTCACTGTATCATCTTGTACTCCAGGCTACTGAAATAGCTGGCAGACTTCCATAAACTGCTTCAAGTGTTGCCTTGGATCTCCAGTAGGTGCTCCATCGAATTTTCCTACATTCAAAAGCGTTTGTATCATTACCGGTTTGAGTTCAAAATTAGGTGTATTTACCTCGGGACCAATTAGTCATGACATCAAAGTGTCAATGTTTGGTTCCGAGTGTTCTCTAATAGGTCTCTCTTACTCCACATTAACAGCTGGGGCAACATGAGCTGGTGGTATTCCATTGTTATTGGGTGGATTTTCCTCATTATTTAGTACACCATTTCCTTCGTTGCCTTGTTAAGCCATCTCTCAAATCTTTTTCTTTAACCTTCGCAGGGTGCTTTCGATTTCCGGGTCGTATAGCCAATCTTCCACCGCAGGGTAGTTTCTAGTCATACACTTGTCAAAACAAAGAAATAAAATAACGAACGAAAATAAAAAGAAGACAAGTGAAATTTTAAAAGCAACAAACTCCGTTGCAATCCCCGGCAACGACGCAAAAAACATGTTCGACTGTGTGAGTGTTTGGCAAAAGGGTGGAAAATGTATTGGAAATGTATGAAAACAGTGCCAAGACTAAGTCTTTTGCGTGCAAGTATACACGGTCTGCAAGTAATACAATAGTAAGCTAGTTATCCATCCCACAAGGATTGGCCAAGAGTTTGTTTGCCTTGCTTGTTTACTCGTCAACGGTAAAGTATTGTTGATTTGAAATTGGTTTTGAAAATAGTTTAAAAGAAAATAAATGAAAGGAAAACAACTTTGGCACAATGAGAGTTTAAATGAGTGATAAGCGTTGGCAAGGGAAGTATGTTTTTCACGCTTTTCATGCTAGCCTTTAATAATTTTCTGCCTTGATATTATGGCCGAGCATATTTAAAGCTGGCATTGCCTCTGCCGATGGCAATGCCCGAAATTAACCATGTATTAACCCTTATATCTCTCTAATGAATTTTTTCATAAATCAATTTGATTAAGTCCAAATCTAAACTCTTAAGGGGTAGACTCACTCCCGAAGTAAGTTCATTTACTTGAACATCTTCTGTCGAAGCATCTCGCCTTAGTATCTAGCAACTAATCGTTGCCCCCTAATTATGTTAAGATATTAAGGTGCAATAAGCATATTGTGCCAGCGGTCGCTTGGCACAGAATTTAGAAAACTATAAAACATGCCAGATAGGGAAAAGAATGCCAAGGCATTTTTTATGATTAAAAACTAAACATGAAAATAGCGTTCAAACGCAAACATCCCCCACCAACTGTAAAAGTTTAGTTCATGGTGGGGGTATCCATCCAAAAACCATAATCATATCTCAACATCATCATCATTAAAAATAAAAACAATTTAAAACAAAGAGAATGCGCTAGAAGGGGGCCTGTCGATGCAGACCTTCAAGGTCTAAGCTCTTGGTCAAGCTAGTCAAACCACATCTCCTTGGAGCATCCTTCCTCTCAATTTGATCATCTCTTCCGATGCCCCTTCTTTCGTGATCAATCTCATTTCCTTCTTTAAATAGGCAAGCATATGACACCTAAGATAAGCCTTGAAATTTGAATTTTGAATACGCAAGGGATAAGGGATGTGATCATCTTATCCTATATTTGAATCCTATGGATGATGTCATCAAGGTCTAACAGCTACTCGGCCGGGCATCAAACTCCTCTTCTCTGCCAACCGGTGCTTTGGCAATTTTTGGTCCATTGCTGCCAGCAACAACTCAACATTCTCCCTGGCATTCCTTCCTTTTTGCGCTGCTTTGCTATGGTAAACTTGTCCTTGTCTGCTGAGCCTGTAATAATGCCAACAAAGCAACCCTTCACACTAGCATAACACAATTCCTATCTCTTTATACAAATACATGAATTTTAAGGCTAAATGCAACTAAACACACTTAAAGGCAAGCAAAGACAATGTGAAACAAGCATAAGATTTAGTAATTTTGATGAGTTAAGAACTACCCTAAGAAAAACCATTTGGATTCCATTATCTCCAGCCCCCAAAAAAACCCACAACTAATTTTTCATTTTCATTTTCCCTGAAAACCAAGCCACGACCATGATTTGATTCCCCAAAAACCACTACACTTTTTCCATTCCACTACTCACGCCTCACTGCCCAACCCTCCACTTACCATTCGATTCATTTCCCCTTCATTTTCCCCCAATCCACTCAACAAACGGGCGTCCATTATTTTTTTGGAAAACCACCCCTTGCCCCCAACTCACCCAAATCGAGGCTCTCCCCTGCCCCAACATTACCGAAACATCCATTCGAACCACAAAAGAAAACTCTTGAACCGAGTTTCTCAACACCATTCAACCCGTGGTCTGGTTGATCGAGCATATATTTGGATTTTGGTTTTTTCTTTCCTTGTTTATTTATTATGCAATCCATTCTTATGGTTTAATGAAATATTAATGAGATTTGTTGACAATCTGCTTTATATATTTAATTTCCTTTGTTATAAGTTTTTGTTTAATTTATTTGTTTGTGTTATGTGTTTTATTTTGTTTGTTGGATGTGGTTTAATTTATTATTTGTTTGTATGTGTTTTAGGATAGTTTAGCTTTTTAGAGTTTGTTTTAATTAATTTAAAACTTACCCTTGGCTTAATGGGGTGTGTGTTTAAATTAATTAAAATGATTTTAGTTTAGGTTTTTAAGTTGGTTGAGGCTTTAGTTAGTTTAGGGTCTAATTTAATTTAATTAATTTAAATTATGTGCTCGGCTTATTGGGGCATAAGTTCTAAATTAATTAAATTAATTTTAGGATTAGGTTTTTTGGAGCCTTTAGTTAGATTTAAGATTCGAACTAATTTAATTAATTTAAATTTACCCTTGGCTCATTGGGATGAATGTTAAATTCATTAAATTAGTTGGACGTCTCTTAATTGCCCTTTATGTTAAAATTTGCACTTGACTTAGATGGTGACATAATAAAAATCATAATTAATTAATTAATTCGATTCATTTTAAATCGAATCCTTGGCTTAATGGGATGCCAGTTTAAAAGTAATAAAATTAATTATCATGATACAAAATAATCCATAAAATATTAGGGTTTTCTTGTTTTTAGAATCTTAATTAATTTAGGAATAGTATTAGACTAACCTAGTTAATAATTAAATCACTAATTGAATTTCTATAATTTGGGCCTTTTTAGGTTAAGACTTTAGTGGACCTAGGGTTTTATTTCAAGCTCTTCCTTGTTAAGCATTTTAATTGTCATTCATATGACCTCATATTTTAATGGGTATGCATCTGGTTAATTAACTTAAAACTTAAAAAGGAGGTATTTATTATTTTCGATATTTGTATCCTAACAATCCTAGCTCAATGGAAGTTGGCCAAATATTCGAATTAATTCTTATCGTCTGAAGGTAAATTTAATTTCGACTAAAATTTGACAAGTCACAACATCATTTTAAGTGTTTGCACCATGCATAAAGGTGATGTACTTGAGTAAAACCGTGAATTAACACGGTAGTCGGTCTTATTCGATGTCGGTTTAATCTACGGTCCGATGTACAGTCACCCTTATTAATTAAATGTCTAATTAATTCGAACCCACCAATTTGACAAAAGCCCGTTTAATTAAAACATATATTCAATCAAGAACATTTGATTAAAGTCAATTTAAATTTCGATAATTTCCATCAATTAAAAGCAACATATATTTTGGTACCGATTTTCGGGCATGATGGGGGTGCTAATCCTTCTCCACATGTAACCAACTCTCGAACCCGTTTTCGAATAAATGTCTGGTTTTATGGTGTCTGGCCTACCTTAGTGGCCGGTGGCGACTCCAAGTTTTATTATTTTTCAAAACACGAATTTTAAAGAATTTCCCATTTCCAAACATTTTCCCAAAAGGCGAAAAGAAAACTGAACTACGTTCCTTTTTAGCGATTTGATCTTGAATTTAAGAAAAAAGGTCGCTACAATGGTTAATAATGGGTAAAAATGATAGCAAACCACCCTAAATGACTTCCATAAGATGTAGGATCGAGTTTAAGGGGTAAAGGGTTGGGTTTTGAGGGCTTGGAAAGTGATTTCCCAAGCCTAGAAAGCCATTTCTGGGCTTTGATAATGGTACGCAGGGAGGCAGTACGATACCCAAGAGTTTTGGGTTTAAGAGCACTATTCATCGAGGATGAACTATTAGTGGGTATTGGTACCCTGTTCAACTGTACCAATACGCCCTTCAAGCGAGTATTAGTATGGGTCAACATGTACCAGTACGCCTAAGCTTTGCGAAATTCCAGTGAGCTTAATTCATACCGGTATGCATGTGAGTACCGGTACCCAAGGGGTAATGCACCGGTACGCAAGGGCCTATACCAGTACCCACTGGGAAATCTGCCCGGGAAATATGTTTTAGGTTTTAGGGACCTATAATTCAAGATATATGGCCCAATGGGTTTCTAATATGATAAAATAAATTGTAAAACTGAGAAACCAAGATTTAATCCTCATGTATGGGCTTAACGTGTAATAGCTTGGTGGTGATAAATTGTAAAGTGAACCATGTTGGTTAGTGTCATGCATTGAGGGAATTAGCTTGATAGTTTGGCTTGGTGCCACTTACTTCTTGGTGAGGTGTATGAATGCTCGGAGTGTATGTATTATCTTGTGATTGTTATAAATGAACCTGGACATCCTAGAGTAGTACTACGGTACTTATATAAGGGGATGCGTACTGGGGACTGAGTGAAAAAGTACATTCTATGTACCCACGGGCTAAGTGATCAAGTGCGGTTAGAAACCTATCCGTTGCTATAGTGATCAAGATAAGGTAATTAACTCGATAGCCTGAGTGAGCTTGAGTAACCTGATAGTCTCATTGACCTCAGGTAAAGACCACTTGTGGCTAATGTGATCCAAGCATATCTAGGACGTATCTTTGGCTATGGTGATCTGGATATGATCTATTTTAACCTGACGACTATGTGAACACTGGTAACTTGACGACCATGTGAGTACTTGTAAAGTAGGGATTCATTGGCCATTATGTAGATGATGTATGGATTTATTTACGTATTATATGTGGATTATATAGATGGTAGCTTTTGTACTTGATGGATGAGTGATCAGGGTATGGTTTGAAACTTACTAGTTATGTAGGCTAGAAGATGACTCATAGATAGTAAAGCCTTATCTATAATCTCTAAAATGTATCGATCTTGCATGCTTATTTTATGATAATAATGAATTATGGTAGAGTACAAATGTACCACTAAGCTTTGTAAGCTCAGCGTTCAGAATCGTCGTTTCCGTTCGCAAGTTACTTGGTGGAACGTGGTCGAGGATCACATCAAGACTGGATTTGCCAGCACCGTAGCACTTTAGAGTATAATACTTGATATTTAGTTTTGGGTTATTTTATTCATAGGACTTTATAGTGGTTGAGTCTGTAAACTCTATTTGAAATATTATTTTGTGATATAGTGTTTTAAACTTGGTGCTCCTATTTTGTAAACTTATTTATAAAGCTTGCTTATAATTTTATGTTTGGATTCCAAATATTTAAATATTGATATGAAATATTTTACTTTCCATTAGTATTAGTTATTTATAATTTTATGTTTTTAGTATTATAATATTATTGTAACACCCTTACCTATCTAGAAGAAAACAGAGTCGAAGATATCACCAAAAAACAAATAAGAGAACTCAAGCATTCGATTCAAAGTTAAACTAGTATGAAAAATATTCAAATTCAAAGCAAATCAATTATCCATCAATGAACATAAGTTTCTTAATTATGATTGAATCATTATGGACCAAAATTGCTAAGTATTCAAAGTTCAAGGACTAATTTGTAAATTTCTAAAAGTTTCAAGGACCAAAGAAATTTTTCATTTTATTAATAGGTTTTATTCTTAATTTCATGTTCATCACAAAACTTGAACTTTAAAAAAATGGCGACTGAACCAGAGTTCAATTAAAAAGTAATGAGATAGTGACAAAAACGTAAAAGTTTAATATTTTAAGTAAGATTTCGAAGCCTATGGGAAAGGTTTTGAAACCTATGTCGTAGATTCATAAAATTAACATTCTATAATGGAGGTTTTTTTACCTTTTAGTATGGTTTTGAAACCTTTGTCCTGTTTCACCAAAAAATGACTTTTTAAGCCATTTCTAACCCCTAATGGTCACTTTTATCATTAGGTTACTTCATTACAGTCTTAAGCGTGAACATGAACATTTAACAAGTTTCAAGTTTCAACTTTTACCGTTAAGTTACCTCATTACTAATTAAGGGACTTGACTCGAATTTGAAAAGCGATTCACTAGTTACTAACTAAAAATAATTAGATTAGGTGAATAAAAAATAGTAGAAAATAAAAAAAAAACAATAATATTCAAACTTAAAGTATTGCACAAAGACATGAAATCATTTTTTATGTAATTTCTGCCCATGACGGGGCGTGGTCGAATAATGATACCTCGGTGCTTGTCGAACACGTTGTGGCCTCTATCGTGCATCGGGATCCTCTTCAGTGTTGATCACCTCCTCAGTTACCGAGGGCATAGGAGGCGATGTTGTAAACAAATAGTCGCTGCTCAACCCTCCCATAATCTTTGGTGAATATATGAAATTTACCATTTCATGAAAATCCATGTTTTTGCAAAAGTTCGAGTAAATGGGTGATTGTGGTGGATAAAACTTGGGTCTGTATAGCTATCAACATTATTGTGCTCATATCACCTCCCATGTGGTTGGCCAAGTATCAATGTTTGTTTGTGATGTAACGGGATTTTCGTCCGTGACACCCCCAGATACATCTGCTACACTCTTAGATGATTAAGCTTTACCACCAAATTTTTTGTTATACCTCTAGCATTCTTCCCGTTCTTCGAGAGTAGTTAAGTACGGTTTTCCATTATTACGATAGTAGATCATGTATTATGAACTTCCAAAATCAAAATCATCAGCTTGTATTTGAGTGCGAAACGGCAACGATGAACCTCTGTCGTTCCACATATTAATGTATTGGGCATGTGCGACTTCCCAATTTACATCTTCCCTCTCGTGTCCTGCAAAGTCGTGAAGAAAGTCATGATCGAGTGGAATTTGCGAAATAGGCTAGTGGAAGCCAAATTGCCTCAGCACCCTATCTCCAAATTAGAACTCGACAGTAGCAAAGTGGATCATCGGTTTAACACTACACCATGAAGTAGAATCCACCATTACATATCTGGTACATTTATTTCTTCATTGTTGTACGACCTCCAAATAAACTGAAAAATAATATATATATATATATGATTATTATAATAATTCATCTAACTAAATTGTAAATAATACATTTAACTTTCAAATAAAGTTTCCAATCAAATACATGATCTTGGCAATAAAAATCAATCTTAGATCTACATACTCTAACGTTGTTCTGCACCAATCCCATGTGAGCGTTTTTCGCATACCATCTACATACAAATCGCAATAACATTTCATTCGTTTTTTCTGATAAAAGATATTTTAAAAATAAGTAAACTTAATTTAAACATTCAACTCAAAATTAAAATATTTACCTTCCAACAAGTGGAAAATTAATCGAAGATCGAGTAACTGGTGTAAAAAAGAGAAGTTGTTGCCAAGCCCGCGCTTGCAATAACAACATACATCCACCAACACCCTTTACCTTTTCACCATTTTCTAGTATAGTACCCTTGCACAACTCATAATGCAAGAACAGTAATATGGTCGATCCCCAACTGTATATAGCAGCTTCCCAAGGAGTATCCAAAAAATGTAGATACCATGTATAGACCAAATTGTCATATTTATTCGGCATCAATATCCCTCCAATGATCTGAAGAATATATGCTCGACTTGACCTATAAATCTCATCAACCGTACTATAGTCTTTGAGTTGAAATTCACTTTGCAACCAAGTCAATTTGATACAAGACCCTTTCACATCAGTTCCATATGACACCTTCTAAAGGTATTTGTTGCAAGCTTCCTGTTTACCAGGACCCCGATAAGCATGACCACGTCTTCTAGCGTGATCGTGCATTCTCCACACGACATATGAAATGTATGTATTTTCGGTCTCCAACGCACAATTAGAGTGGTACTCAACCCGAGAATCAACTTGTACACACGAATAAATGTCGCATGATAAAATCACGCCATTTGCAACCATGGAATGATTCTATTGTCTGGGGGACTTCTTTGCCATGCTTCGATGATGATTAAAGGTATCCTCCATAATTATTAACAAATTACAAAAGTGATTGATTTTCTAATAAATAAATTATTAAAAAACTTGTACCATCTCATTAAACCTAAGACTAGTGATGTGTCTATCCTATAATCTCAACATAGGGGCTTGATCAACCATGCTTCTAACAAAGTTACATGACAAGTAAGAAAATATTAGCAACCCGAGACTAAATCTAATCGTAATACTATTGTTTTAAAAAACAATAATCATAATCAAATAAAAAACAAAATTTAAAATAATTTTAGTTTAAATTAACTAAATGTAATTCACAACAATTCTACTACTAGTACATGCAATTTAAATTTAAATTATACTACATTTATAATTACCATAACTAAATTAAATCAAACAACTTATTAGTTTAAATTTAAATTATACTACAATTCTACTACATACATGCAATTTAAATATAAATTATACTACACATTTAAAATTACATAACTAAATCAACTTTTAATTTAAATTTAAATTTAAATATAAATTTAAATCAATCAATCATCATTAATTAAAAATTCACTTAAACTACAATTCTACATTACAACTTACTACTAAATTAAATTACTCAAAATTTTAAAATACATAATAATAACATTAAAATTATATTAATCGTCAATACTAAGTTAAAATTTTAAAATTACATTTTCATACTAACTATAATAATAATATGACTAATGCACATAAATTAAAAAAATAAAATACACATCTACTTACTATATTTTCCCCAAATATTTAAACATCAAAAATTAAAAAATGTTTTTTTTATTATAGTTATATAATAATAATATGTCATACAATTTAAAAATTAAAAAAAATCTAATGAACCTAAATTAAACAATAAAATACACATCTACTTAGTGTATTTTCTTCAAATCTTCCTTCTTCTTCTTCTTCTTTACTCAATTTTCTCACAAAATTTCTTCTACAATTTTTTTACCTTCAACCACCTATTTAATAAAAAAATATTCAAAACATCAAACATTAAACTTTTATTGATCATCAACAATACTAAGTTAAAAAAATAAAAATAAATTTTTCGTAATAACTACACTATAACATACAAATTTAAATTTTAAGTTAAAATTAATGAAATAATATTATTAAATTTAAAAAATAAAATACACATCAATACTTAGAGTATTTTTTCCAAATCTTCTTCCTCCTTCTTCTTTACACTATCAACCCAAAAAATTTCCTTCTACCATTTTCTACCTTCTACCACTATTTAACACCCTAAAATTTAAATCTCAACCCACTAACCCA
Source organism: Hibiscus mutabilis (assembly GCA_019671005.1). NCBI lineage: Eukaryota > Viridiplantae > Streptophyta > Magnoliopsida > Malvales > Malvaceae > Hibiscus > Hibiscus mutabilis. Next base: position 35,705,502 of record CM033720.1, on the reverse strand, counting down.
ACCTTCAATCATACAATAAAACACCCTTCCCGAGCTGCCACCCTGCATGCATGCAAAGTTTCCCCCGCCACTTGCCACCCTGCAAGGATTACACCCTACCACCATAAATGCTGAAGACGATGCGAGAAGCTTCATTCTTTGAAGAATGATGAGCCTACATACGTGCCATGTGGCCCTTCTACCTCTGTTTGAAGACTGAAGGTAAGTGTATCATCTTCAATATTTACACTATTCATAGTCGATATGTACTCCAATCAACTTTGATTTTTTTCCAAAAAAAGATATCACTGTAGCAAGTCGATGGGTAATACTATCTTCTTCACTTTCATTGTAGCAAGTGCAACATTTGTTAAAATGATTTGACTTGTGCCATATTTGTGGAAAAAATTGAAAACAATATTTAGGTAATTCTTCCAAGATAAGTTTTGGAATATCCATATACAGAGGAATTACCTAAATATTGCTTTCAACTTTTTCAACTATAAGACCCAAATTTCATCCGGGTGTACTCATATATACATACTATATTTTCTATAAATAAAACCAAAAATAAATAAATAGTAAATAATAAATAAATCCAAAAAATCAATCCATAAATCAAATAATGTTCATTTGCACTTCAAAAATCAAAAGCCGAATTCAGATTGAATACAGGCCCAATTAACAACTGCCAACAACCGATTTCCAACCCATTTACAGCTAATAATACCCAACAAAACCAAATACAATATGAAATTTGTTTTTCCCGCCCAAATTTTGCCACGTGGTGATTCCCTATTGGCCAAGAAATAAAGCCACAAATTGTGCTTTTATCCTTAACAGCTGTGACCAGCAGGGGATGATGCCAACATCATGATGTCACCCATAATATCATCCCCAATCAACCCTATATAAATGGAGGAGAGAGAATTGTCAAAATTAATGACAATTAATAAGTTAATAATTACTATAATTAAAAATAAATGAGAGAGAAAATAACTCTTGAGAGACTAAATCATCAAAAGTTGATCGGTTATCGGAGCTCTAAACAGCTGTTGGAGACTCGAACAACCATTAAGAAGGTATTTTCCTTCTCCACTTTTGATTCATGTAAAACCAAAAGAACGAAAGATCATTAGTTTTAAAGGATATTTCAGAGCAGCAGAGTTGAAGAGGGATTTGGATGGGTAGATTAGGTTTTAGGTGGTCGAAGAAGGAAAATCCTATTGGATCGGGTTAGTTTTAGGATTTAAGGTTAAAAATTAGAGGTTTTGGGTATTTTATTATTTTGGTAGGGTGGCGAACGATGTCTGAAAATCACTAAAGGGTAACCAATGGTAGAGGCTGATGTTTGGGTAGAGTGAATCGAGTCGGTAGAGGCTGCGGCAGAGTTAGGCCGTGTTCTTAGTATGTAATAACCCAAAATGTGATCTAGAAGTAAGTCACAATTCAGGAGTGACTCAAAGTAGTTTAAGATATCTTTGGATCAAACTGTTAAATGAATTAAGGACAAAAAGGAAGCATGATAAATATGATAACTGTATTAAAAATGGGATAAATCGAATGTTATGTTAATGTACAATTCCAAGTTAGGCTTAGGAGTATGTAACATGGAAATACTAGTTAAATTGTTATAGAATTATCCTTTATTAGATTAATGGAGTAAGCTAAGACTAAATAAGAAGAAAAGAGGAATTTGAGGCCAATTTATTAAGTCCAAATCGAATGAATTGAGTATACAAGGGAATGCATGTAAACTTTAATCTAAGCCAAGGAGTTGTGCATGTGTCATGATTTGAGCAAAACATGTGTTTGGGCAAGGGGAAGTCTCGGCTGTGCAGCAAGACAACTAAATTCCTTCATCATCTTTATTTTTTTTCATATAGCCTGTAACACCCCCTACCTGGGATGACAGGAAACCGGTTCGGGAGCGTTACCAAGGAACAATACAAGTAAGAACAAGCAAGAATAGGCTAATTAATCCCTATTAGATGAGTTACTTAACTAGCAAGTAACCAAACATACATTATAAGCTACCAAAAATTTCAATTAACATTATCATACAATAATCATTTAAGACATAATAAGTTTCCAAACAATTGATCAATCAAGGTTAATATCATCTTACAACTATCATTCGAATATCCTAAGAGCAATCATGTTTCCATTTCATTTCATTGTTCATTAACTTGATTACATTAACATTTCATGCATAACTTACTAATCATATCCATTGCACATACCTTGATTCCAAGCAATCATATGCCAACTTACCATTCGACATTTACCATTCAACTTATAAAATACATATTCAACATGTTATTCTTATACAAGTGACTATATCATCTCACAAGGCATTCGAATAGTACAAGTCTAGATGATCACTTTGACCATTCATTATATACATAACCATATTCGCAACAATTACTTACAATACATGAAATTATAGTTCATTACTTAATTCATATTAGTAACCAAGTTCACAAAATAGTAGGCCCATTCAAGACATATATACATATACAAGTTTAAGTGTTCAAAATGCATGCAGTAGACATTATATACCACTAAGTGCCACCAACTAGGGGAGTACAAAACAAGTATGTCCATACTTTAGCTATCTTGTGTCTTGCTTCAAGATCAAGGAAGTCAGACTTCAGGATCAAGCAACGATCAAATCCTTAATCTGTGGTTGGGAAGAATGAAAACAAGAGTGGTAAGTACTAGATTGTACTTAGTGAGGTAGCAACTAGTTCTAACCATTTATTAACATGTATCAATTAACTAAGTTGCTTAGTCCAAGTTGAAAGCAATTCAATTCAAGATTTTCTCAATCTTTATTTCAAGCCAAATAACACACTCAATCAATATACACATTTCCATTCAAGTCAAGTACATATTAGTTCAAGTTTATATGTTTGTCTTTTCAAGAATACATATCAAGTAATCAAAGTAGAAAATTATTCAACACAAGGTTCAATCATAAACAATTATCATTTCAAGAGTTCTATGTCAATTATCATAAACAAAGTAGAAAATGATTCTAACATCCTTCTTGTGTTGAATGCCAACACGTGCTGCCAAGTAGAATTTGGCTCTATTTTTGTCCTCAGTATCTCAGTGCAATAATGCCAAGCAGGTAGTAATTCAAGTGCAGCAATATAACTCTAGTCAAAGTTCATGAAGAGTGCATGAGTGTAGGCAATATGCATCAAGTTTCCTTTCACTCCCTTAGAAAAATTTTACTACCTAAACTCAGATTTTTTTTCATTTTTTTATTTTTGCCAAGGGTTTCTGCTGGCATTCTTTTAACCCTGCTTCATGACACTATTTAGCGTGAGAGATAAGAGGGAGCATACCACGAATCCCCACCTTAATCTAGACATCACTGGGCTTTCTCTTCAACTCACACCCCAAGGTTTTGGACTTGAGAACTAAGAGGGAGCAAACCACGAAGCCCCAAGTAGCTTATTATCCCTAAGGTAGAGGAGAGTTTTATTTTTTATTGCCTTGGTAGAACATTGTTGCCTTATTTATTTCTTTTACCCTGGCATCATTTTTTAAAAAATCTGAGCATAGTTTCAAAAAGTCTAAGTTTGCCAAGGGACTAGATACATCTTACGTGTTAAGTGCAAGTTCAATTCCCTAAACTAGATATCAATTGCCAAGCAATCCTGGCATACTACACTGCGGGCATGGCACGACAACTAAAGATTAAAGTCTCCTCATTGGACAAACACCTAGATCAAATTAAGCTTGCTTAACAATTGTTAACATTTTTCAAAATTAAATCAAGATAAAGTTTTCTTTTTCTTTTTTTTAGCGATTCAGTATGCATCTACTCTAAATGACCTCGATGACATGGCAACAGAAATTAAACATGATATGTATGGCATAAGTGTGAAGAAATGCACACCCCAAAACCCAAGATGTGCATTGCCCCCAATGCATGAAACAACACATATATACAAAAAAACAGAATAAAATAAAATGCATGGTCATGTGAATGCAATGTAATGAAATGTACATGAGTTTAGCAAGAAGATGACTCCCTTTCAGAGACTTCTTCTCGCGTGACTCAGGTCTTTCTCTTTATAAATGGCCCACGATCAGGGGTCATTCTCTTTCTTCCCTTCACTGTTGGCTTTGCGACAGTGGACGCTCCAACATCCCAGAGGACTTCCTCCACAATCTTGGTAGGGTTTGATGCGGTAGGAGTAACGGTGGCATCAGACTGCGCAGGCTTCACTGGTGGCGTGGCAGGCTTCTTGGCAGACTTTGCTTTGGCAGACTTGGTTTTGGGTTCCTTTGATTCACTCTCAGAATCAGAACTGGTAGACTCAACTTGAACTGGAGATAGTGGGACTGTAGCATCAGACTCTGAACTGGTTGGACTGGCTGGCATAACTGGACTAGCTGAACTAGTTGGCTTGGCTTCATCACTGGTAGAGGGCTCGGCAGGGAAATCTGGGATATCTGGCACAACATCAGGAGATATTTTCTTAAGAGTTTACCTGATTATCACATCCCTGGCCTACATGTAATGTTGTAGCTTGACATTAATCTCCTCAGCCTTTTTCCATCTTACTGAGTATCACATCCTGGCGTTGGTAGATTTGAGACAACATTTCCATAGAACCGTCTGGCACAGTCTTAGGCATTGTTTCTGGCATAGCTTTTGACATCTTTTTTCTTAGGCGTGGCCATTTTTGCTTTTCCCTTGGCCTTGTCCTTCGGCTCAACCGCAGTGAGGTTTCTCCATATGGTAGCAGTGATGGTCGTTCCCTTTATTATCTGGCCTTGCTTCTCATCAAGCTTAGGCACATCATGGCGTATGAAATTGTTAGAAATAAGCAAAGGAAAAAACAAACTACCTTTACCTCTCACAGCACACTTATAAGTCTCTTCTATGATAATCTTTCTAATGTTGATCTTGCGCCCTTTTATGATGGGGTGCAACAAAATCAACCTTTCTTCCGAGACCGTCTCATTGTGGGATATAGGAAACAGATTTGCCTTAATGAAGTGATTCCAGCCTCTCACTTGTGGCTTCAACGCCAGCCTCTTCACCGTCTGGTGGCCCGTCGATGAGACTATCCACGTCGTGCTAGGTTCACACAGATCTGACAGCAGCTTTTTACTCTTGGCAGCAGTCATCGAATCAATATACTCAAAATACTCATCTCCTGCACCATCCAACTCAAACATATTATTAATATATCCCTCATCAAAATGCACATACTTACCCCTAATCATCAGGAAAGGCGAATCATTGGTTACAAGGTGCACGTAGAATTCTTGAACGATGGTGGCATAGATCTCCCCTTTTTGCTGGAAAAATAGACTCCACTTGTGCAAGTTAATCGTAGACATAACTTCTGAAGGGAAGTCGGTTGTTGCCTCTGTTTTGAATTCGAAGTGCTTCTCGTATCAAAAACTCCTCGAGGCAAAATTTGTTTTGAACTTTTTCTCGACCTCCTCGTTGAAGAATCTTTTAAATGGAAGAGACGATGAGGCCATTGAAACTGGTTGAAGCTTGGAATGATGTTGAAAGATGAAGGCAAAGGATGATTTGGGTTTGTACTTGCTTATCGAAAAGGAAGTAAAAAGTGAGAGATATGTTTTGGCTTCTTTAACCAGCAAGAGTAAGAAAGTGAAAGGTTTTAGGTTGGTTGAGTGTTTTAATGGGAGTAGTAATTAGGGATAACGATGGGGAATAAAAAGAATTAATTTAAAAATAGGTGGAGTGATAAGGTTGAAGTGATAAGGTGATAGGTGACAAGATAGGGTAAGGATTGGAGTGATAAGGTAATTGATTTGAAATTTAAATTTCAACCAAAATTTGGGCGGCTAGGGTTTAAAGTCAAATAAAGATAAATCTCTCAATTTTTTATTGGGCCGATAAAACTAGGGTTTTTCCCTCTTCCTTCATTCTTTTGCACCACTGCATGCCAAGCTACTCTGGCACTGCGTCTGGCATATTTTTCTGTTAAAGCGTTGGCTCCTGCCAGCGCCCCTGGCAGTGTTCTTGGCACAATTCCTGGCACAATGAATCTACGAACTCATAGGAAACCTTTCAACACATTAAAGGAATAAAAACATGGAGCTTAAAAAGAAATAAAAACAATAAAAAAAACTAAAAACAAAGAAAAACACTAACCTAATATTTACAAAAATTCAAACCTAACGGTGTTTTCATGTAACATCTGCTAAGAGGATCACCTCTTTGGCATTGTTCTGATCACCTTCCATGTAGTGCTTTAAGCATTGGCCATTCACCTTAAAGATTTCTCTCATCTTCAAGTTATTAATGTCCACAGCTCCATGAGCATAGGGCTTCACAATTTCATAAGGGCGCATCCATCTTGATTTGAGTTTCCCTGGAAACAACTTAAGTCGTGAGTTGAATAGCAAACACGTGGCCTACCTCAAAACTTCTTAGCATTATCCTGCTATCATGCCAACATTTTGCTTTTTCCGTGTAGATCATGGCATTCTCATAGGCTTGCCTTCTGAATTCCTCCAACTCATTTAGGCCCAGTAACCTTTTTTCTCTAGCAGCTCTCCATGCCATGCCAAGTGTTCTGATGGCCTAGTAGGCTTTATGCTCAAGCTCCACTAGTAGATGGCATGGTTTTCCGAAAACAAGTCTAAATGGTGAAGTACCCAAAGGAGTTTTAAACGCAGTCCTATACGCGCACAGAGACTCATCTAGTCTCAAGGACCAACCCTTCCTTGATGGATTAATAGTCTTCTCTAAGGTGTTTTTGATCAACTTGTTTGAAATCTCAGCTTGCCCGTTTGTTTGTAGATGATAAGCTGGGAAATTTTCTGCTGTATACCATACCTGCACAAGGCTTTAAAAATTAGACTACATTTAAAATGAGTGCCCTTATCATGAATGATCACTCTAGGGGTGCCAAATCTAGTAAATATATGCTTATGTAAAAACTTGGCAACGGCCTTGGCATTGTTTGTTGGCAGAGCAACAACTTCTACCCACTTAGATACGTAGTCAACAGCCACAAGAATGTATACATTACCAAATGAGGATGGAAAAGGACCCATAAAGTCTATCCCCATACATTAAATAAATCCAGAGGCATAATGTTTTAAAGCAGTAGTTGGTGTTTGCCAGAGATGTTTCATGTTCGTTGGCACCGATCACATGCCTTGGCATACTCGTGGGCATCCTTATATAGTGTGGGCCAAAAGAATCCTGACTGAAGTACCTTGGCAACAGTTTTTACTCCAGCAAAGTGACCTCCATATGGTGCGGCATGGCATATATGCAATATGTTATGTTGTTCATCCTCAGGCACACACCAACAGATCACTTGGTCGGCACACTGTTTGAACAATATTGGCTCGTCCCAATAGTATTGCCTAACTTCCATCAAAAACCTTTTCTTGGCATTGTATGCCAAGTCTGGTGGTAGAATGTTACTTACCAAGTAGTTGACAATATCGCCATGCCATCGTATGGCATTAACTGCAAGCAAATACTCATCAAGAGACTCATCTCTTATCAAATTGGTCTTACCATCTTCAAGATGATACTCTAAACGTGAGAGATGGTCAGCTACTAGGTTTTTGCTGCCCTTTTTGTCTCAGATCTCAAGGTCAAATTCTTGAAGTAGGAGCATCCATCGGATTAGCCTGGGCTTGGCATCCTTCTTTGTCAAGAGATACTTTAATGTCGAATGATCTGTAAAAGCCACAACTTTGTTACCAATTAAATAAGATCTAAATTTGTCAACAACAAATACAACCGCAAGAAATTCTTTCTCGGTTGTAGAGTAATTCAATTGTGCTTCGTTTAAGGTTCGGCTGGCATAGTAGATGGCATGGAAAACCTTGCTATGCCTTTGTCCCAAAACTGCTCTAAAGGCATAGTCGCTGGCATCACACATGAGCTCGAAAGCCTCATTCCAGTCCGGTGCCACAACAATAGGGGCATTGATCAACTTCTCTTTAAGCTCCTAAAACGCTCTCAAACAAGAATCATTAAATGCAAAAGTGGCATTATGTTCTAACAACAAGCATAAGGGTTTAGCAATTTTCAAAAAGTCTTTAATGAAACGTCGATAAGAACCAGGATGTCATAAGAAACTTCTTATACCTTTGACACTTGTTGGGGGCGGTAGTTGCTTAATTACCTCAACTTTTGCTTGATCCACTTCTAACCCTCTCTCAGTTACCTTGTGCCCGAGAACAATGCCCTCTTACACTATAAATTGGCATTTTTCTAGTTCAACAGTAGGTTCGTCTCTATGCATCTCTTCAAGACTTGCTCCAAACTCTAAAGACATTCCTCAAATGTTTTGCCAAACACTGAGAAGTCATCCATGAATACTTCAATGTTGTGCTCGATCATATCAGAAAAAATGGACATCATGCAACGTTGAAACATTGCCGGTGCATTATATAGGCCGAATGGCATTCTTCTAAATGCAAACTTTCCATATGGTCATGTGAACATAGTCTTCTCTTGATCATCAGGGGCAATGGCAATTTGATTATAACCTGAATAACCATCTAAAAAATAATAGAAAGCTTTACCTGCCAACCTGTCTAGCATCTGATCAATGAATGGCAATGGGAAGTGATCGTTCCTCGTGGCATTGTTCAGCCTCCTATAGTCCATGCACACTCTCCATCCAGTGATAGTTCTGGAGGGGATTAACTCAGCTTCATTGTTTTGTACCACGATCAGGCCACCCTTCTTTAGCATGCAATGCACCGGGCTAACCCAAGAGCTATCGGAAATGTGATATATAATCCCGGCATCAAGCGATTTTAGGATCTCTTTTTTCACTACTTCTTTCATGCTTAGGTTTAGCCTTCTTTGGCCTTCAATGGTCTTGCGACGGTACTCCTCCAAGATAATCTTATGCATGCAAATGGTTGGACTAATACCTCTGATGTCTGCCAAAGTCCATCCTAATGCTTTCTTATAGTCATGTAATATTGCCAACAACCTTTCCTCCTGATCATTAGCGAGACCAGTGGCAATGATCACTGGCAGAGTTGAGCGTTCACATAAATAAGCATAATTCAAGTGATTTGGCAGTGGTTCAGTTCCAATGCTGGTGGCTCCTCAATTGATGGTTTAGATGCCTTGATTTCTCTTATGGCCAACTGTAGTGGCTCAAAATAACTCACCTCTTCATCCTCCAAGACTGGTTCTTCTGGTTCCTCAAATAGATCAGCTATGCCATCTAAATTGCTAGCATCAAATTCTACATCCTGGCATAACTGTGCCGTGTCCAAAGTGTAATCATCTCCTCTGCTTGGCGCTCACCAGGTTCATCTGCGCATTTCAAAGATTGAAACACATTAAATATAACTTGCTGATCATTCATGTGCATTGTTAGTTCCCCTTTATGAACATTAATCAAAGCCATACCTGTGGCAAGAAAAGGCCTCCCCAAAATAATCGGGACATTAATATCAGCCTCATAATCCAAAATGATAAAATCAGCTGGAAAATTAAATTTGTCTACCTTTACAAACACATCCTCAATCTTACCCTTGGGATGTGCATAGGATCGGTCTGCCAACTGAAGTGTCACCATGGTAGGTCTTGCTTCTATGCCAAGCTTCTAGAAAACTGACATTGGCATCAAGTTGATGTTGGCTCCTAGGTCACACAGTGCCTTGCCCATGAATTTGTTGCCAATGGTGCAGGGAATAGTGAAACTTCCTGGATCTTTCAGCTTTGGTTGCAAACGGTTTAGGATCATGGCATTGCATCCTTCGGTCAGGGCAACAATTTCAAAGTCTCCCAACTTCCTATTTTTGGATAGAATGTCCTTCATAAAATTGACATAGTTGGGAATTTGTTCAAGGGCTTCTACCAATGGAATGTTGATTTTTAATTGCTTAAGAACCTCCAAGAGACACTTGAACTGCTGATCTTGCTTATGCTTTTGAAGTCTTGCTGGAAATGGTGGCGGCAGATAGATACGTGTCTGCTCTGCTGGCTTTGCCAACGCAGTGCAGGAATCAGACTATTTGGCATCGATGCTGGCATCAGTGTACTGTCTGGCATTAGTTCTAGCATCATCTTCTTTTGTTTCCTCTTTCTCTATTTCTCTGGGATCATCTGATGGCACAGGCTTCTCATCTTGGCAATTAATTAGCTGCTTAGCAACCTTCTCCATCTCGCACTGCTTACCACTCCGAAGAGTTATAGCTTTGCGCTACTCATTGTCTTTGTGCCGAGCATCTTCTGTGTCACTTGGCAATGCTCCATGGGGTCGATTGCAGAGTGCACTGGCAATTTGCTCAAGTTGGACTTCCAAATTTCTCATTGTCGCTGCCAAGCTCTGGACTGTGGCATCATTCTTTTCCATGTACTCTGTGAGAGTGCCTCATTGGTTGAGTCTTTGCCCTTGCTGAAAATTGTTTTGGGTTTTCTGTGGCATGGCATTGTTATTCTGCCTCTGAGTATTCTGGTGCCGGGCATTGTACTATTTACCTCCTTGATTTCCCCAAGCTAAGTTAGGGTGTTGTCTCTAACCTGCATTATAAGTATTGGAGTTAGGGTTATAGTAACGATTAACATTGCCAACAAAATTTACTGATTGAGGGTTGGCAGTACATTCATCCACATGATGATTTTCTCCACAGATCGTATAGAATGAGTCTAATGCTTTGACTTCTTGGGACTCCTTGTTCTTTTGCAACGTTCTTACCATGCTCGTAAGGTTGGAAATCTCAGCATGAATGGATGTTAGTTCATCAACCTGAAATTTCCCATTGGTTTTAGTTTCAGTCCCAAGTCTTGCAACAGGATATTCAAAATCATTGATTGCAATCCATTCTAAAATGTCAACAGCCTCAATATATGTCTTGTCAAGCAATGAGCCAGCTGCTGAAGCATCAACAACCGTCCATGTTTGTGCATTCAATCCATTGTAAAAGTTTTGAATCTGAGTCCAATTCGAGAATCCATGCATAGGACACCTCTTCAACAAGTCTTTGAATCTTTCCCAGGCATCATATAAGGTCTCATCCTCAGCCTGCCTAAATGTAATGATCTCACCCCGCAGCTTGGTAGTGAGTGTTGGCGGCTGGAATATTGTCAAGAACTTCTGGCATAGGTCTGCCCATAAGTGACTGAGCCAGGTGGCAAGGAATTAAGCGAAGCATTTGCTCTGTCTCTCAAAGAAAAAGTAAATAACTTCAGCTTCGCGGTATCTTCAGGTACTCCATTTTGTTGAAATAGCTGGCAAATCTCCATGAACTGTTTAAGATGTTGCCTCGGGTCTCCAGTGAGTGCGCCATCAAATTGCCTTACATAAAAGGAAGACAAGTAAAAATTTAAAAACAATCAATTCCATTGCAATCCCCGGAAACTACGCCAAAAACTTGTAGACTCTCTAGGTGAAATGCTGGCAAAAGTGGCAGAAAATATTTATTGGAAAATATAAGAATGTGCCAAACAAAATGAGTCTTTGGTCTGCAAGTAATACAGCTGGTAAGCTGAGTATCAATCCCACAGAGATTGTCTTGGAATTCAATTGCCTTGATTGTTACTTGCCTTAAGAAAAAGTTGATTTGAAATTGGTTTTGGAAAATAATTAAAAAGTAAAGAAATGAAAGAAAGTAAGGACGTTAGCAAGGAAGGTGTTTTAAAGAATGATGAGCGTTGGCAGGGAATGCCTAGTTTTCACGATATTCATGCAGTGCCAGCTGTTAACAACAACCTGTCTTGGCATTGTTTGCCGAGCAGATTCAAAAGTAGCAAGGCCTCTCTCGATGGTCATTGGCCTAAATTGATCATGTAAAAACCCCTATATCTCTATAGTGTTTGTTTTTAAATAAACCAATTTGATTACGATTCAATCTATACTCCTAAGGGGTAGATTTCACTCCCGAAGTAAGTTCATATACTTGAACGACTTCTCTCGAAGCTTTTCTCCTTAGTATTCGACAACTTATTCGTTGCCACCCCAAGTATGTTAAGATTTTAAGGTGCAATAGGCCAACAGTGCCAGATCTCGCTTGGCAGAGTATTTAGGAAATATTGAAGTTTGCCGAATAGATGAAACTTTTCCAAGGCAGAATTATTATTAAAAGTTAAAGAATGAAAATAACATAAAAACCAAACATCCCCACCAACTATTAAATTAGTTCACGATGAGGGAGTGAACGAACAATCCACAAACGTTTTCGGAATACATCATTCTTAAAAACAAAATAAAATAACTTGAGAGAGAGAATGGGCTAGAATGGGTCTCTCGATGCAGCCCTTCAAGATCCAGGCTTCTCGTCCAAGTTGGTCGGACCACCCTTCCATGGTGCAGCCGGCCGTCAATCGTCACACACACACCAACTCCTCACGATCCAATCTTCTCCCCCTCTTAATGTCTAGCTTGGTTGGTGTTTAAATAGGCGTGAAAGAAGGGATAGGACCAGCTTTTCAAATTTTAAATTCTAATTGCCCATAGGATAAGGGATTATCTTCTTATCTAGATTTGAATGAGAGATGATCAGGATAAGGATGATGTCATCCTGCCGACGCTGCCCTGGAATCCAAGCTTGGCATGAGTCTGCCAACAAGTCTTGGCACCATCTTATCCGCTATTTTTTCGGAGATTGTTCCAATTGCTATTTTTCGGAGCCTGATCAAGTCCTATTCTTTCGGGGTCCAACAACCTCTTGGCATGGCATCAAGTTCACTTCTCTGCCATTCGGTGTTTGGTAGTTTGGTCCATCTATGCCAACAACACTCGGCATTCTCTCTGGCATTCTTTCCTGTGTTGCTTTTCTGGGCCAAATACTATGCCAAACCTGCAAAATTGCCAACAAAACAACCCTTCACAGTGGCATAGACAAAACTCTAAACTCCTTATGCAAATGCATGATTCTAACATCCTAATGCAACTAAATGTACCTAAAAACAAGCAAAAGCATTGTAAGATTGGCATTAAAAACAATACTTTTGGAGAGGTAACAACTTACAAGTGATCTTTAATCAAGTCCAATACCAAATTCAACCAACACTTCAAGCCATCTCAACCAGAATAATTATACAATAACAATCGTGGTACATTACCAACAGAGTACTTACACAACCCTTGGGGACACCAACCCCCTTCATCGGTTAGACGCTTAATCCACTAACGCGAGTTTTTGGTACTGTTTAACCTCTCTACCGTTAGGGTACTCGGATAGAGTTTTTGGAACATGGATCTAAACCCCTCAACATCCAAGGTGACTTATTATAGTGCACTTAACCCTGTGGCCGGCCAACTATATCCGATAACAATTTTAAAATCACATCACTCGCCAATATAATTAACCATTTACCATTTACCACACTGTTTTGAACAAGCATTAACCAAACCGTTTTCCAAAGCAGCAACATGCTTTAAAACACAAGTATAAACCACATACTTACAAAGACCACTTACCAAGTGCATCCTTCAACATTTCATGCTCAACAATAGCATATCAAATACTTTAAATCATGCTTAAATAGTAGGTAACACGTAAATCAAAACAAGTGCATAAAACCATTTTCTACTAGCACGACTGAGAGAGAAAATCCACTTTTACTTAATTCTGAGTTTAAACTTGCACATCAAGCTAAGTTTAAACTCTCATAAACCACTTTAAAACATTCCAATGCTGGAATCCACGTTCCCACTCACCAATACGCGAAACCTCAATTCGGCGACGCAAAATCAAGTGTCTGAGGCCTCTAACTCTTCACCAATCACTTTCGGATCAACATCCCATGCTTTGACCACAACAAAACAGAGGATTAATGCATCTCAATGCATTCAAGACACTGCATTAACAAATTCTTTCGGATTTCCACAATCCTCTCAAGATTACCCATACACAACAACCGAAATCATCATCAAAACCTTCTCTAACACAACCCAGCTACAATCTAACACCACTTTTCTCAACAACCAACTTCTAAAATAGAATCAAATCAACCTAACATCCCTTGCATTCACGCAACCACCGAAACACCCCAAGAACACAAATCTAACAACCTAAACAATTAGAGATTCAAGAGTTTCGGGATTCCATTGAGAACAATAACTTATCAACATTATAAAGCATCCATAATATGATTTAAATCATTCTTAATTACTAGAAAACAAATTCAATACGTGAATCCACTCATTTCCCCCAAATGACTTAATTAATCATTGAAAAATCATTAAAATCCGATTAGAAACATAGAATCAAGGATCAAATGCTTAGGAATTTCAGTAAAGAACCATACAATAGAGGAGATCTCAGACCTTAACCCTTTTGTGAAGTTTCTTCCTCAATTGATTTGATAAAAGCTAAGAAACACAAGATTAATGTAAGATTTTGTATAAACAATCTTAGTTACACAATTTGAAACCATAAAATCAAGTCAGAAACCATCTCACCTCTGAGATTTAGTGAAGACTTGAGTGTTTGGCTGAGGAGAGAATGGAGAGAAAGTGGAGAGAAAAATAACGTGATTTATTTTCCAAAACCAATAACCACCTTTTAACCAAAAATCTCTTTTAATTGAACAATAAAAAACATGTTAAAATAAGTCTAATTTAGGGAGAAACCATCAGAAACAAATTGGTAAAATAGCTCCTTAAAGATTCTAAGAATTTGACACTTTTCATTTTAGTCACTAGAAAGTCAAAGTTTTCAAAAGTTTCATTTTGGTCACTAGCCAAAATGTCCGACTTCCAAAACTCATTCTCCAAAATTGATTCCACCAAAAATCATTATATATTAAAAGATGATTTTAAACTATTTTTCCATATTTTTTATCTTACCGAAAAATATGTTGTCCCGAATCTAACTCAAATCTCTAACTCAGTCCACCGGACCGTCTAATAACCCCCAAAACTGCTAGGCCCAAAAACCGGGGTGTTACAACTCTCCCCCACTTAAGAAATTTTGTCCCCGAAATTTACCTAGAGGAAACAGGTGTGGAAATTGTTTGAACATGCCCGACTTCCGCTCCCACGTGGCCTCCTCAACACCGCGGTGCCTCCACAACACCTTAACAAGCTCTACTGTCTTGCCACCCAGCACCTTACTGCTGGAATCAAGAATCTCTATCGGTTCTTCATCATAAGATATATCCGGTCTCAACTCAATCTCCTCCATCGGCATAACATGCGATGGATCCGACCTATACCACCGCAACACTGAAACGTGGAACATATCATGAATCTTTCCCAACTCCGGAGGTAACCTTAAGCGGTACGCAACAAGACCCACATGCTCAAAAACATCGTACTCTAAATCCATACGCTTCAACTCCGGAGGTAACATATCATGAATCTTTCCAAACCGCAACACCTTTTTCCAAGCCAACATCTTCAAAAACACTCGATCACCCACAACGTACTCTAAATCCATATGCTTCAAATCCGCATAGGACTTCTAATAATCTGTAGCTACTTTTAAGCGTTCATATATCAACTTTACCTTTTCGGTTGTGCCTTTCAGAACATTAGGCATCGACACAAACGTTTCCTGCCATACAATGCCTCGAAAGGTGCCATTTGTATGCTAGCATGATAACTGTTATTGTAAGCAAACTCCACCAACGGCAACTGCTTCTCCCACGTTCCCTGGTACTCAATAACACAACACCTCAGCATATCCTCGAGAACCTGAATCACGCACTCTGACTGACCATCTGACCGAGGATGATACGAGGTACTGAAACCCAATCGGGTTCCCAAAGCACGATGCAAACTCACCCAAAACCTTGCGGTGAACCGTTGATCCCTATCCGATACTATGGATTCGGGCACCCCATGCAACTACACAATCTTTGAGATGTACAATTCAGCCAACCTATCCAAGGTATACGTAGTATGCACTGGGACAAAATGCACACATTTAATAAACCGGTCAACAATCAGCCAAATGGAATCCTTTTCGATCGGCATCAAAGGCAACCTAGACACAAAATCCATGGTAATTCTTTCCCACTTCCATTATGGTATTCTCAACGGTTGTAATAACCCAGAAGGAAATTGATGCTCAACCTTTACCTGCTGACAAACCATACACCGAGCAATGAAATTAGCCATATCCATCTTCAGTCCAACCCAGTAGTACTCCTAATTCAACCCCCGATACATTTTAGTACTACCTGGATGCATAGCAAAAGGACTAGTGTGTGCCTCGGTCAAAATAGTTGGGCATCGTAAAGGTACCCAATAGTACTCTTCGTCTTCAGGCACCACTACTTGACCTTTGAAACACAGCACCCCATCATCGTTGAAATGAAAATCTGTAGGATTCCCATCCTTGATATCTTCCACATGAGGTACCAAACTCCCATCGTATGGTTACTTCTCCTTAATCATCTGTGACAAGGACGACTTCACTTGTAACTCAACCAACAACCCAACGTCTCGTGTCACACTCAAACGTGTGAACATAGCCCACAACTCTACCGCTACCTTCCTACTCAAAGCATCAGCAACCACGTTATCCTTACCCCGATGGGACTCAAAAGCCAGATCATAATCTTTCAAAACTCCAACCACCTACGTTGTCTTAGGTTCAACTCTTTTTCAGACATCAAATACTTCACAAATACTTCAAACTCTTATGATTCGTGAAAACCACACACTTCTCCCATAGAGGTAATGCCTCCAAACTTTCAAGGCAAACACCACTACGGCAAGTAGAAGATCGTGAGTAGGGTAGTTACGTTCTTGCACCTTCAACTACCTAGATGCATACGCCACTACCTTACACTCTTACATCAACACGGAACCAAACCCAACATACGATCCATCACTATAAACAACGAACTCATTTCTTGATTCTGGTTGAACCAAGACTAGAGCTTGCCTTAAGGCTTCCTTCAACCTTTCAAAAGCTCGTTGTATATCTTCCGTCCCTTCAAACCAAACATTCTTCTGTAGCAACTTAGTTAATAGAGCCGCCAAACTAGAGAACCCTTTCCCAAACCTTCAATAGTAACCCGCCAAACCAAGGAAACTCCTAACTCCGTCACAGACTTAGGCGCATTCCAACTTGTTACAGCCTTAACCTTATACGGATCGACACGAATTCCTTCGGCCGACACAACTTCCCTAAGCCAAAACTCACATTTGCCAAACTTGGCATACAACTGATTCTCCATTAACTTCTGAAGCACAATTCACAAATGGCTATCCTGATCCTCCTCTGTACTAGAGTACACGAGGATATCATCAATAAACACAACCACAAACTGGTCCAAAAACTCATAGAACACACGGTTCATCATGTCCATAAAAGCAGCGGGTGCATTGGTCAAACCAAAATGCATCACCAAAAACTCGTAATGTTTGTACCTCGTACGAAAGGCTGTCTTGGGCACATCCACTTCCTTTACCTTTAACTAGTAATACCCCGACCTCAAATCTATCTTAGAAAACACCGAGGCACCCCTGAACTGATCAACATATCATCTATCTGCGGTAAGGGATACTTTTTCTTTATCGTCAACTTATTCAATTGTCGATAGTCTATACACATCCGTAACGTACCATCCTTCTTCTTTACAAACAACACTAGTGCACCCCACGGTGATATACTAGGTCTAATGAAACCCCGATCCAGCAACTCCTGCAACTGTATCTTCAACTCCTTCGGGGCCATACGATACGGTGCAATCGATACTGGTACCGTACCCGCAAAGACCTCGATGCCAAACTCAACCTCAAGGTTTGGTGGCAACCCTGACAACTCTTCCAGAAAAATAGTCAAAAACTCACATACAGGGAGCGAACATCCCGCACCATCAACTCCTTTGATCCAGGATTCATCACGTAGGCCAATAATGCATGATATCCCGAATCCAACATTCGACTTGCTTCCAAAGACGAAACAACATTAGACAAAAACTTGGCATTCTCCCCAACAACCACTACCTCATGATCATCCGACAACCTCAAATATATGAGTTTGGTCTCAAAATCCACCACTTCTCGATGTTCAACCAACCAATCTATACCCAAAATCGCATCAAAACTATAGAATGGAAATTCCATCAAATCCACGACAAACTCATAACCCTAAACCATCAATGGACACCTACGATACAACCTTCTAACCACGACTGTCGCCCCAAGAGAACTAGTCACTTTAACACCCACATTAAGCATTTCAACAGATATATCAAGAAACTTAGCATGTTCACTCAAGATGTATGAATAAGTAGAACCGGAATCAACCAACAAATACAACAACAAAGACTGTATGGTAAAAGTACCTACGATCACATCGGTGTCATTGCGACCCCCACAGTGCGCATACACCCTAACCGTTCTACCTCCTTCAGGTTGGATAGTAACGGTATGAGCCACAATCCTCTGTCCACCATCTCGACACTGAAACAGTCCGTGACCATGACCCCTCTACGGAGCAACAACAGGCACGACACCCTACCCACCTCGGGCCAACAATGGACAATCACGCCTTTGATGGTCACCCGACCCATAACTCCAGCAAGCGTTAGCCATAATAGGTGCAGGTGGCTGACCCTCCCTGGCCAGACGCGAGCAATCTCGCCTCATATGATGTCGAGATCCACAAACCCAGCAGGTGTTAAACGGTGCTCTAGCCTGGACAACCTGCCCCTGGACACCACGTCCAACAGCACCTCTACTATGCCTCGGTTCCGAACATAACCTCCTATCACGGTGTCTCTTAGCTTGACCACCGCTATAATCCAAATCAATAGCTCTCTTACCTGAGCTAGAACCTCGCAATCCATAAGCCAAACCCAAATTTTGCTCCACTTCCTTGGCTCGCGAAACCAACACATCAAAATCGGCATAATCAGCAGCAAGCATGTATGTCTTAACATCCTGCAGAAGCCCATAACGAAAACGATCATATCACGTACGGTCGTCAGGAACCAACTCAGGTGCATATTGACTCAACCTCACGAACTGCACCTCATACTCCGCAACAGACATGCTGCCCTGCACAAGAGCCATAAACTCGTACTTCCTATCATCCTAATATCGGACTCCTAAAAACTTCATCCAAAAAGCTTCACAGAAGAACTCCTAGATCACATCATCCATCACCATACCAGATATCGTGGTAGTCCACCATGTATAGGCATCACCCTGTAGTAGGGAAACAGCACAACCCAGCTTACGAGCATCAGTACACCCCAACTGGCCTAGTATCCTCTTAGTACTGGCCAACCAGCCCTCAGAAGCCTCAGGCGATAACCCTCAGAACTCAACTTTGCCCAAACTGCTAAGACGCTCAAACGGCAAACCCTGCCCATCAATTGGTGGTGCTGGCACACGAACACCCGCAACTACTGCCAGAAAAGTACCGGTCATGGCATGTATCAACGGTGCCATATCATTCATCCGTGGCCCAGCTGACGCAGGTGGTACTTGTTTTACTCCCTCAGGTGGAATAGGCGGGGGTGGTGGCAACCCTTCAGGAGGTAAAACGTCTCCCTCAACACCCTGCCCAGTGGCAGCAACAATCGCACTAGATCACAACTCTCTCCTCGGTCACATTGTGCTAAAATATATCTATGGCATGATAATCATTTCAAAACGAAAACAGTCAGGCCAATTTCAAGCAAGGATCCAAGACTTACATTTCCAAAAATCAAAACTTTTTAGACTATAATAATAAGGCAATGGGTTTCCCAGATTTTCCCAACATAATATAAACAATCACGTGCATATTTCAACCACCGTACATAGCAAACAAGCACCGTGCATATTAAACAACAGTATAAGATCAAATATGACATCCTAACCTTTCGAAACCTGTCTCTAATACCACCAAATGTAACACCCTCAACTCGGCCTAGCTGCCAGACCGACCCGAGCAAGTCACATTAGGTTTACCGAGGTAAACCGTGAGAATAAACCCTAAATTGAGACCATTTTTTTCTTTTATCTTGTCTAGATGCTTAGTTAATATCCTACATATTCATGCTGACAGCAGATAAATCCCAACTCAATCAGGCGTCGATTTGACATCCAATTGATCTCAAATGCTAGGGACCAAATTGCCATTCCAGAAAATTACAGGATTTAAGTTCACTTTTATGTTACTCAAGCTTAATTAATCAGGATTCAATCATACATCTCAAATTTCAGCTCAAACGATCACTCATGGGTATTTAATTGCATAAACAAAACTCAGGGACTAAACTGTAAGAAAACAAAACCTCATTTCCCAGACAAAAATAGACTTACCTACTACTTGTACCAGTACGGTTTAACCTGGTTTGGTACACAGCTCCCCGTACCGGCATGTCCAATGGTAATAATGAACTTTTGAAATTGATTTGTGGATCGTACCGATACGAATAGTGGTGTTTTGGTACGCGGGACTTGGTTTAAAAAGTAGATTCCAGTGGCTGAAACCCGTACCGAAACACCCCCTCCTGTACCGGTACGCTAGGCCAAAATAGCCTAGTCGTGCTTCGGATGATTATGAATCGTTGAACTTTAATTTCCCAGACGAGGACTTGATGTGTATTACAACCGAGGATATTGTTTTAGATGACAACTCATAGAAGCTTTACTTTGATAGAGCCTCCAACGCCCTCGGGCACGGGATAGGGGCCGTGTTAATTTCTCCGGAGAATGTCTACTATCCCTTCACCAGTAGACTAGAATTCTTCTGAACCAACAATATAGCCGAATACGAAGCCTGTGTTATGGGACTGAACGCAGCTATTGAAAGAAAGATTAAGAAACTTAGAGTATTCGGAGATTCATCCCTAGTGATTTACCAGTTGCGCGGAGACTGGGAAACCAGGGATTTGAAGCTGGTCAAATATTATGAATTGATCCAGGAGCTCACCAAGGAGTTTGAAAAGATCAATTTCAATTACCTTCCAGAGAAGAAAATCAGATGGCAGACACCTTGCCAACCTTGGCTTCCATGTTCAAAGCGAACACAGGGACAGAAATGAAGCCCGTCAAGATGCAGACTTTTGAAAGGACAGCTCATTGTTGTAATGTGCAAGAAGAGATAGATGGAAACCCGTGGTACTATGACATCTTGCAATATGTCAAGTTTCAAAAGTATCCCGAAGGGGCAAATGACAATGACAGAAAAACACTCAGAAAAATGGCAGCGGGATACGTTCTGGATGGGGAGATCCTATATAAAAGAAGTCATGATCAGACATTATTGAGATGTGTGGATGCCCGAGAGGCGAAGGAGATTTTGGCAGAGGTACACGATGGTCTATGTGGGACGCATGCCAACAGGTTGTTTATAGCCCGAAAAATTATGAGATATGGCTATTTCTGGTCGACCATGGAGGGAGATTGCATTGATTACGACAGGAAGTGCCACAAATGCCAAATTTATGCTGACAAAATTCACGCTCCTCCTTTACCTTTACACACCATGAATTCTCTGTGGCCTTTTGCAGCGTGGGGCATGGACACCATTTTATTTTGGTCGCCATAGACTACTTCACTAAATGGGTGGAGGCAGCATCTTATGCCAACATCACAAGGACAACAGTATGAAAATTCCTAAAGAAGGAGATCATTTATTGATACGATTTACCGGAAAGGGTTATCACCGAAAATGCTCTCAATCTGAATAACAAACTGATGATGGGGTGTGCAACCAGTTCAAGATAACGCACCATAACTCCACAGCCTATCGCCCTAAAATGAACGGGGAAGTGGAAGCAGCAAACAAGAACATAAACAAGATCATCGCGAAGACGACGGATACCTACAAGGATTTGCACGAGAAGCTGTTATTCGCTCTTTTCGCCTATAGGACATCTGTTCGCACATCAATGGGGGCAACGCCTTATTCTCTAGTGTATGACACCGAAGTAGTACTCCCCAATGAGGTTGAGATTCCGTCGCTCTGGGTCCTAAATGAAGTAAAATTGGAAGAATCCGAATGGGTGAAAGCCAGATTCGACTAGGCGTATCGGAATGACTAGCACCCGTATCGAAACCCTGTGTCTGGAAATGCCCAATCGTATCAAAATGCCAAGTAGCGTACCGGTACGCCTCTGCATTTCTGGTTCATTTAAGCTTATTATCCATCCTCTTTAACCACATCAATCACCCTATCAAGCCCCTAATACAAATCCAACATATTTCAATGACCACGGTACAGTTATACATGGCATAACGCCAACTTTTGATGGCATCATTCAATAAAAGTAATCTATAGGCACGCATCCTAGTTTTTCATCCAATCAACATTCCAAAAAGGTAAGCCAACACCAAAATACCAACATTAGAGGCCTTTTACAACTCAAGAGCAAACAAGCAACATGCTCAAACAGGGAGTTCAACAAAGCATCTCACAATACCAAAACACGTACCCCATTGCATTTATTCTTATAGTCTAATCCAATCATACTTTGTTGACCAAGTCTTGCTAGGATCCCCTTGCTTCTTCCTACCTTCTGATACCTTAATTCTCTACATTGATGGGCAAAGAGATCGTAACCACACCAGGCTTAGTGAGGAATGCTCAGATACAATACACCATCAATGCATTTAAAACCATTGCTCAATTGCACATTGAAAATCCCTTTTTAAATCATACTTTTCATCATATAAAACACCATGCCTTGAAAACCATGCACTTAACACTTTTAAAACCAGCATATTAGACCATATGCTACTTGTATCATTAACCAACAACAAATCCCATTGCTAACCTCAATTTAAGCCTTCCCGTGCATAACAACCATATGAAAAACTTAAAGAGTAAACATATATAAATCATATTATACAACATAAACCTTTCAATGATACATTAACAATTATATTGGCTTACAAGTGATCATTAAACAAGTCCAATACCAAAAGAGTTCATCGGATACATGGATTCAACAAGTGTTCAACCAACACTTCAAGCTATCTCAACCGGAATAGCTATACAATAACAATTGCGGTACATTACCAACTGAGTACTTACACAACCCTGTAGCGATGTCCCCTATCGCTAAAAACCGAGTGTTTTCGAAGTGTTTGTGGTTTTTTGGGTATTAAAATATTTATTCCGTGGGGTTTTAAAAACACCGTATTTTATTTAAAGAAAGGGAGTCGCCACCGACCATTGAGGTAAGTCGGACACCATAAACCAGAGATTCAAAAACTTTGTGTTCGGGAGTCGGTTACGGATGGGGAAGGATTAGCACCCCCACACCGCCCAAAATTGGTACTTTAATAATTATCGCTTTATTAATATTAAACTTTTCGGATTAAAGTGACAATTAATTTGAAATTTGGTTATAAGTGCGGGTAAATTTTAAAGGCCCCGTTATCCGAGAGTAAACGCCCAACCACTATCATTACGCCTTATACTGGCCCCGTTTACGCTCGGATAAAAGGGCACCGCATTGACATTATGTAATCCATTATGTAAACTTAGTGAGCAAAATATAAAACATGGCAAATAATTTAAATACAATACAAATAAATATTAACATAATAGAATACTAATCTAACATAAAAACATACATACATACATAAATATTAATTTTACTTATAAATAATAACAAATTTAACATAAATAAAATGCTAACATTCATAAATATTTAATTTAAAACACAAATAAATATTAATCTAACACATAAATAAAAACGAATATAACATATCACAATAACAAGGTTTGAATAAATATATGTGGGAACAAAAACACATATTTCAAGAAGACATACATATTAAAAATAAAACACATTGTAACTTATGTAGAACATGAATATGTTATGCTTTCAATTTTCACAACTCAGAATAACGTACTAATTGAGAATCTAATGCCTAGCACATAGCTTGCGACATAATCTACATACGAAAATTAGAAACATGGTATTATACATGACAAAGAAAATATACTAACACGTAACCTAAAAGCAAAGAGAACATACAATACATGCTAAACTACAAAACATGTTGTGTACGAGCCAACTAAAATATCAATCGAATATGTATGATACGAATGACCGAACAAACGCATAAAAATACATAATCACCATAAACTGAACACATACATACATATAAACATGAGAATACGAAGCATGTACGAAAGACATGTGAGAATGCAAAAAGGCTACATCAACATATACGATCATAATAAACAAACATGAATATTTAAATATGGAATAGGACTGAAATAAAAAGAAACAAACATAAGAAACATAAATTAAAAGGTAATAAAGTGCGATTTAGGGACGCAATTGCAAATTAAACAGAACCTAAAAGGACTAAATATGTAGTTGGACCAAGGGGCAAGCTCGAAATGCAAAGTTCAAAAACGCGGAGATCCTTGGGGCGTAATTTATCCATTTGAAAACGGATTTTGGGTAGATTTCAGGACGGAATTAAAAGACTTGGAAATATAAAGGGGACTAGGTTCGTAATTTACCCAAGGGGCGAGACCGTTTCGAAAATATCCAAAACGCGGGATGACTTATGGTGCAATTAGACCAATTTTAATTGGAGGTTTAATTATAAATCTCCCTAACTGGCCTCCCCTCTCCCATTTTCTCATTTTTTTAGCCTTAAGATAACGTTTCCCCACTCTCTCTCATTTTTCACTCAAATATAACCGGCCTCCCCTCTCCCGACACCACTAGCGGCGGCCGGCGAACCTAAAAAAAACCACAAAAACAACCTTCGGTTCAACCCGAACTCAAAACACAACTTAGATTCCCAGAAAAGACTCTTTTTTTCTAGATCTAAGAAAATACGAGGATGAAAACCATTTTTTTAAAAAACTAGACCGAAAGGGATCTCTATCCCTTTTCAGTTCACCTTGTTCAGTTTTTGAGAAACTGATGCAGCTTATTACTGGCGAGGGGAGACCCACAGACAACTAAGGTAAAGATCCTATCCACCCCTCTCCATTTCTTTATCGCTTCTTATTTTTTTTACATGCATGCTATGGAGTAAGGAAAAGAAAGAGGAGCTACCACTAAAACTTTGTGCTTCTTTTTTATTTTTCTGTAACTGATTACAACTGGACTGGCTTACAGATTACTTGTTTCATACATATATCCCTCTTTTTGGTTTGGTAGCAAGTACTGTAAAATACATCTTTTTCAGATCTGATATGATACTGACATAGCCTCTTTTTTTGGTGATTTTTGATGTATCTGGCAATCCTGAACGTGATGGTTGGAGGCCGACATGGTATGGTGGCGGTGTGGGGGAGATGTCTTCCGCTAGAGGCGTTCTCGACCGTTGGATCAGATTCCATCCAACGGTTGAGATAGCTTGAAGAATACAAGGTCCAGATGAAACCTCGAACGGGTGGAACGGCTCCAGGTCGTGACACGTGGAGCTCAGCAGTCGAGGAGTTATGGCGTGTGGGATTCACACACGCGTGGTAGATCGAAGAGTCCGCGCGTGGATCGAACGAAAAGTGCCCCTTTCAAAGTATTAATGAATAATGGCGTAATTTCATGTTCCGAGAGGGGTGGCTAAATTTGGGCGGCCACTTCCCGCTACCTTTGAGTATATTGTCGTAGACTTTCGTTAGACTTCTGCCCCATATTTTCCAACATAATTCTACTGGGGGTCATATCTGTTACATGTTTATATTGCTCAATGAATGCTCTTGACAAATCTTTCCATTTCTTGACATTTACCTTGCTCAACTGGGTGTACCACCGTAACGCCGCTCCAGTTAGGCTATCTTGGAAACAGTGAATTAGTAGCTTCTCATCCTTAAGGTATGCCGCCATCTTCCGGTAGTAAATTGTTATGTGCGCGGAAGGACATGTGGTTCCACCGTATTTGTCAAACTCTGGCATTTTAAATTTTGGAGGTAGGACAAGATCGGATACGAGACTTAAGTCACTAGCATCATTTCCTGATTCTTCCATAGCTTGTAAAGTTTTAAATCTTTCCTCCATGAGGTGAAACCTTTCCTCCCACTTTTTTTCTACCTCTGTCCTAATCCTTTCGACCAAATTCAGGTCCGGTACTTCCTCTTCATAGAGTGCTTCAGTGTCGAGGGGTTGAGTCTCAGATGCCCCTACCTAAAGATTAGCTGACATTCCTGCAGGGTCGATATACACCCTTCTAGTCGGATTTGGCACAGCTGGTTGAACCTTATTGTGAACTAGGGTACCCTCTGGTTCTTGAACGGTTTCTCCTTCAACTCTCTTTCCAAGACTTTTAGCCAACAATGCGGTTATGTCGGATACTATCGATGTTTGCGACTGAGCAATATGGTCACTGAGGCTTATTTGAGCCTCTTCAAACCTTGCCTTGAGCTCTCTTTGCCTATTTTCTAGACTGATTATCCTGTCTTCCATGAGCTTGCTTTGTAATCGGGTAAGGTATGGATGATGAATGATTGCGGGTTAACTTCTATTTTCACACTGCCACAATATTTATAACATTAATATGGTTGCAAGAAAAATAAATGCGTGTATAATGATGCGAATGTCATGATGCAATGCAAGAATGTATGCAGATAAGGTACTGATTCCGCTGGTAATCACCCTTTTGAACTACTTCCACGGGAATTAAAGGGTCTAAATTACAACAGAGTCATATTACAAAATGAAGGTCCCTAATACAAAAGAGTATTAATTACAACACAGAGCCCTATAGATAAGCCCTAGCTCTATCTCCTAATTTTCCAATTGCCCTGAGCAACTTGATGAACCTGGGAGCTTCTTCCATTTCTGGGAATACGAAAGGTCGAAGTGTTTCGGCCTCGATGGCCAAATCATTCACATGCCTGGCGACTCGCTGTATGTCCACCATCAGGTTTGCGTAATATTGGTCCCTATCCTGTACCATCCGGGCAGCGTCACGCAGTCTCCTTTGCCAATAAGTGTTCCCTCCGGCTGTAACCTCTTCGAATACACTAATTATTTCCTTATAATCTTCAACAGTTGCTTCAGGGGACTTAATTCGGGTTCGTAACATGCCTACTTCGCGCTTTCTTTCTTGTAGCTCAGTGAAGCCATTCCTCTGGTAGTACGTTCGAAAGGAGTGTTCTACTTCTACCACCTTTTCTCTCAATTCGACATTCTGACTTCGGCTTTGATCCAGACTTTGGATAGTGTTGTCGTACAACTTTTGCACCTCTAACAGTCTATTCCGGCTACTCATGGACCTTCTTTTCCATGCGGTGACGTTTTCTCTCTCGTGGTTGACTGCTTGTTTTCCTTTGCTAATTTCTTGCCTAGTTCTTTCCTTTTCTTGGTCAATGGCCTTCTTGGAGGACTGTCTTTCTTCCTCAATAGCCAACCGGCAGCTTTCTTTCTCCTTCTCGATCGTTCTCTTGTTGATTTCTCGTTCTTCTTCCACCAAATGGATACCATTCATTCTTTCCTTTTCCACGGCTATGAACTGACTTCGGTCGGCCTTCTGTATTTTCGCTTGTAGTAGAAGGGTATCCTTTTAGTAAAGAGAGTTCTTGTCGCTCAAATCCGCATTTAATTTCTTCAACTGTCTAATGATCCCATCCCGTTTGTCGACCTCTAAGCTTGCTTTATAGAGCTCACTCGCATGTTGAGTCTGTTGGGTGTCCATTTTCCTCTTAATTTCTTCGAGTTCATTCCGTAAGATATCGGCTTCAGATGGTACCACCCTTGTAAGCTCCTCAGGCGACACCACTGGTCCTTGATCGGATTCAGGAATCACATCATTAACCCTCAAACATCTCCAAAGATCGTAGTCTAGGGTGGTCATGTGCTCGGTGTCTCCTTCCACCCTGATTCGGTAACAATGGTCCCAAGCCCTCATGATAGTCTGAACTTTTTCTTTGAACTCCCCTTTGAAAAGAAATTTAGTTCAGCTTAACCCAGCGGTATTAGGAATGAACTGTTGTGATCTGAATTGTCGGGACACCAAAAGCGGAACACAAGCAATCCCTCCATGCAGTCCCAACATCATCAGCCAGTTGAAATCACCGCAACTATATAAAAAGTAATTAACTCTACCGAGCCACGGGACCCTCCATACTATGTCTTAATCTTGAATGTTCCTGAAGAAACTACCCCTTTTTCTTGTTTTCAAGTCCTCTCGCCATTCTTTTGCTAAGTATTCCTGTAAAGGCGAAAAACCTTGGAAGGATATCCCCAGTAGGACCCTCGTCGGCGTCTTCCACATGTGGCTCTGAATCCATACCTGTAACAGTTGCGCACATCCTCGAAACGTCCTTCTTCGTGGTTCCGACTGGCATTTAAAGAAATAAAGGTCTCGGCCAAAATTGCTGGTACTGGGTTCGCTCGCCGTTTTACACGCTCAAACAGATCTAGAATGGCTACATCAATGTTTCCAAGAATTCTTGGAAAGATCACCAACCCATATATTCCCAAGGCAAGCATGTCTATCCTTTTCTCCTCATCCGGATGTACAGGTAGGATGTCTCGAATGTTCTCCATGCAAATACTGTATTATCTCGCCGAAGTCGGATCAATCCATTAATCCAATCGTCACTCATTCCGGTAAAGGTTTTGAGCTTTGAAGTGTAATTCTGATTCCTCGAAGGTTTTGCGTAAATCCAATCTTCCTGAACGTTTTTCTGATTAAGTAAAGCGGTATATTCTTCTATTGTGGGCATCATATCCTGTACATTGAAGGTGAAGCAACAAAAGGCAGGATTCCAGAACTGAAAAATGGCTCAGAGTAGGGGCTGGTTGACCCGAATGTATATCAACTGTGCAATGTCGCCATAACTATCACAGAACCTATCTTGTAATCTTTGGTCCCATCCTTCCCAAATACTTTGAAGATCCCTTAATTTGTTCTGTTGAAGACTCATATAGGTGTACCCTACTATTACGCGCTCACTTGGTAAACTGTCCCCTTGGGCCTTCTGGTTGACCTCTAACCAATGTCTAACTGACAAGTTAAGCTCCTCTTTTCTAAGACACCTTTTTTCCATGGTGAAAGACTTTCTGATCGGGCAAACCACTTGATCCAGTATCTTTATGTAATGCAAATGTAATAATGCATGAAAAAAATAGCAAAAGAAGACAAGTCAGTACCGGATAGAATTAATAAATACAATAATAAAAAGACGAATTAAATAAGGTAAACAGACAAAACGACCCTATTTACCCATCTAAAACACCTAAGGTTATCCGCATGGCTCTAATAGGGTGGGTTTCTATGTTCTCTATATTCAGTGTTGGTGCTAGGAGGTACCTGAATTGTCCTTGTTGTCCGCTAGTAAGGGTAGCAAGGTCCCCGATCATCACCCATTATAGGCTCCTTTCAACCGGGTTCAATTCAGGGGGACCCATTCGCTTATGCCTGCACGAAGGAACGATATCCTTACGAAAGCATAAGGTACACGAGCCTCGAAGGTACTTGCTAGGCCTACACGGGAGAACGATATCTCCACGAAAGCATTAGCATTTTCCCCCCACTTAAAAACGTGTTTATATGCCAAATTTTAAATGCGTTAAAATAAACGCGCAATTACAACCGAATATTAATTTAATAGTCACTTAAATCTGGAACTTCTAATATTATTAAAGCGATAATTATTTGAAAAAGCTTGACTCTCTTTATTTTGTTAAAAACAAAAATAGTCCCCAGTCGAGTCGCCATCTGTAGCGATGTCCCATATCGCTAAAAACCGAGTGTTTTCGAAGTGTTTGTGGTTTTTTGGGTATTAAAATATTTATTCCGCGGGGTTTTAAAAACACCGTATTTTATTTAAAGAAAGGGAGTCACCACCGGCCACTAAGGTAGGCCGGACACCATAAACCAGAGATTCAAAAACTTTGTGTTCGGGAGTCGGTTACGGATGGGGAAGGATTAGCACCCCCACACTGCCCAAATTGGTACTTTAATAATTATCGCTTTATTAATATTAAACTTTTCGGATTAAAGTGACGATTAATTTAAAATTTGGTTATAAGTGCGGGTAAATTTTAAAGGCCCCGTTATCCGAGAGTAAACGCCAAACCACTATAACTACGCCTGATACTGGCCCCGTTTACGCTCGGATAAAAGGGCACCGCATTGACATTATATAATCCATTATGCAAACTTAGTGAGCAAAATATAAAACATGGAAAATAATTTAAATACAATACAAATAAATATTAACATAATAGAATACTAATCTAACATAAATAAAATATTAATCTAAAACATACATACATACATAAATATTAATCTTACTTATAAATAATAACAAATTTAACATAAATAAAATGCTAACATTCATAAATATTTAATTTAAAACACAAATAAATATTAATCTAACACATAAATAAAAACGAATATAACATATCACAATAACAAGGTATGAACAAATACATGTGGGAACAAAAACACATATTTCAAGAAGACATACGTATTAAAAATAAAACACATTGTAACATATGTAGAACATGAATATGTCATGCTTTCAATTTTCACAACTCAGAATAACGTACTAATTGAGAATCTAATACCTAGCACATAGCTTGCAACATAATCTACATACGAAAAATAGAAACATGGTATTATACATGAGAAAGAAAATATACTTACACGTAACCTAAAAGCAAAGAGAACATATAATACATGCTAAACTACAAAACATGTTGTGTACGAGCCAACTAAAATATCAATCGAATATGTATGATACGAATGACCGAACAAACGCATAAAAATACATAATCACCATAAAACTGAACACATACATACATATAAACATGAGAATACGAAGCATGTACGAGAGACATGTGAGAATGCAAAAAGGCTACATCAACATATACGATCATAATAAACAAAAATGAATATTTAAATATGGAATAGGACTGAAATGAAAAGAAACAAACATAAGAAACAAAAATTAAAAGGTAATAAAGTGCGATTTAGGGACGCAATTGCAAATTAAACAGAACCTAAAAGGACTAAATCTGTAGTTGGACCAAGGGGCAAGCTCGAAATGCAAAGTTCAAAAACACGGAGATCCTTGGGGGGAAATTTATCCATTTGAAAACGGATTTTGGGTAGATTTCAGGACGGAATTAAAAGACTTGGAAATATAAAGGGGTCTAGGTTCGTAATTTACCCAAGGAGCGAGATTGTTTCGAAAATATCCAAAACGTGGGATGACTTATGGTGCAATTAGACCAATTTTAATTGGAGGTTTAATTATAAATCTCCCTAACCGGCCTCCCCTCTCCCTTTTTCTCATTTTTTTAGCCTTAAGATAACGTTTCCCCATTCTCTCTCATTTTTCTCTCAAATAACCAAACTCAATCCCTTGATGAACCTAGAAACCGGCGACTCTCTGCCGCCGGCCGCCGCTAGTCGGCTGCCGGCGAACCTAAAAAAACCAAAAAAACAACCTTCGCTTCAACCCGAACTCAAAACACAACTTAGATTCCCAGAAAAGACTCCCTTTTTTTCTAGATCTAAGAAAATACGAGGATGAAAACCATTTTTTTAAAAAATGAGACCGAAAGGGATCTCTCCCCCTTTTCAGTTCACCTTGTTCAGTTTTTGAGAAACTGATGCAGCTTATTACTGGCGAGGGGAGACCCACAGACAACTAAGGTAAAGATCCTATCCACCCCTCTCCTTTTCTTTATCGCTTCTTATTTTTTTTACATGCATGCTATGGAGTAAGGAAAAGAAAGAGGAGTTACCACTGAAACTTTGTGCTTCTTTTTTTTATTTTTCTGTAACTGATTACAACTGGACTGGCTTACAAATTACTTGTTTCATACATATATCCCTCTTTTTGGTTTGGTAGCAAGTACTGTAAAATACATCTTTTTTTATATCTGATATGATACTGACATAGCCTTTTTTTTGGTGATTTTTGATGTATCTGGCAATCCTGAACGAGGTGGTTGGAGGCCGGCATGGTGGAAGCATGGTGGCGGTGTGGGGGAGATGTCTTCGGCCAGAGGCGTTCTCGACCGTTGGATCAGATTCGATCCAACGGTTGAGATAGCTTGAAGAATACACGTCCAGATGAAACCTCGAACGGGTAGAACGGCTCCAGATTGTGACACATGGAGTTGAGCAGCCGAGGAGTTATGGCGCGTGGGATTCACGTACGCGTGGGAGATCGAAGAGTCCACGCGTGGATCGAACGCTCGCGTGGCAGCCGAACTGTCCGGGCGTGTAATACACGCGGCGAGCTGGATAACTTCGCCCTTTGATCGTGGCCGTTGGATCAACATTTTGATCTAACGGCTCCTGGTTGGCTGCACAAGGGGAAAACACTAGGGTTAGACAATTTAGGGCCTTCAGATATAGGATATGGATTTGGCCGGTTGGGCCTGTAACTTAAGTTTGTACTTGGGTCTTATATTTGTATAAAGACTGGACCTTAATTATTATTATTTATTTTTTTGGGTTTATAATTTATGGGTTTCATTTTAAGTTAGTCCATTAATAATGATAATATTAATACTAATACAAACACACACACACGTACACACAATACGTGTACATGCAAAACACTAACATTTAATGGCATACAAGCATGCATACGTATATATACGGACACATACGAATACCAATATATATATACTCACACACCAACTCATGCAGATATATACTTTATATGTACACACAGCATACATGCAAATTAGTTATATGTTCAAACAGTAACATACGAGCATACGTACATATATGCACTCACAAATATCACACCTATACATTTTTATCTTACTAACACTCATGCAACAATAATATTAATTATATATTAGCACACTATTTACAAATCAGATAAAAATGAGTGATTACAAACCTTTAGGGACACCAACCCCTTTCATCGGTTAGATGATTAATCCACCAACAGGATTTTTCAGTACTGTTTAACCCCTCTACCGTTAAGGTACTCGGATAGAGTTTTCGGTACACGGATCTAAACCCCTCAACATCCAAGGCGACTTATTATAGTGCACTCAATCCTATGGCCGACCAACTATATCTGATAACAATTTTAAAATCACATCACTTGCCAATATAATTAACCATTTACCTTTCCGTTTTAAACAAGCATTAACCAAACCATTTTCCAAAGCAACAACCATGCTTTAAAACACAAGTATAAACCACATACTTACAAGGACCACTTACCATGTGCATCCTTCAGAATTTCATGCTCAACAAGAGTATATAAAATACTTTAAATCATGTTTAAACAATAGGTAACATGTAAATCAAAACAAGTGCATAAAACTATTTTCTACTAGTACGACCGAGAGAGAAAATTCACTTTTACTTACTTTCGAGTCTAAACCTGCGTATCAAGCTAAGTTTAAACTCCCATAAACCACCTTTAAAACATTCCAATGCTGGAATCCATGTCCTCACTCACCAATACGCGAAACCTCGATTCACCGATGCGAAATCAAGTGGCTAAGGCCTCTAACGCTCACCAATCACTTTTAGATCAACTTCCCCTGCTTTGACCACAACACAATAGATGATTAATGCATCTCAATTCATTCAAGACACTGCATTAACAAATCCATTCAGCTTTCCACAATCCTCTCAAGATTACCCATCCACAACAACCAAAATCATCATCAAAACCTTCTCTAACACAACCCAGTCACAACCTAACAATCTAACACCACTTTTATCAACAATCAACATCTAAAAACAGAATCAAATCAACCTAACACCCCCTGCATTCATGCAGCCACCGAAAGACCCTAAGAACACAAATCTAACAACCCAAACAATTAGAGATTCAAGAGTTTTGGGATTCCATTGACAACAACAACTTATCAACATTATAATACATCCACAATATGAATTAAATCATCCTTAATTACCAGAAAACAGATTCAATACGTGAATCCACTCATTTCCCCCAAATGACTCAATTAATCATTCAAAAATCATTAAAAAAATTAGAAACATAGAATCAAGGATCAAATGCTTGTGAATTTCAGTAAAGAACCATACAATAGAGGAGATCTCAGACCTTACCCCTATTGTGAAGTTTCTCCCTCAATTGATTTGATAAAAGCTAAGAAACACAAGATTAATGTAAGATTTTGTATAAACAATCTTAGTTAAACAATTTGAAACCATAAAATCAAGTTAGAAACTATCTCACCTCTGGGATTTGATGAAAACTTGAGTGTTTGGCTGAGGAGATAATGGAGAGAAAAGTGGAGAGAAAAATAACATGATTTATTTTCCAAAACCAATAACCATTTTTCTAACCAAAAATGTCTTTTAATTGAATAATAAAACACATGTTAAAATAAGTCTCATTTAGGGAGAAACCATCAGAAACAAATTGGTAAAATAGCTCCTTAAAGATTCTAAGAATTTGACCCTTTTCATTTTAGTCACTAGAAAATCACAGTTTTTAAAACTTGCATTTTGGTTACTAGCCAAAATGTCTGACTTCCAAAACTCATTTTCCAAAATCGATTCCACCAAAAATCATTATATATTAAAAGATGATTTTAACTATTTTTTCATATTTTTATCTTACCAAAAAATATACTACCCCGAATCCGACTCGAATCTCTAACCCGGTCTACTGGACCGTTTAATAACCCCCAAAATTGGTAGGCCCAAAACCGGGGCGTTACATACCAGGCCATTAATAATTTGAATAGGATAGATAATGGTAGAAAAATAATGAGTATTGATTGGGAAATTTTGGAGTTTAAATTTGAACAGTGTCCTAAAGCAATAGGATGTTATTCAACATGAACTCTTAAATAGAATATTCAATTTTCATTATAACTCTAGAAAATTAATAAATAACTTAGATTAATAAATAGTGCCTTAATTAAGATTATAACTTTAAATAATTAGAATAATTAATTAGTAGGAGAATATTATATATAATTCTAGAGCTTAATTATGGATGGTGCTAAAAAATAATTGAGTGTTATATCATGTAAACTTTGGAATTAAACAATATTCATAGATTAAATAGCACATGAATTAAATCAGAGACTTTTTAGGTTAGTACTTAAAACGAACTAGACCATAATTAATCAAGCAAAAAAACCTTTTATAAGTGAAATATATTTTTGGAATGTAAAAGGCGGTGCCTGGAGCGTATATGAGTGCTTCTAATTTTATATTCAAAGCAAACATATATTTCTTTATAAAAGGATATTTCCACTTAGAGCGTGAACCTATTTAATAATCATTGATTAAATTAAATTTGAATTGTTATTCCAAAATGTCAGAATACCATGCAAAATTAAAGGTACCGATTTCGGGCGTTTGTGGGGTACTAATCCTTCTTTACACATAATCGAATTTTGAACCTTAATTTTTT
This sequence comes from Hibiscus mutabilis, assembly GCA_019671005.1. Lineage (NCBI taxonomy): Eukaryota > Viridiplantae > Streptophyta > Magnoliopsida > Malvales > Malvaceae > Hibiscus > Hibiscus mutabilis. The sequence continues at coordinate 35,670,315 of CM033720.1, read as the reverse complement.
TTAAAAAAGAATCTCTGGTTGTTTTTACGGTGTCCAGTCTACCAAAGTAACTAGTGGTGACTCCAAATCTTTTCAAAATCGAAGTTCAATAGAAAAACCCTAATTTCAAAAGTTAATTGTCCAAGCTATTTTATCAACTCAAAAATGGTTTCGAAAACTTGGTGACCCCTGACGCGTTTGTAAATGACCTATTATGCATACCTTTTTTACTTGACTTTTGTATGTGTTCAAGCTATTTAGTTGCATTTAGGAATAGATCGCATATAGTTTGCATGTAGTTAGGAGTTACACTGCATGTCCGTAAATGTTATATATTTTGGTTATTTTAATGGGAACAGTAGTGTTTTGAGGTGCATGCGCATAAACCAGTGGATGGTGGAGGAATGCTGGAAGCAGAAGAGAAGTAGACCTCTCGACTATAGCTAACAAGGCAAGAACAGTTAGAGATAAAACTACCTTTGATCCATGAGGACTTTCTCCTAATACGAAACATTAAAGATAGTAGGAACACAAAGGTCTTCTTAAAAGAGGACGCACGCTTTAGGGTTATAAAACCCAAGCTTCCCCACCTATATATAAGGAAGACTTGGACGACAATTAAATGGAGCACGATTACAGATGACAATCCTTAGTCTTCAGCTATCGAAGAACCATCAAAGTCGAAAATCTAGAGGAGTCTCCACACAACAAACACCATCGAGAGAGGTAGACGGAGTATGAGACCTGCATCAGCAGTTAGAAAGCATGGAGGAAGATCGTCAATGATGCTTGAACCTTTTTTATCCTTTGTTTGGTAAACTACCGTACTTTTATTCTTTTATTATGGATGTTTTAGGCTCAGACATGAGCTAAATACTCTAGTTGGGTTTATTGGTTACATGATTTTATGTTTTGAATATTTTATTTTAATGTTATGGTTTGTTTCCTTTTATCTATTATGTTCATTATTCTTCATGTGTAGTTATTGTAAGAGGTATTAAGAGAGGTCTTTTAAATATTGATTTGTGGCTTAATATCGAGAGAGTTAGGTTAAACAAACGTGAATAGTGGGACTAGGCTGTTAACTTGGTTTTATCTGGCTTAAACATAAGTTTAGGGTTTAAAAAATTAATAGGGAGAACTTAAACAAATAATAGAGTTGTTAGGGTTCACGCAGATATGTATTACCTTAGCTTCAATCTTCAATATTATTAACTTCTAGGCATTAAGAGAGTCAAAAGTTCATTAAAAAATCCAATCGAGAAGATAAAGATCTTAATGGTTTACGTAGATATGTATTGTCAGTTGCTATATCGTTGAAATAAGTAATCAAGCATTTATCCTAGGTAATAAACCCAACCTCCATACTCATTTGTTATTTGCCCCAGCATTTGTTTGTCTTAATCATAGCTACCTTTACTTTATTTGCATTTAGTTTTGATAAACAAACATCAATCACTATTTGCTTAAACTCTCTTAAGTACGATAACTTTGTAGTTATTGATCCAGTCCTCATGGGTTCGGCACTTTACTCTATCACTTTATTACTTGATTTGACGAGTATACTTGCACTCAAGTGCATCACTATTTGACAAGCATCAAGTTTTTGGCACCGTTGTTGGGGATTGGCAATTGATAATTATGTAGTAATTGAGTTTAAGATTTTTATTTTAATTGTAGTTACTTTTTTTTTGTTTTTATTTTTATTTTCTTTTTCAGTTTTGTCCCGATGCATGACCCGATGCACAAATCGTGAGGAACCAACTTTCCCTTGTAACCTAGAAATTGAAAGACAACTGAGAAATCTCTGTCCAGGAAAAAGGAATGTGGATCCTCATGGTCACTGCGTCAACAATGCACAGGACGACCATGAGGAAGAGTGTAACAATGGCATACCACCGGTGGTGATTGTTGACAATGCTGCCCAAAATAGAGGACAAGTACGGTAGAAGGCTCCACCACCTTCCTGACCTAGAAGGCCTATTAGAGAAAACATGGAGCTTGTTATCAACAACCTCAATGCATTCATTGTTGTTCCTGATCTAGGGATAGCTCACTTTGAGTTGAAGCCCGTTATGTTCAACATGCTCAATTCTATTGGACAATTTGGAGGATCAGCAAGAGAAGATGCTACAGAACACATTCAAGCTTTCCTAGAAGTTTGTGGTTGTTTTAAACAATCGAGGGTTCCTAATGATGTGTTGAGACATAAACTGTTTCCCTACTCTTTGCGAGATCAGGCCTGAACATGGTTGAAAACTATAACCTCAATATTTATTACATCCTGGGGATGACTTGTGCAAGAACTTTTTGAACAGATATGATACACCGAATGTGCACAATTAGAAGCAAAGCGAGATCATTGCATTCACACAGCTTGATAATGAATCCATGTATGAATGTTGGGACAAATACAAAGAAATGCTATGCAAGTGATCGATTCTTAGATTCCATGATTGGCTACAAATAATGACATTCTATAATGGCATCAATGCACCAACAAGGATGATGATTGACTCTTCATCCAAAGTTATTTTTCTTGACGAAGATCCTAAATAGGTTTTCAAGATACTAGACCAGATAGCCAATAACGACTACCAGTTTCCTAGGGGAAGATTGGAGCCTAGACCTGAATTTTTTGGATCAATCCAGTTGGATGATTCTCAAAGTGTAACGGTTTAACTCTCTACAATTACAAATCTGCTTAAGAACATGCAACTGACATCCAAGACATGAGAGGCTAAGGTAATCTAGTACACATGTGAGCATTGTGATTGGGAACACCAGTCGAATGAATGACCTCAGCAAAAAAAAACTAGATGCTACGCAGGGAATGTCAATCGCAATAGCAATCCCTACTCCAACACTTACAACCTAGGGTGGAGGCAACATCCAAACTTTGGCTGGGGAGGTAACACATGTAATTTAGGGGTATGACAGAATGCCATAGCAAAACCTCCTGGATTCTAACAGAAGACTCAGAGGCAAAACCAAGGAGTTTCTAACTTCAACTCTAATTCTTTTGTTTCCACTTATCAAAGTTTCATGTAAATTGTCCGAGTAATTATGCAGGATTAATCCATGTAATTAAAGAATCATAATGACATGCTAGCAATATAGGGCGCTATGTTACAAAATCAACAATCGATCATGAAAAATCACACAGCTTCTTTACCGTCCTTGGAGGCACAAGTGGGGCAGATTGCCCAAGTCTTGAAGATGCGACCACAAGGCGGTTTACCCAGTGATACTAAAGCCACTAAATCCTTCAGTGCAAAGCAATGTAATGTCATCACACTAGGTAGTGGACCCAACTAAAGAAGGGTGATTTGTCTTCCCGATAGATTTTATCATTCTTGATTGTGAAGTTGATGAGAATGCTCCCATCATCCTCATAAAATCATTCCTTGCCACCAGTCGTATTGTGATTGATTGTAAGAAGGGTAAATTTACTTTGAAGATGAACGACCAAAAGATTACACTCAATGTCTTTAGCACTCTCAAGTACATGGATGATTATGAAGAATCCCAGCTTGTGCAAAATAAAGAGGCCCTAGTTGAGGAAACTTTGCAAGAGATATGCTGCAGTAATGTGCTTAGTGCTACAGATCAATCTAACTTTGATGAGGCCATACAAGAAGCTGAGGAATAAGGTAAGGTCTAGATTAAACAATCTAATGTTGTGCTTACCAGGCCAGGTATGTCTTTTAAACCTTTTTTCCCACAATTAAAGTATGCATATCTAGGGAAAATAATATGCTGCATGTTGTCATACCTACTAGCTTAACATCTGACCAAGAAACTAAACTGTTACATGCCTTATCTGAATATAAGAAGGCTATTGGTTAGACTATTGCAGACTTAAAGGGTATAAGCCATACTTTGTGTATGCATAAAATTTTGCTTGCAAATGATCACAACAGCTAGATAGAACCACAGTGGAGACTCAATCCAATTATGAACTCTATGGTTATGAAGGAAATCATCAAATGTATCAATGCTAGAATCATCTACCTTATCTCGAATAGTGTGGGTGAGTCTTGTCCAATGAATGCCGAAGAAAATAGGCATGTCCATGGTCAAGAACGATGCCGATGAACTCTTCTCGACCAAAACTATTTTTGGATGGCAGATCTGTATAGATTACTGGAAGCTGAACAAAGCCACAAAAAAAGACCACTTCCCCTTACCGTTTATTGACCAGATGCTTGACAAGTTTGCACAGAAACCCTACTATTGCTTCCTGGATGGTTATTCTGTATACAACCATATCGCTATCGCACCGGAAGACTAAGAGAAAAAAAACATCCACATATACATATGGCATTTATGCCTTTCATAGAATGCCCATTGTCCTTTTCAATGCTCCAATAATATTACAATGTTGTATGATGGCCACCTTTTCAAGCATAGTGGATGATTTTCTAGAGATCCTCATAGACGACTATTTTGACTTTGGAAGCACAGTTGGCCAATGCTCAGATAGCCTAGCCAAAGTGTTGAAATGGTTGAAGATTTACAAAATAGCACCGGTCCATCGTGACAAGTCATCAATCCCATTACTGGACGACTAGCGCATCTAGTTACCTTTTATTTTTACTAATTTTATTTTTACGCATTTTTTTTCCAGTTCCACTTCCCCATGATCGTCACACGACCTTAACGTGTTTCACACACTGTTTCCTCTTTAAGACTCTATTTTCAAAATAATAGACAGTAATGGCTAATTAAATCCCCATAATTTCACCAGCTATTCGCCTTTCCCTGGCCTTTTTGTCTATATTACCACCAAACTAATAAGGGAAGCAAAAATTTCTCTCTAATTATCCAAGGACTATTTTATACAAACATCTTGACTTTCTATGCAACATCACCCTTGACTTACTATTATGACACACAGTTTTTCTTCTTCCAACTCTGTCGCTACTGAGTCTAACCCCAATAACACGATTGCCGCACCAGGTAGTCCACATTTGCATTCTAATAACCAAATGGGCCGAGGGAGAGAGCCATGAGAGAATGGTAAATTGACGGAACCTTCAGCCAAATTTGAGATTCTGTGCCCACATCATCAACAATTGACTTTTTCCCACTCAAAATTGCAAAACGTTTTCCCTTCACACGATGTTACTATTGGAATCCCTCATCAAGAGACGTGACATACACCTTGCACAATTGATTCATACTGCGAACGTTGAGAGAGCTGCATCAATGGAAAGACCACATGATTTAATCTTTCCCAACCTGATCATAACTCTTTGTGAAAAGGCAGTAGTAAGACAATAGGCAGGGGACACTATTCTTGATAGACTCCCGGGATTGCTTCCCTTGCAAGTGGAGGAACTAAAAGGCTACGCCCAAATAGCACCTTCACTTATCAATTCTCCACCAACCCCATCCGCAAGGAAATCATCACAAAAACCGTTAGTGCTCTCCTCCAACCATATTTCATGTATACTCAACAAAGTGATTTTGTTGTGCAATCTTTATTTCAAAAATTACTTCCGAACATGCCATTGGTTTTTCACTTGATGCCTCTATAACTTCTTACTGCACCTGCACCCTCACACGCCGAAAAGAGCTACCAGATACTAAAGCTGGTGCCTCTTCACGCCCTGCCAAGAAACCAAAGTCTTCCCGTGACAAAGGCAAGGGCATCTTCATTCAAGAACCCTCTCCCTAGTAACTCCCTGGGTTAGTTTTTCTTTTTTTTTCTTTTGTTTTTTATTTTAGTCTTTCATATTGCATACACATTATTTATTTATTTTTCTTGTTTCTATTTGGCATTAGGGACAATGCTCTTCTCAAGTTTGGTGGAGTACTATCCCTTGTATATATTAGGTTAAATTTAGGTAAGAATTTTTTAAAAAAATTATGCATGTAAATAGCCTAATCTATTTTTGCTAGTTCCCTTTGCTATGATTCCACTGATTCTGAAATTATTGTTACGATGATCATGATTTCCTATGATTAATCTACGATTAATGTTTTGCAATGTGTTAATAGCTTTCGTGCTTTGAACTTAGTACTAAATTTGTTGTAGCTTTTAAATCACATGTTGCATGCCTTCTAAAAAGCTTGAGAAACCTTAGGGAAATTCTAGGTTGACTCTCTGATGCCAAAGCATGAATTACTGTGAATAAATTAAATGCTCAATGTAGCAATTAAAGGCTTAATTAAACTCCCAGAAAAATTGAGAAAATAATGACAAATGATTAAAACTCGATATCATAGGCAAATTGTTGAGGGACAATCTTTTATGCATCTTGCTGCCTTAGTACACTAGGTGAGTCATGTTTTCTCCATTTCACTTTCCCTAGTAGGAATGATAGTATTGAAATGAGAGTGAATGAAAGTCTTCACGAGATGGGCTATTTGCTCTACTCTATCTTTAGGTCTGAAGATTAGTTGTGATAAGCTGTGTAACCCTCTTGACCTGGCCTAGTCGTTAGACCTGAACTAAGAAGATCACATTAGGTTTACCGAAGCAAACCCAAACTATCTTACTTGAATTACGGCCCATCTTTTCTTTCTAACTTGTCTAGATGAATTATTAAGACCTAAGGTGTTCATACAAGCAGCAATTCAATTTTCATTCAATTCGAACATCGATAAGGCACTCAATTGCAAATACAATCATTCTAGGGACCAAAATATAAATCTGAATAATTACAAGGACTTATACAAATTTTAGGTTACCAATAATTAATTAATCATATACAAGTTTCAGGTTACCAATATTTAATTAATCATATTTCATGCTAGTATGTCAAATTTCAACTTCAACGGATAACAAATAGGCATCTAGTTTAACAAAATATGGCATTGAGGACTAAATCATAAAAATGCCAAAATACAGAGACTAACACAATTCTGAAAACATCATACTGCAATTAGCTATATTATAAGCATGCTTGCAAAATCTCAAGTCAATTAGGCATCATTTACTTATTCAATTGATGCAATAACTTACGATGACCAATATACAAACAATCTAAACTTGGTAAACCCATTAATCGAACAAATCCAAAATACATAAAAATAACATAGGCGTGCTCCTAAAAATTAAACCATCATAAAACATAAAAACCCTATTAATTACATGCCACAAACCAATACAAAATATATTTATACAAGTACTCTAGAGGCATGCTTCCTAACAATATAAAACATTATTCAAAGTACACCAAAAGGCCAAGACCTCAAACATAGGCTATAGATCATCTAAGAAATAGAATCACATGACCATGTGTACACTTAGCACACAAGTAATCAATCCAATTATTATTTAAACCATTTTAGATCATCACAAGTGCTTAGCACTAAAACGTAACCAACATCATGCGTATTAATTAAATCCATCATCCAACATAATATAATCTCCAACTAAATAATAATCATTGTACAAAAATAGCATCCCAATGATTAACCCACATTGCCTCATTACAAATGTTAAAACACCATAAACATACTCTTTAATATGCATATAATGCCTAGTGAGTGTGCTCAAATCGGATAAAACATCAATGCAGTTTTGAAATAAAAAATCCTTATTAGAAACCCGTATTAAATCAAGTCAAACTCACCATTCCAAAACATATAACTAAAACATGCTTAATTAAGGCAAAGCAATTTTTCAATAAGTTTGTAAAACATGCCTTGCATACTAAACCATATGTAACACCTCACCTGGTTTAGTGGCAAACCAGTTCGGGAGCATTATCGAGAACACTAGAAACACGAATAATTTAAAACTTTTGAAGAACTCATCTCTAATAGGCAAGATGAGTGATTAGCAAGAAAGCAATCTAAACTATTATCTTTGATCATAGAAGCAAGACAAGTTTATCATTCTTGTTCATTATATGCCAACCCTTGAATAGTCATTTTTAAGTTACATTCAAAGATTAATAACTACTTAGTCATGTAGTCATATGTAACATTCAGATAGCATTCTTAACTAGCAAGACATTCACAATCAAGTATACAAGCATGTCTATCATATTATTCATCTAGGATACCACTTAGCTTATTCATTTTCAAATCTACATTCATGCGATCATATAAACTTTCAATTGGCATACTTAGACTAGCATGTTTCATTTTAACTCAATCTCATTACATATGAGACATGTAAATATTTCAGGTAAGTTTGAGTAAACACAATCATATATACATGAAGTCGAACATATCTCAAGCAAGCATATCATGTTTCATATACATTATAGGTCATTAATGGGATTGATTACCTTTAATTGTTCATCCAACGTTAATTGCTATTTAGGCATGTAAACAAGCAAGGCATTCGAATGGCCTATATAGACTAGAACATTTTCGTTTCAATCCAACATTCCATTTAAGTCATGTAAATATTTCATGTAGGTTTAACTAGTTATACTTTTATGTACGTACATTCAAAAATAACTTCAAATAAGCATGTGACATAACACTCCTTACCTACATGGCATTAACAAGCTCAAGTATAACAATAAACATCTCCATCATTCATTTTACAACATATATGTGCAGCAAGACTCATTCATTCACATGAAATTTTAACATTTACACATAGAGTTCTAGCTACAAAGTTGACAACATTAAAGGCTAACTTCATACATATATGTGCAGCAAGACTCATTCATTCACATGAAATTTTAACATTTACACATAGAGTTCTAGCTACAAAGTTGACAACATTAAAGGCTAACTTCATACATATATACAAAAGATCTTTCAAGTATCAAAATGTATGACTTAGTTTAATCATATACAAATCTAGGTGCCACCAACTACTAGGAGCCTTACAAACAAGTATGGATTCATACTTATGCTTTGCTTGTGCCTTACTTCAAGCTCGAGAAATCTGACTCCGGGATCAAGCAATTCACCTTGAAGCACCTAACCTATGGTTTAGGAAGAGAGAAAACGAGAGTGATAAGTACGATATGTACTTAGTGAGGTAGTACTAGTTCTAACCAATTATCATGTCATGTCTCCATTAATCAAGTAGCCCTATTAAGGTTTATAGCATTCCAAGTCAAGCAAAAATCATGAACTCATGTATCATCATACTTATGGAAATCAAATGTCAAGGAAAGCAAATGTTAAGTAACCAATTTGTTAAGCAAATCAAGCAGCATGATAAGCTTATCGAGTAATTATCAAGTGAACATTTTCTAGTGTCATTCGAATAGCAAGATAGCATGACAATCAAAATCATAGATCATAGTTCAATTTTCAATCATTTCAAGTCAATCAGTAACATGTTTAATCAATCACAACATTTCCATGTCAAGTAACATAATCACAATTTATTTCAAGCTTATCACTCAAGATATGTTCACAAGTTGTACACATTGATTCAAGTAAGGACATAATTCATATTTTCTTCACATATGTAAACAGTCCCATTTTACACCTATTGTCACCTAACATGGCAGTATGGTATATATGTTCTGTTAGCATACTTAAACAATCCATTTTAATAACATGTAAGCAATACATGGCAGCAAGGTATGTAGATTCCTTTAAATACATATATTCACATATACAAGCAAAACAGTCCATGATGACCTCTAATTTATTCAAATCTGTCCATTTTACATGTTTATACATTTTAACATTTCAAGACAGCTCATAATTGGATCACACATTGACAAAATAGTTCAAATAGTATTCTTATACATTTTAACATTTCAAGACAGTCCATATTTTCATTTACATGGCATACATGGCAGGAACACTCAAGTTTTACATGTTAATCACATAAAAAAGTCCATATTTTCATGTACAAGGTATACATGGCAGCAACACTCAAGTTTTATATGTTAATAGCATAAAACAATCCATATTTTCATGTACAAGGTATACATGGTAGCAACACTCAAGTTTTACATGTTATTCACATAAAACTGTCCATATTTTTATGTACAAGGTATAGATGACAGCAACACTCAAGTTTTACATGTTAATCACATAAAATAGTCCATATTTTCATGTAAAGGTGTACATGGCAGCAACAATCATTAATTCAAGTAAGGTCGAGACCTGTTTCAAGTAACAATCATGTGAGAAGAAGTTCGAGTATACAAGTCAAGTAATATGTTCAAGTAATATGCTTTGCATGTCAAGCAATTCAAGCAAACCAAATCAAGTAGATATTAGCTCAAGTGAGACCATAAGCCATTCCAAGTAGCAAATAATACAATACAAGGTCCAAGCATAGGCAATTATCGTTTCAAGAGTTTCATGTCAAGAATCAAGGATTACATGTCAAGCAATTTGAGTATTTTAAGGATTCATGTCAAGTGATTCAAGTGTTCAAGATTTCTTGTCAAGTCATTTAAGTATTTCAAGATATAATTCAAGTTTTCAAGATTTTCTTTTGAATTTCTTACTCAATTTCTCAATAAGGTTCATATCTTTTTAACATGTTTTCCTTGGATCACAATTGGTCATGAATAACATTGGTCCGTGTTTAACCATAAAGGTCCAAGAGATACTTAGCTCAAAGCACATAGCAATGGCTAATATTGGAAACATGAAATCCTATACTTCTCACTATCCAACCAACTGTCGCCAATCTCCGTACAACACACTCGTTTCCTCCAACTGTCGCCAGTAAAATATTACATATAATGGGGCGTACCCCTGAGCCGTGGATCATGGACCGTAGTCCCAAGTATATCATGCATCATACCATTGCATCCAAGGACTTCCATTGTAGGCAATTTAAGTCTTTTTAATCTTTAAACTTTTATTAGAGGGGTATTATTATACTTTAAAGCTTGTTGTGTGTTTCTTATTTTTTATGCTTTCATGTTCAAGTCGAGACAATTCATATTCGAGAATTACATTCAAGCAAGTTATAGCAATATCATGCTTAGCTCTTAGGCTAGTTGAGCCTTAGCTCTTCAATTACTTTTCACATTTTCAAGTGTTTCATGTTCAAGGCAAGACAATTCATGTTCAAGGATCACATTCAAGCAAGTTATATCAAGGTCAAGCTTAGCCCTTAGGCCAATTGAGTCTTAACTCATCATTTTTCAAATTTAACTTGTTATTCATGTAACATTTTACATATGCCATCTTAGGCATCAAGCAAGGTCTTTATTTCATGACTTAATTCATGTTATCAAGTATTTTCATCATAGAAACCCATACAAGCAAACATTTGATGGTTCACACCTAAGTATCAAGAAATCAAATATTTACATCATAGAGCACTATCAAGCAAGCATTCGAATACAAGCTTAGCCTACTAAATTCAAGTCATTTAACATGTACAAACATTATACATACTTCACAAGCCAAACTTAACCACGTTACATTTCAAGTCTATCATTCAAAACATATTTGCAAGTAGTATACAACGAATCAAGTAAGATCAAAATACAATTCTAGTAACCATTTGAAAGGATCACAACCAAGGCAAGAAATCAATCATTTGTTTATACTTTCTTTTAATCGATTTATCAAGATCCATGTCACTATTATTCACAATTTTAGCTTAAACCCTTATTCTCTTTTTATTTATATTCAAGTTAAATTAAGTTCATTATCATGGCATATCAATAGCAAGAAGGTAGTCATGAATATTTGGTTAGGACCTAAGTCCTAACCCTATTGTAAACTACACTCATAATACTCCAAGCTAGCTAGTCTCGCAATACTATCCCCTTTTCTTGTCCCTTGAATGCTGGACTTTAGATCCTTCTCCAAAGTCCTCTCCTTGCTCTAATAAATCACATAGTTAGAACAAGGTCAAAACATGTAATCACAAAATCATTCAACATAGCAACAAGGCTAATACATCACATATACAAGACCAATAACATCTAAACTGCTGCTACCAGGCAGTAGGTGCACTGCTTACTTAAATGTGCATAACTTTCATTCCGTACGTCAGAATTTCAATTGGTTTACACCGTTGGAGAGCTAACTTAATTGTATTTATAACCATATAGGCATTTCATTTTAGTTCTTTTCCAATTAATATAGTTTTTAGCTTAAAGACTGGTAATTTACATCACTGGACAGTTTGCACTGTCCCTAGTGTTTCTTCTCTACAATTCATTCTACAATCCAGAATTCAGTTCTGTTTTCTCCTAATGAATTCAGACATGTTAAGGAATCGTCCATAATATTTTCAGCCTTAAATTCCCTTTATACAATTTATGGTGATTTTTTAAAGTTACTTCCCATAACAGAGTTTTTGGGTAGATTTCAATAGGCTAGATTTTTAGCTTCATAATTCCTCTAAACAAGATTCTAAAATTATAATTCAACTTATTTTCATGTTCTTACATGTCTAGGTCAGTTTAATTCACTTATCTATGTGATCATAAGAAGGAATTATAGTGCTAAGTTCAATTTGATCTATTTGACCAACAACATTCCTCTAATTCACCATTTGAGTAGTCCATTACCTAGCTTTAACTAATCCAATTATATGAACTCATTTTCCAGCAAGCTAGTTACTTTATTCAAGTCTCCATTCACTTAGCAATGTGATTAAAACAGGGTAACATGTATAACCAAACATGTTTACACATTTTCAATTAACAAAACAGTCCTTTTATTGCTACCCAAATTTCAATCAAACAATCAGTCCCTATATCAAATTTCTAGTGTTCAAAATCAAGATATCATCAAATAAGCTCCTATTCGAAATTGTAAAGGAATTGAACAACACTTTAGCAAGATTCATACATGTCTTAATTCTCAATGCATGAATCATTCAAATGTTCCAAGGAAAGTTTCTATTAAGAATTTGTTTCTCTTAACAACCATTAAACAAAACTCATAGTAATTTCACCACTAATTTCTAATCGAACTCTAGATTAGATGAGAGGAAGAGTATGCTTACCCCTTCCTCAAGCTATTTGATCCATGGTCTAGAAAGATTGAATTCACCAAGCTAATTTTCTCCATTCTTCCATGGATATGCTTAAACTCTCTCTCTCAAAAATGAGGTGATCCCCCCGGCCATTATGAAGTTGGAAGGGTATTACACATTCGTTTCTCAATTGCTGCCCACTACGTCCACATGTTAAACTTTTAAGTTGACATGTGTAATGACCTCCCTCAAATATTTTCTTATCATGCATTCCTACAATTATTATTTCATTCAATTTTGGTACATTAATATTGGTCATACTTTTGTCTTTTTCTTTCAATTTGGTCCTAGACCCTTAATTAAATCTAGATAATAATGATACAAGCCAATTAGATTGTATTTGAAATAGTAACTTACTACCAAGCCTATCCTTGGTGTATTACAAGTGTCATACTCCTAGACCACATTTTGGGGTATTACACCATATGCACAATAGCTCCTTCTGAAACATGCATAATAACCATATGGAAACATAGCTTTCAAATACCAAGCATATTAAACCATAGCTTTCAAATACCAAGCATATTAAACCATATGCACAAAAACTCCTTTGAAACATGCATAATAACTATATGAAAACATAGCTTTCAAATACCAAGCATATTAAACCATATGCACAAAAACTCCTTTGAAACATGCATAATAACTATATGAAAACATAGCTTTCAAATACCAAGCATATTAAACCATATGCACAAAAACTCCTTTGAAACATGCATAATAACTATATGAAAACATAGCTTTCAAATACCAAGCATATTAAACCATATGCACAAAAACTCCTTTGAAACATGCATAATAACTATATGAAAACATAGCTTTCAAATACCAAGCATATTAAACCATATGCACAAAAACTCCTTTGAAACATGCATAATAACTATATGAAAACATAGCTTTCAAATACCAAGCATATTAAACCATATGCACAAAAACTCCTTTGAAACATGCATAATAACTATATGAAAACATAGCTTTCAAATACCAAGCATATTAAACCATATGCACAAAAACTCCTTTGAAACATGCATAATAACTATATGAAAACATAGCTTTCAAATACCAAGCATATTAAACCATATGCACAAAAACTCCTTTGAAACATGCATAATAACTATATGAAAACATAGCTTTCAAATACCAAGCATATTAAACCATATGCACAAAAACTCCTTTGAAACATGCATAATAACTATATGAAAACATAGCTTTCAAATACCAAGCATATTAAACCATATGCACAAAAACTCCTTTGAAACATGCATAATAACTATATGAAAACATAGCTTTCAAATACCAAGCATATTAAACCATATGCACAAAAACTCCTTTGAAACATGCATAATAACTATATGAAAACATAGCTTTCAAATACCAAGCATATTAAACCATATGCACAAAAACTCCTTTGAAACATGCATAATAACTATATGAAAACATAGCTTTCAAATACCAAGCATATTAAACCATATGCACAAAAACTCCTTTGAAACATGCATAATAACTATATGAAAACATAGCTTTCAAATACCAAGCATATTAAACCATATGCACAAAAACTCCTTTGAAACATGCATAATAACTATATGAAAACATAGCTTTCAAATACCAAGCATATTAAACCATATGCACAAAAACTCCTTTGAAACATGCATAATAACTATATGAAAACATAGCTTTCAAATACCAAGCATATTAAACCATATGCACAAAAACTCCTTTGAAACATGCATAATAACTATATGAAAACATAGCTTTCAAATACCAAGCATATTAAACCATATGCACAAAAACTCCTTTGAAACATGCATAATAACTATATGAAAACATAGCTTTCAAATACCAAGCATATTAAACCATATGCACAAAAACTCCTTTGAAACATGCATAATAACTATATGAAAACATAGCTTTCAAATACCAAGCATATTAAACCATATGCACAAAAACTCCTTTGAAACATGCATAATAACTATATGAAAACATAGCTTTCAAATACCAAGCATATTAAACCATATGCACAAAAACTCCTTTGAAACATGCATAATAACTATATGAAAACATAGCTTTCAAATACCAAGCATATTAAACCATATGCACAAAAACTCCTTTGAAACATGCATAATAACTATATGAAAACATAGCTTTCAAATACCAAGCATATTAAACCATATGCACAAAAACTCCTTTGAAACATGCATAATAACTATATGAAAACATAGCTTTCAAATACCAAGCATATTAAACCATATGCACAAAAACTCCTTTGAAACATGCATAATAACTATATGAAAACATAGCTTTCAAATACCAAGCATATTAAACCATATGCACAAAAACTCCTTTGAAACATGCATAATAACTATATGAAAACATAGCTTTCAAATACCAAGCATATTAAACCATATGCACAAAAACTCCTTTGAAACATGCATAATAACTATATGAAAACATAGCTTTCAAATACCAAGCATATTAAACCATATGCACAAAAACTCCTTTGAAACATGCATAATAACTATATGAAAACATAGCTTTCAAATACCAAGCATATTAAACCATATGCACAAAAACTCCTTTGAAACATGCATAATAACTATATGAAAACATAGCTTTCAAATACCAAGCATATTAAACCATATGCACAAAAACTCCTTTGAAACATGCATAATAACTATATGAAAACATAGCTTTCAAATACCAAGCATATTAAACCATATGCACAAAAACTCCTTTGAAACATGCATAATAACTATATGAAAACATAGCTTTCAAATACCAAGCATATTAAACCATATGCACAAAAACTCCTTTGAAACATGCATAATAACTATATGAAAACATAGCTTTCAAATACCAAGCATATTAAACCATATGCACAAAAACTCCTTTGAAACATGCATAATAACTATATGAAAACATAGCTTTCAAATACCAAGCATATTAAACCATATGCACAAAAACTCCTTTGAAACATGCATAATAACTATATGAAAACATAGCTTTCAAATACCAAGCATATTAAACCATATGCACAAAAACTCCTTTGAAACATGCATAATAACTATATGAAAACATAGCTTTCAAATACCAAGCATATTAAACCATATGCACAAAAACTCCTTTGAAACATGCATAATAACTATATGAAAACATAGCTTTCAAATACCAAGCATATTAAACCATATGCACAAAAACTCCTTTGAAACATGCATAATAACTATATGAAAACATAGCTTTCAAATACCAAGCATATTAAACCATATGCACAAAAACTCCTTTGAAACATGCATAATAACTATATGAAAACATAGCTTTCAAATACCAAGCATATTAAACCATATGCACAAAAACTCCTTTGAAACATGCATAATAACTATATGAAAACATAGCTTTCAAATACCAAGCATATTAAACCATATGCACAAAAACTCCTTTGAAACATGCATAATAACTATATGAAAACATAGCTTTCAAATACCAAGCATATTAAACCATATGCAAAACTTCATTAAGAAATGAAAAAACAATTATCTTTAACTAATATGCAAAATTGCATGAAACCATAATCCACCCAAAAATTCATTAAGAAATGAAAAAGTAGATTACATAACCTATCATTAATAAAAAAACTGAATCCATAATTCCGCTGCGCACTCTGATTTCTAAATATGAAGATTAATCCAATGCCTTATGCATATTTCATACCTTAACCATCCTCATGGAAAAATTATGCTAGGACACTATCAAATTTTCCTTAACAATTAACATCATTGGTTAGGTTTTGATCCTAAACATCAACTAATCATGGCTGATACTACATCATAACCCTATCAACTTAACACTCCAAAATCCTTATTAGAATCTCCATCGAAACTTTCTTGAGCAAACTTTACGAATCTTGCTATTACGATTAAGCACACAACACCTTACGTTGTACTCAATCCATTTACATTACTTCACTAACTTCTTGTCTTCAAAAATCCACATCATTAACATCGATGGTACAACCACTTTTAATACTCGAATCAGTGGACCAATGCCACTTACGAATTCACAAATGAGGACAACGTCACTTAATTTCAAAGACCATTTTAAACTATTCTTGATCGGGGACCAAGTCAACTCAAGATTGGAAACCTTTTTAATACTATCAATAACCCAGGCTATGCATACTAAGCTTGGAAATAATTATTGAATAAATCATTTCTCATGTTAAATCAAATTCATTATTGGTGTTTAAACCTGATGGTGGGGTGTAGGCTTTGTAAGAGATCCAAGACAAGCCTGCAAAAACCTTTTCAACAATATTTGTAATAGGCAATGTGTTCCCGGTTAACCCTAACATAAGCAATTAACATCATGTGGACATACAAAAAAAAATATCAATTTATTAAAATAACCAAATTAAACTCTATCCAATCAAGGTTGTGAAACTTGGCTCTGATACCATCAAATATAACCTCCTTGACCTAGCCTAGTCGTTAAACCCAAACCAAGAATATAACATTAGGTTTGCCGAAGCAAACCTGAACTCTCTTACTCGAATTACGGACTATTTTTTTCTTTTAGCTTGTCTAGATTCATTATTAAGACCTAACGTGTTCATACAAGCAACGGTTCAATTATCGTTCTATACGAACATTAATAAGGCACTCAATTGCAAAAATAAGCCTTCTAGGGACCAAAGTGCAAATTTGAATAATTACAAGGGCTTACATAGATTTTAGGTTACCAATTATTAATCATATTTCATGCCAGCAAGCCAAATTTCAGCTTAAACGGACAATAAATAAGCATCTAGTTTAGCACAATACAAAATTAAGGACTAAAATGTAAAATAGCCAAAATACAAGGCTAACATATTTGTAACAGCCTCTTACAATACATTTAACACATGCTTGCAAAATCTCAGGTTAAACATATATCATTTACTTATTCAATTGATGCAATAACATACGGTGACCAAAATGCAAATATCTTAGACTTGGTAAAGCTCATTAAACTCCATTAACAACAAATCCAAAATGCATAAAAATAACATAGGCATGCTATAAAAACTAAACCATCATAAATATAAAAGCCCAACTTTGAAGTAAATATTAGAATCAATATCGGTTCATATTATACAAATTATATTTATACAAACATCTTCCTTCCTAACGGTATAAAACATTTTTCAAGCTGATCAAAGGAATGACCTCAAACATAGGATAATGACACTAAGAATCACATGACCATGTGAGACTGCATAAAAATGCATTTTTAAATTATTTGAATCCCAACTCAACATTTCAAAATACTTCCAAACAACAAAGACAAGCTTTTAATATTATACCAACATTAAACAAGTAGGCTCAACATATTACATGCCAATTATTAAACACAATTTATATTCATACAAATAATCTAGAGGCATGTTTCCTAACAAAATAAAGCATTCTCCAAAAACACACACCAAATGATCAAGACCTCAACATAGACTATAAAATAATTAAGGAGTTAAAGCATGTGACGATAAGTACTCAAACAAATTATTATTTAATCCATTCAAATAATTAGATCATAAAGTACATAAACCATTAAAATAATAATACCAACATCTTAATCATCAAATACAATCATCATCTAACATGATACAAAATCAATCAAGTTATCATTTCTTAAATAAAACAAACCATCCCAATATTTTACCTAATTAACAAGTAATATGAAAACATAAACATTTCAAATACCAAGATCATATTAAACCATATGCAACACATGTATCATGGATCTCATGCATAATCTCATATATAAACCTCAATTTAAAATGAATAAAACATCAATGCATTATTCTTCCAATAACAAAGCTTAAAGATCATTACATGTGTAAATCACACTATAAAAACCATAATCCATCCATCGTGATACATTAGTTCATATATTGGCATTTAAGTGACCTAAAAACCAAACTTTTCTTCATCAAAAACACATCGGATACACGGATTTCACAAGTCCTTCCTTAAACCACTTAAACATACATCCCTAACCGGAGAAAATGGCACAATTAACCCTTCGACGGTTATGATGTAATAATACCTAAAATGGGAGAAAACGACACAAATAACCCCTCGACCATTGTGGTATGCAATCCACCAGCGGGAGAATACGACACAATTAACCCCTCAACCGCTACAGTTCCTAAGGTGGAGAAAACGACAAAATTAACTCCTCGACACACATGAGGTGACTTATTATAGTGCACTTTAAACCCTAAGACATGCCAACTATATCCGATAACATTTATTTCATTGTCACTTAGCCAATATATATTTTTAAACACAGATACTCACTATTTTTCATATGCATTTAACAAAACATTACCATATGCAAAACCACATTGCCAAAGGAAACAACCACATTCCATTTAAGAACCATTTCTCAATACACTTAAGCATTCACATACTTGATAAATCATAACATATCATTTAAAAGATGCATAAAATAGTAAGTAAATCAATCCATGCTTTTAAACCAAAACATGTAATTCAAGTCTCATATCAAATCGATATTCAAAAGGCAAAATAGGGAAAACTTACTTCCGAGCATAGCCAAGCTTGCTAGGCTTTAACTAAACCCCCAAAGCCATATTTAAAAACTTTTTTATAGTACCAAAACACATTTGCAATCACCAACTTGATATCGTCTCAATACTATCGCTTTGACGCCAAAACTTCGACGCCTTTTCGAAAAACGTCCGAACATGTGCCATCTTCCACAAGAAAATTCAAGGGTTAATATAAATTTGACCATACTAAAATAACCACTTTATTAAAATATCCCTCTTCACATCACACAACAAATATTCAAACCAATTCTATCTTCCTATCGACTTCACCCTAAAAGGAAAAAGGGAACAATGGCCATTGTCATGATCGATCCCTTATGTAACTCCCTTGACCATGCCCAGACGCCCGACCGAATCGAGTGAGCTACATTAGGTTTGCCGAATCAAACCAGAGAAAGGTTATGAAAACTCAGACCATTTTTTCTTTTATCTTGTCTAGATGCTAATTATTAGTCTTACATGTTCATACCTGTGGCGGGTGAATTTTCAATGAAAACAGATTGCAGGAAAACCACCAATTGCAAAACATACGTTTTAGGGACTAAATTGCAAAACTAAAAATTTTAAGGACCAAAACTGAAATTAAAGTTACCAATCCTCAATTAGTCCATTTTCATGCTCACATGACAAATTTCAAGTCAGAACGATCCTCCAATCTTATATAATTGCATTTACAAAATTTAGGGACCAATATGAAAGAAACAGAAACCTTCAAGATTAAAAAATAATCAATTTAACGGTAGTCGTACCGATACGCTTACAAGTGTTTCGATACAGCCTTATGATCTCAAAAACTCAGATTCTAGTAGCTAAAACCAGTACCGAAACACTTACTCGGGTTTCGAAATGCCTGGCAAAAATGCTTGTGACCGTATCGGAACACTTGCTCGAGTACTGAAACGCTATGCTAAAAAAGGTTTACCCGTATCAAAACACCTACCTGCATATCGAAACGCTATGCCTGAAATGGCCTAGCCGTACCTGTATGGGGTCACCTGTTTCGATACGCCTAGACTTGTAATGTCCCAAATTGCTATTTAAACACACTTTAATGGAAACCAAACCACCTATACATGCTTCAACACTTATACAACATTACCAAAATACATTTCTCACCAAAGCAACATAGAAACATCAACCAAACATGGCATTCATACAAACTTGATGACCTATAGGCATGCTTCCTAAAACACTCACCAAACATATCAAGTTGCTCAAATAAACATTTACCAGCATAAACACCATACCAACATCACTTTAATACCATATTCAACATGTTAAGCTCATCAAAGCATGTCATCCAAGCAACACCATCTAGATGCACACCTAGGTAACCACATAACATCAACCAAAGGTAACGATGCACAACATGCTTAACAACTCAATCTAAATTGGGAAAAACAAAATTTCAAAACCCAAAATCTATGGCGAACACATTGCCTTATTAACCGAAAACACAAACTGAGTTCATACTCAAAATTGCTTTTGCCTCTTGGATCACTATACTTTGCCTTTGCTGCCCCAAACATTAATGCTCTACATCATTAGGAAAAAGAGAGCGTAAGCACATTTGCTTAGTTAGGATGCTCTTACAACAATGATGCATCAAAACCCTTGAAAACCAATACTTGTTTTCAAACCATTCTTACGACCTAAGCAAGTTCCAATGATTCCAATTCAAAACATACATATTGACCATATGAAAATCAATATATACCACACGCTTAAACCCCCAAAGAATTTTATACAAACCCATTCTTGAATTCCAAAGCATCAAATACAAAACCATGCTTAAATCCCAAAGCATTAAAAATAGATTCAACAATAGAATTCTCATATATTGGCAATTATAGTGACCCCGGATAGTCGACCACTATCCTTGATTAGCCGAACGCTAATCTTTAGTTAACCGACAGTTAACTTTACACATCGGATACACGAATCTCCCTTAATGAATGACCATCATCAAGACTATTCCATGCTGACTGCGTGAGTTTACAACCTTGCCGACCGCACGCTTTACATCAGCAAGGGGAACCGACTGCTCAACCCAAGTGATAACAACATAGTCCGAGTACATGACAGCTATACCTCAAGGACCCTTAACCCACGATCGATTTTTAACCATATTATAGTGCACTTTATCCTATGGCATGCCAACTATATCAGAATGCTTTCTCACCTTGTCACATAGCCAATATATCATTTACAAAACCATATACTCATTGTTTTATAATGATTTACACAAAATCCCCACATATGCAAATCACATTGCCATAGCAACATCACATTCCCGACCGGAATAAAACCAATGCTCACTAGAATTTAATATACTTTTAAACCACTGTATATGTACCTAAAACTCATGCATTTACTGTAAGTAAAACCAACCATGTCTACGACTACAACATGAATCACACATGCTCATATCCGAACCGATATTAAAGATCAAAAGAGGGAAACTAACTTCCAAGCTTAGGTAAGTGTTTCAAACTTAACCTAAACTTCCAAAACCACTTTCAAACCTTTCAAAGATTTTTAAAACCTTTTCCACTCACCGATTTCACTTCGCCTCGCTTGCTACCGCGAAACAAGCTCCCGACAAGCCTCAAACCACCTCAAGATTCTACGCCTTGATTATCCCCTATTTTGACCACACAAAACCAGAGGAAACATGCTTTAAAATGCATCCAACTCTCTGTGTCAAACCAAAATCCCATAGCTGTCAAGATGCCCACTCAAAACTCATTCGAAACTTACCAAAATCAACCTCAAACACTTCTCAATCTTAACTCAGCCTAATATAACGATTCAATACATCAAACTTCATCAAAAAACATCTAAAAACACTTTTACAACATCCTTTTACTTCCAGCAATGATTAAACTCCAAAAACAACCCAAAAACAATTAACTAACATCCTAAATAAGAGATTCAACCAATTCTGGAATTCCATTGTTAAAAACAACTTATCCACATTATAATACATCCAAAATAAGATTGAAATCAATCCTCAATACTGGGAAAATATATCCAATTTGAAAATCACAAGATTCCATCAAATAAACCCCAATTAAGCAAAATTCCATAATTAATTACTCAAAACCTATTAGAAAACGTATGTAAAGAGTCAAGAACTTGGGAATTTCAGTAAGGAACCTTTCATTAGAGGAGAAGAACGAAACTTACCACCAATGAGCGAGTTTCCCCTTAATTGGATGTTTTCCTCTTGAAAAACAATGAGATTCAATAAGATTTTTAAGAAAATAAGTTAAATAATCATTTAGAAATCAAAGGATTAAGAAACAAGATCATTACCTTGAATCTCTGATAGGAAAAAGAGTGTTTGGCTGAGAGTATTTTGAGAGAAAATATGAGAGAAAGAGAGTTTATATCAAATTGTGATTTGGAAAAATAACTACCTTTTCAACTAAATCTTTATTAATTCCATTAATTAAAACTCTTTTAAAAATAATACTAATTAAGAGAAAACTCAGATTAGACCAAATGATAAATTAGCTCCTTAAAGATTCGAAGTTTTGACTCTTTACAAAATGTCACCTTTTAAAAATAGTTTTCAAAAATTACATTTTGGTCACTAACCAAAATGTCACCCTTCCAAAGCTCACTTTCCAAAATTACTTTCACCAAAATTTTTAATATATTAAAATATGATTTTTAAAATTTTTTCCATATTTTTATCTTTCAGGAAAATATTTGCTCCCGAGTCTAACTCAAATCTTTAACCTGGTCCACCAGACCGTCTAACTAGCCTTAAAACTGCTAGGTCTTAAACCGAGGCATTACAACTCTCCCCTTCTTAAGAAATTTCATCCTCAAAATTTACCTGGAGGAAAAAGATGCAGAAATTGCTCCAACATATCCACCATGCTTTCCCAAGTGGCTTCCTCGACACCTCTATGTCGCTACAAGACTTTAACTAGTTCTATCGTCTTACCACGTAGAACCTTGCCACTTGAATCAAGGATTTCCACCGGAACCTCGTCATAAGATAAATCCAGTCTCAACTCAATATGCTCCACTGGCATATCATGCGAAGGATCCGACCGGTACCTCCGTAGCATAGATACATGTAAAACATTATGTATTTTCTCAAACTCGAGAGGCAACCTCAACCGATAAGCCACAGGGCCAACACGCTCCACGATCACATACGATCCAATAAACCTCAGAATAAGCTTACCCTTACGTCCGGACCGTATCACCTTCTTCCGTGATTACACTTTCAAGAACACACGATCGCCCACCGCATATTCAATTTCCCTATGCTTCATATCAATGTAAGATTTCTGCTAATCTGCAGCTGCTTTCAAGTGTTCACATACAAGCTTAACTTTCTCATCCGTGTCTTTCAATACATGTTGCAAGGAAACATGTTTTTCCCCTACCTCGTCTCAACACAAGGGCGTACGACACCCCCGACCATACAATGCCTCATATGGGGCCATCTGAATACTCGGTTGATAGCTATTATTATAAGCAAATTCAATTAATGGTAAATGCTTCTCCTAGGTTCCTTGAAACTCAATAATACAACATCTCAACATATCCTCCAAAACCTAGATAACACGCTCAGACTGCCCATCCGTCTGAGGATGATACATGGTACTGAAACTCAACCTCGAACCCAAAGCTTGATGTAAATATCTTCAAAACCTTGCTGTAAACCTTGGATCTATATCTGAAACAATAGACTTTGGTACCCCGTGCAAATGCACAATCTAAACTATATACAAATCCGCCAGGTTGTCCAAGGTGTACGTCATATGCACTGGCAAAAAATGCGCACACTTTGTAAACGATCAACAATCACCCAAACAGAATCATTTTTATCCGGTGTCAATGGCAATCCTGTCATGAAGTCCTTGGTGATTCTCTCCCATTTCCATTCCGCAATTCTCAACGACTGCAATAACCCAGATGGAAACTAATGTTTAGCCTTAACCCACTGACACACCATACACTTGGACACAAACTCTGCCATATCCTTTTTCAAGCCAACCTAATAGTACACTTCTTTTAAATCCCGATACATCTTGGTACAACCAGGATGCATAGAAAAAGGTCTAGAATGGCCTCTGCCAAAATAGTATGCCTAAGCTCCGAAACCTCCGGCACCACATTCGGCCCTTAAAGCACAAAACACCGTCATCATCAAAATGAAAATCTGTCGGATTTCTATCTGCTATGTCCTTAACATGGGGAATCAAGGAATCATCAAACGGTTTCTTAGCCTTAATCATCTGTGACAGCATAGGTTTAACTTGCAATTTAGCCAACAGCCCACCTTTCCGTGTCACACTCAACCTCGCAAACATTGCCCTAAGCTCAACCGCTTCTTTACAACTCAACGCATCCGCAACAACATTGGCCTTTCTAGGATGATACTCAATTGTCAAGTCGTAATCCTTAAGCAACTCCAACCACCTTTGTTGCCTATGGTTCAAATCCTTTTGAGACATCAAATATTTTAAACTCTTGTGATCCCTAAAAATCACACACTTCTCACCATAAAGGTAGTGTCACCAAATCTTCAAAGCAAACACCACAGCTGCAAGCTCCAAATCATGAGTCGAATAGTTGCGTTCATGAACCTTCAGCTGTCTCGACACATAGGCCACAACCTTTCCGTTATGTATTAGCACACAACCCAAGCCCACATACGATGCATCACTACAACCCACAAAGTCCTTTCTAGATTTAGGCTGAATCAACACAAGAGCATGTGTCAAAACCTCTTTCAACTTCTCAAAACTGTGTTGTTGCTTCTCCGTCCACACAAAATGAACATTTTTTTGCAGCAACTTTGTCAACAGAGCTGTGATACTAGAAAACCCCTCGACAAAACGATGATAGTAACCAGACAACCTAAGAAAACTACGCATCTCCGATATGGTCTTAGGTTGTTTCCAGTTGAGAATAGCCTCAACTTTCTGTGGATCAACACAAATACCCTCTGCGGATACCACATGTCCAAGAAACATCACCTCCTTGAGCCAAAACTCGCACTTGCTAAACTTAACATACAACTGATTATCCTTCAAAACTTGTAGCACAATTCGCAAATGCTGATCATGCTCTTCCTCGGTATGAGAGTACACGAGTATATCATCGATAAAAACCACCACAAGCTGATCAAGGTACTCATGGAACACCTTGTTCATCATGTCCATTAAAGCTGTCGGGGCATTCGTCAAACCAAACGGCATCACCGAAAACTCATAATGCATGTACCTCGTACGAAATGTCATCTTATGCACATCCACATACTGTACCTTCAACTGGTAATACCCGACCTTAAATCAATCTTCGAAAACACCGCTGCTCCGCAAAACTGATCGAACAAGTCATCAATTCGCGGTAACGAATATTTATTTTTCACTGTCAACTTATTCAACTTGGGATAATCAATGCACATACGCATCGATCCATTCTTCTTCTTTACAAAAAGAACCAGAGCACCCCAAAGAGAAACACTTGGTCAAATGAACCCATGATCTAACAACTCCTGGAGCTACGATTTTAACTCTTTTAACTCCTTCAGTGACATCTGATATGTAGAAATAGACACCGGATTTATACCTTCATACATCTCAATACGAAATTCCACCTCCTTATTCGAAGGTAAACCCGGTAACTCTTTAGGAAAAATTTCTGGATAATCACATACAGCCCGAATGTCCTGCACCCAAACACCCTTGGCTTTTGGATACATAATAATAGCCAAATAAGCTTGGCAACCATCAAACATCATCTCTCTGCTTGAAAAGCCGACAGAACATTAGACAAGATCTTTACATTCTCACCAACCACCACAACTTCATAATTATCGGCCAACTTCAGAGAAGTCATTTTGGACTCACAATCCACCACCGCCTTGTGCTCACTGAAACAATTCATACCCAAGGTAACGTCAAAACCATGAAATGGTAACTCCATCAAATCAGCAGCAAACTAATGACATTGCACTGTCAAAACACAACGCCTATACAACCTTCTAGATGTAATCGTCTCCCCAAAAGAACTAGTTACTAACATTCCATCATCCAAAATCTCAGCAGGAACATTCAGCAATGATGCATGTTCACTTAGAATATATGAATGAGTAGACCCCGAATCAATCAAAGAAAACAACGACACGAATTGAAATGTGAAAGTACTTGCAATCACATCAGTGTCGTTGCGCCCCTCACGATGAGCATAGATCCGCACTGGCCCACTATTCTCCGGTTGTACAGCAACAGTATGAGCCACAACTCTCTGACCATCCTCGTGCCTCTAAAAATTACCCCTGCCACAGCCTTGGCCCCTAGCAGGTGCAGCAGCCCGAACCGGTGCATCACCCACAGCACGGGGACAGTCACGCTTCATGTGACAAGGAGATCCACATATCCAGTAACTCATGGTATTTCCCCAACACTCACCTGTGTGGCGTCTACCACAATGCTCACACTCATATATAATACGAACACCTTGATTAACATGGCCAACATCACTGCCACGCCTGTGATCCAACTTATGCCTCTTATAATGAAACCTCCTACCCTGCGTCATAGAATTACCAAAATCATCCCTACGCTTGTTCGAGCTCATGCCTGAACCTTGTCATGTTACAGTCAAGGACTACTCAATATCATTAGTGCAGTTTACAAGGAAATCAAAATCTATGTAGTCCGCAGCCCACAGGTATGTTTTAATATCCTTCACCAACCCATAGAGAAACCTGTTGCACCTTTCAAGATTATCAGAACCAACTCCGAGGCATACTGACTCAAACGGACAAATTTCACCTCATATTCAGCCACAGACATGCCGCCCTATTCCAAGGCCATAAACTCGCGTTTCCTCGCATCTACATACTAAGGGCTAAGATACTTCTTCTTGAAAGCTATTCGAAAGAACTCCCAAGTTACACCCACCTCCGGAACATTAGCAATTGTGGTCACCCACCAATGATAAGCATCACCATGCAACGACACGGTACAACCCAGCTTGCGCTCATCATTACAGCCCATCTGATTCAGAATAAGAATCGTACTCTCCAACCATCCTTCAGCTACCTCAAGGCTCAAACCCCTAAACTCAACACCTCCCAAATAGCGAAGACGCTCTAAGGGTAACATGGATTAACTGTCATAGCAGGTGCAGGTCCCTGCGCATACACTCCAGCCATTGCTGCTTGGAAGGCTCTCGTTATCCCCTAAACGAACGGGGTCAAATCACCAAACAGTTGCACTTGATGTGCCTGGGGTACACCACCAGCACCAACATCAACAGGCAAAAACAATGGAGGAGGAGGAGGTAAAACGTTAAGGGTATTCTCTTCCTTAACATTATTCTGCCTAACTCCAGCATTACCAGAACGTGTAATACCAACAAGCACCATACACGAACACAAGCACCGTGCATAACAACCAATGATATTCAATCAAACAACAATATCCCAACCTTTCGTATCTGGCTCTGATACCAACAAATATAACCCTATCGACCCAACCTATACACCCGACCGAACTGAGTGAGCTATATTAGGTTTGTCGAATCAAACTAGAGAAAGGTTACGAAAAGTCGGTCTATTTTTTCTTTTATCTCGTCTAGATGCAAATTATTAGTCTTACATGTTCATACTTGCGGCGGGTGAATTTTCAAAGAAAATAGATCATGGGAAAACCACCAATTGTAAAACATGCGTTTCAGGGACTAAATTGAAAAACTGATAATTTTAAGGACCAAAACTGAAATTAAAGTTACCAATCCTCAATTAGTCCATTTTCATGCTCACCTGACAAATTTTAAGTCAAAATGATCCTCCAATCTTATACAATTGCATTTACAAAATTCAGGGACCAATATGAAAGAAACAGAAACCTTCAAGATTCCAAAATAACCAATTTAACGGTAGCCATACCGATACGCTTACAAGTATTTCGATAGGCCCTTATGATCACAAAAACTCATATTCAGTAGCTAAAACTCGTACCGAAATGCTTGCTCGCATATCGAAATGCCTGGCAAAAATGCTTGTGACCGTATCAGAACACTTGTTCGGGTACCGAAACCCTATGCCTAAAAAGGCTTACCCGTATCGAAACACCTACCTTCGTATCGAAACGCTATGCCTGAAATGGCCTAGCCATACCGGTATGGGGTCACCTGTTTCGATACGCCTGGACCTGAAATGTCCTAAATTGCTTTTTAAACACACTTTAATGGAACCAAACCACCTATACATGCTTCAACACTTATACAACATTACCAATATACATTTCTCACCAAAGCAACACAGAAACATCAACCAAACAAGGCATTCATAAAAACTTTATGATCTATAGGCATGCTTCCTAAAACACTCCACCAAACATATCAAGTTGCTCAAATAAACATTTACCAACATAAACACCATACCAACATCATTTTAGTACCATATTCAACATGTTAAGTTTATCAAATCATGTCATCCAAGCAACACCATCTAAATGCACACCTAGGTAACCACATAACATCAACCAAAGGTAACGATGCACAACATGCTTAACAACATCAATCCAACTCCAAAATCACAACATTACACATGCTCAAAAGTAGGGAAAAACAGAATTTCAAATCCCAAAATCCATGGCAAACATGTTGCATTTTTAACCAGAAACACAAACCAAGTTCATACTCAAAATTGCTTTGCCTCTTGGATCACTACACTTTGCCTTTGCTATCCAAGCCTTAATGCTCTGCATCATTAGGAAAAAGAGAGCGTAAGCACACTTGCTTAGTGAGGATGCTCTTAAAAAATGATGCAAAAAAACCCTTGAAAACCAACACTTGTTTTCAAACCATGCTTACGACCAAAGCAAGTTTCAATGATTCCAATTCAAAACATACATATTGGCCATATGCAAATCAATATATACCACATGCTTAAACCCCCAAAGCATTTATACAAACCTATGCTTGAATTTCAAAGCATCAAATACAAAACCATGCTTAAATCCTAAAGCATTAAAAATAGATTCAACAATAGAATTCTCATAGATTGGCAATTATAGTGACCCCGGTAGTCGACCACTATCCTTGATTAGCTGACCGCTAATCTTTAGTTAACCCACCGTTAACTTTACACATCGGATACATAGATCTCCCTTAATGACCGACCATCATCAAGACTACTCCATGCCGACCGTATGAGTTTACAACCTTGCCGACCGCAAGCTTAACATCATCAAGAGGAACCGACCGCTCAACCCAAGTGATAACAACATAGTCCGAGTAGCCGACTGCTATACCTCAAGGACCCTTAACCCACGATCAATTTTTAACCATATTATAGTGCACTTTATCCTATGACATGCCAACTATATCCGAATGTTTTCTCACCTTGTCACATAGCTAATATATCATTTACAAAACCATTTACTCACTGTTTTACAACGCATTACACAAAATCCCCATATATGCAAATCACATTACCATAGCAACATCAGATTCCCGACCGGAATAAAACCAATGCTCACTAGCGTTTAATATACTTTTAAACCACTGCATATGTACTTAAAAATCATGCATTTACAGTAAGTAAAACCAACCATGTTTACGACTAAAACATGAATTACATGATAAGTGTTCAAAAGTACTATTTTTCTTACCCTTTTTACTCATATTATTGTTAGACTTAGGCCCATATTAGTTGCATAATTAGCCATTCATGCATTAATCCATGTTTCCTTCCATCGTTGAGCTTGATTACATAACTTGGTAGTTTTTGTGGGAAAACATGCTGCTTTGGTGTGTTTTGTGTATGTGCAGGATCACTTGCCAAAGCAAGGCTTAGAGCTAGTTGCCAGGGCAATGAATGAAGGAGACGCCGAGCCAGTTGCCATTGCAATTGTCGACAAGAGCAAAGGTGATATGGTAGTCGAAATTGATGACTAGACAAGCCCAAGATGACGTGGAGCAAAGCCCAAACCCAAAGGAATTTGATTTCCATGCAAAGATTAAAGAAGAATTAAATTCCATGAAGATAGGAGAAGTTCTAGTAGGAATACAATTATAATAAAGAATTATATTCTTTAAAGATAATTTAATTCCAACTTAACTTCCTCCTCAAAGAAGGACTTTGGCCTAGCCCTATAAATAGAAGGAGATTTCGACAATTCATAGAGAGCAAGGGAGGGAAATTTCGACAAGCATCAAGGAGGGCAAGAGGAGAGAATTTTCGACAAACATCTAGGGCAAGGAAGATTTCGACAAGCCTCCTTCTTCATCATTTTCTTTCTTGTTCGATTGGGTTCATGCTAGGGATTATTTATCTTGTGTTTCTTTGGAACCTAGCCATGAACTAAATCTATTTGGCTATGGTTATTGTGTTTTGTGGTTGTGAGAAACTATTGGTTTTTGTTTAGGTAATAAGAGTTTGCACTTTTCTATTTCAAGGTTTATTCATTCTTGGTTCTTATTCTTGTTTGCGAGTGAATTGGGAGAGGATCTCGTGATTTCATCTATTTATCTAATATCGGGAGAGTTAGATTCAAGAAACGAATGAATATGATCTTTATTCAATCTATTGATGGTGAAGATTAATCCGGCTTAGGAATAAGTTAAGGAATTCAACGGCTAAGAGGAGCGCAAGATTGGTTGTTCTTCACCCTTGATTCACGCAGGGATGTATTATCAAGGCATGCACAAGTAGCTAGAGTTTCGACTTAGGGATAAGAAGAAACCATTGAAGAACGCTCTGTCGAACCTTGAAGGTTGCTGCCCAGGCGCCCAAGTAGTTGCCCAACTAGTTGCCCAGGCAACCATCGATTATTTGCCAAGGCAACCCCGTTGTGCAAGTTGCCACGGCAACTGAGTTGCCCGTGCACTCTTTTACGAAGACGATCCAATCGGCTATCACACCTCAACTCACAATAACCTGGCCTATCTCTCTCATTTGATCTCATATTTTCTTTTACTTTATTGCTTTCTAGTTTAGTTATTAGTTAAACTCCCATAATCCTTTATTTGTGTTTTTACTTTTTACAGTGCAAGAGACTAGATTCTTGAAGTGGCACCAATCCCTGTGGAGACGATATCTTTTATACTATAACTTGCGACGTGTATACTTGCACTTTTGCGTAGCACTTATTACGCGCAACAAGTTTTTGGCGCCGTTGCCGGGGATTGGCAATAGCGACTTTGTTTTTATTTTCTTGCACTTTCTTTTTACTTTTCTTGTTTAAGATTCAAAGGGCTAACAAACTTTGGTTTTGCATTGGTATATGACTAGGGCGAGACCGACTTCACCAGAATATCCCTTTGATCCAGAAATCGAACGAACCTTACAAAGACTTAGACGAAGAATAAGAGAAGCAATGGCAAATCAAGACGGCAATATGAATCAAGATGTTCGAGCAGGAGGAGGAGTGATTCTTGCACGAAACAGAACTATTCGAGACTATCTTGAGGAATATCTTGATGGACTTAATCCAGGAGTTGTTGCACCTGAAATTGAAGCCGACCACTTTGAGTTGAAACCGGTAATGTTTAATATGATCAACACAATTGGTCAATTTGGCAGCTCAGCAACTGAAGATGCACGGCAACATCTGAAATCTTTCCTCGAGATTTGTAACTCGTTCAAAATACACGGAGTCACCCCCGATATCTTACGATTAAGATTATTCCCCTATTCACTGAGGGATAGGGCGAAAGCATGGTTGAATAGCATTCATGCCGGATCCATGGCATCTTGGACTGATCTTTGTCGTGATTTCCTTGCTAGATTTAATCCTACAAATTTGACTGATAAGCTTCGTAACGACATTACTTCTTTTCGGCAGGCAGATGATGAATCCATGTACGAGGCTTGGAAGCGATATAGAGAACTTCTACACAAATGCCCCCTACACGGATTCCCGATGTGGACTCAAGTAACAATGTTTTACAACGCTGTGAATACACCAACAAGGATGATGCTAGATGCCTCGACAAACGACATACTCTTAGATAAGTCACTGGAGGAAGCAATGCAAATTTTAAACAGGCTGGCCAAGAATGATTATCAATTCCCATCTACTAGAAGAGGAGGAGCTAGACGCCAAGCCACAATACATGAACTAGGATCATCAGATTCAATTTCGGCACAATTGGCCACTTTAACCAAGATGGTCCAGAACATGCAAAAACCAAACAACACACATGAGGTCAAGGTAATGGATTCTTTTTGTGAGTTATGTGGTGATAACCATAATTCTTCTCAATGTATGCGAGAATCAAAATCCACTTCTATGTGGGGAATTACAATCGAGCAACAACGTGATGTCCAATACATACAATCCAAATTGGAAGAAACACCCAAATTTTTCATGGAGTAATCCCAACAATGCTCTAAACTAGAACAATCAGAATGCACAAGCATCGGGATTCCAGCGAGAATATGCCCGCGGCAACGATTGCGCGGCAACAACAACCGACACATCCAGTTCTTTGGAAAATTCTCTAAATGCTTTTATGATGAAAACTGAATCTTATATGGCTGAGAATAGTAATTTCATAAAAAGAACTGATGCTTTTATTAACAGGACCGAGATGAGATTGCAAAACCAAGAGGCAACAATCAAATCATTGGAAAATCAAGTCGGACAGTTTGCTCAAAATCTGAATACTAGACCGCAAGGAGGTTTACCTAGCGATACTGAAGTCGCAAGAGGAACTGGCCATGAGCAATGTAAGGCGATCACCACTAGAAGTGGCCAACAACTTAGAGAGGTTCAAACCCGCTCGTCAAACAAAACTCCACAAAAAGATCAAGACGAACCTAGCAGCAAAGCCTCAGATGTTGAACCAGGGATTGCCGCAGCAACCGGCAATAAGCATGCCTCGGCAATCGACGATAAAGACACCTCGGCAACTTACGATAAGCATGCCTCGGCAACCCTAGTTGATAACGCCTCGGCAACTCCAATTGTCCCGGCAATGCCGTCAATCAAGTTTTAAACCAATGAAAGGATCAAAGATATTCGACTTCCACCACCATTCCCAAAAAGGTTGAAGCGACAAAAGCAATAACACCAATTCAAGAAGTTTCTTGATATCTTAAAGCAAGTCCACATCAACTTGCCACTGGTGGAAGCAATTGAACAAATGCCAAACTATGCCAAGTTTCTTAAAGACATTGTGTCCAAGAGAACAAGGATAGGAGAGTTTGAAACAGTTGCCGCAACAGAGGGATGCATGGCAATGTTGAACAATCGTATGCCACCCAAGTTGAAGGATCCCAGAAGTTTCACAATACCCTGTTCCATTGGAAACCACTATGTCGGGAAAGCATTATGCGACCTTGGGGCTAGCATAAACTTGATGCCTAAATCAGTTTTCCAGAAACTAGGAATCGGGAAGGCAAGACCTACAACAGTTATGCTACAGCTAGCCGAAAGATCCTATGTGCATCCAGAGGGAAAAATCGAGGACATACTGGTAAAAGTCGATAAATTTATTTTTCCCGCTGACTTTATTGTCTTGGATTGTGAAGCAGATGAGCATGCACCCATCATTCTCGGAAGACCATTCCTAGCAACAAGGAGAACCTTGATCGATGTTGAAAAGGGAGAACTCACAATGAGGGTGAATGACCAGCAAGTTAAACTAAATGTGTTCCAAACACTAAGGCATGTCGATGATCCAGAAGAATGCCAACTTCTTCATGCCACGATAGAGTTTAACTTCGATGAGGAATTTAGTTGCCTCGGCAACTACATTGCCGATCAAGAGGAACCTGAGGAGTATGAAGAACCATTGAAGAACGCTCTGCCGAACCTTGAAGGTTGCTGCCCAGACGCCCAACTAGTTGCCCAACTAGTTGCCCAGGCAACCATCGATTAGTTGCCAAGGCAACCCCGTTGTGCAAGTTACCACGACAACTGAGTTGCCCGTGCACTCTTTTACCAAGACGATCCAATCGGCTATCACACCTCAACTCACAATAACCTGGCCTATCTCTCTCATTTGATCTCATATTTTCTTTTACTTTATTGCTTTCTAGTTTAGTTATTAGTTAAACTCTCATAATCCTTTATTTGTGTTTTTACTTTTTACAGTGCAAGAGACTAGATTCTTGAAGTGGCACCAATCCCTGTGGAGACGATATCTTTTATACTATAACTTGCGACGTGTATACTTGCACATTTGCGTAGCACTTATTACGCGCAACATTACACATGCTCATATCCGAACCGATATTAAAGAGCAAAATAGGGAAACTCACTTCCAAACTTAGGTAAGTGTTTCAAACTTAACCTAAACTTCCAAAACCACTTTCAATCCTTTGAAAGATTTTAATTCCATTTCCACTCATCGATTTCACTTCGCCTCGCTTGCTACCGTGAAACAAGCTCCCGTCAAGACTCAAGATGCTACGCCTTGATTATTCCCTGTTTTGACCACAAAAAACCAGAGGAACATGCATTAAAATGCATCAAACTCTCTGTTTCAAACCAAAATCCCGCAGCTGTCAAGATGCCCACTCAAAACTCATTCGAAACTTACCGAAATCAACCTCAAACACTTCTCAATCTTAACCCAGCCATAATATAACGATTCAATACATCAAACTTCATCAAATAACATCTAAAAACCCTTTTAAAACATCTTTTTACTTCCAGCAATGATTAAACTCCAAAACAACCCAAAACTCATTAACTAACAACCTAAACAATTAGAGATTCAACCAATTCCGGGATTCCATTGTTAAAAACAACTTATCCACATTATAATACATCCAAAATAAGCTTGAAATCAATCTCCAATACTGGAAAAACAGATCTAATTCGAAAATTACAATATTCCATCAAATAAACCCCAATTAAGCAAAATTCCATAATTAATTACTTAAAACCTATTAGAAAACCTATGTAAAGAGTCAAGAACTTAGGAATTTCAGTAGGGAACTTTTCATTAGAGGAGAAGAAGGAAACTTACCTCCAATGAGTGAGTTTCCCCTTAATTGGATGTTTTCCTCTTGAAAAACAATGAGATTCAATAAGATTTTTGGGAAAACAAGTTAAAGAATCATTTAGAAAATTAAAGGATTAAGAATCAAGATCATTAACTTGAATCTCATATACGAAAAAGAGTGTTTGGCTGAGAGTATTTTGAGAGAAAATATGAGAGAAAGAAAGGTACGTCAAATTGTGATTTGGAAAAATAACTACCACTTTAACTAAATCCTTATTAATTCCTTTAATTAAAACTCTTTTAAAAATAATCCTAATTAAGAGAAAAATCAGATTAGACCAAATGGTAAAATAGCTCCGCAAAGATTCAAAGTTTTGACTCTTTACAAAACAATCACCTTTTAAAAATAGTTTTCAAAATTGCATTTTGGTCACTAACCAAAATGTCACCCTTCCAAAGCTCATTTTTCAAAATTGCTTTTACCAAAAATTTTAATACATTAAAAGATGATTTTTAAACATTTTTCCACGCTTTTATCTTTCAGAAAAATATTTACTCCCGAATCCGACTCGAATATCTAACCCGGTCTACCAGACAGTCTAACTAGCCTTAAA
Organism: Hibiscus mutabilis; assembly: GCA_019671005.1. NCBI lineage: Eukaryota > Viridiplantae > Streptophyta > Magnoliopsida > Malvales > Malvaceae > Hibiscus > Hibiscus mutabilis. Next base: position 35,634,269 of record CM033720.1, on the reverse strand, counting down.
CTGCTAGGCCCAAAACCGGGGCATTACACCTTCACGCCACTAGTCACCATTTCCATTTCCCTTTATTGCCACGCTAATGCTCTGTTCCCTTAACTTCTCCCCTTAATTTCATTTAAACCAAATTATATATGAAAATGGCAAGGCAGTAGCACCATGAAACGGCCGTAGGAGCCCTCTGATCAACTTGCGACACTGCCCTGTTTCGAGCATAACCTTTCTCTATTTTTTTCAACGATACTACACCTTTTTGAGGACATTTATCGAACACTCTTATGCACCTCGCATTGTAATAAAATAATTGAATCAACACTCTACAAATTAACCCCATCTAAGAAGTCAAATCTAAATTCAACCAATTAAATTAATTATGAGAATTAAATTACAAAATCAACTTTAGATTATTATTTTTACCCCTACAAAAAATATTAGAACTCTATAGACATCATTGGATTACTATAACCTACTCAATAATTATGAGAAAATCTATGAAAATCCAATAATTCTGTTAGAAATTTGTTTTAATCATCCCAAAGCATGAGAACTCATAGATTAAGTATCAAAATCATGTAGAAAATTATTAATCATTTACTCAACTTGATTGATGAAAAACCAACTTGAAGATGAACTCCCCTCTTGATTTCCAACAAGAAAAATAGTGAAGATGATGTAGAAATCAAAATCCTTAATCCACAATTGTTTATAAATAAATGGAGAAGAAATTGAAGTAGAAATAATTAAGGAATCAAGAAATCCCTAAGTTTTGTTTGGAAGAAAATGAGAGGAACTTGGAAATGTCTTTCTCGTCTTTTAGAAAACTATAACCGCCAACCTCTTTTTGTTAAAAATAAGAGGGAAAAGATATTTCCTTATTAATTTAATAATTTCATTAAAAATACCACTTTAATCTCTTTTTAAAAAATTGGCATTAATAAAATTTTGCAATTATTGTAATATAGTCACTATGTAATTTAATATTAAATCAACCCATTTAAAATTACCCAAATTCAATTTCGTCCTTTGACAAACTCATTAAAATATTTTCAAAAATATTTGCCATGATAAATTTATCGAAAACTAATTTAATCAACCCAAATTATTTTCTAGAATTAATTAATTAGCTAATGCCTAACCCAAATTCTAACCTGATTATGATAATTCACCAAAATCTTTTAGCTTGTTTTTCGGGGTGTTACAAGCTAAATCCCCAAGGATACAATTTTTAAACTTAAAAATAATGAATGGAGTACAATGTTGTGCTTAAAAGAAAAAGAATAAGCCGAGGAAACAATAAAGAGCAACCCTTAAATTTTTCTAAGGCTATTAAGTGATGGATGCATGTAACACAACACCCACTGCACCTACAATATAATTGATCCATGGAACAAAATTGTAAGCTCTAATGCATTGCATCTTATTAAAATAGCTGAGGAATGAATTACTACTGTAGCATTTCCTGGAATCCTTGTTTTCATAGCTTAGTTGGAACCTTGGGAGCTATGGGTTTGTTTATTGGTTTTGCTTTCGTTTTTATTTTTCATGTTTACATAACATTGCTTGAGGACAAGCAACAATTTAAGTTTGGTGGTATTTGATGAGTGTGTAAATGACTTATTATGCGTACTCTTTTTACTTGACTTTTGTATGTGTTCAAACTCATTTAGTTTCATTTAGGAATATATTTCATATGGTTTGCATGTAGTTAGAGAGTTACACTATCTATGCTTAATTGCTATATATTTTGGTGTTTTTAATGGGAAAAATAGTGTTTTTGTGGTGCATGCTCAGGAACCAGAGGATGCTGGAGGAATGCTACAAGCAGAACAGAAGCAGACCTCTTGGCTGGAGCTGACAAGGCAATAAGAGTTGAAGATAAATTTACCTTTGATCCACGTGGACTTTCTCCTAGATACGAACCATTAAAGATAGCAGGAATGCAAATATCTTCTTAAAAGAGGATGCACGCCTTAGGGTTATAAAACCCTAGCTTCCCTGCCTATGTATAGGGAAGACTTGGACGAAAATTAAAGGGAGAACAGATGCAGGCGACAGTCTTTAGTTTTTAGCTATGGAAGAACCACCGGAGTTGAAGTGCTGAAGGAGTCTCCACACAACAGATGCCATCGAGAGAGGAAAACAAAGTGTGAGACCTGTAGCAACTTTTGGAAAGCACTGAGAAAGATCGTCGATGACGCTTGACCCTTTTATATCCCTTGCTTGAGGATCTATCTTACTTTTATCTTTTATTATGTATGTTTTAGGCTCATACATGAGCTAAATACTCTAGTTGTGTAACTTCCTAAATTCAACCTAACTTCTTAAGTTGAATCTTGGAGGTCAAGGAAGAAAACTTGTCCCTCAAGAAGGTTATTAGGTTTACAAATCAAATTACAAATTATTCAGAAGAGATACGAACTACGAAAATTATATCAATTTATATAAAAATGTAGTTGTTTAGCAGAAATCCAAAAGTTCGTATAAAATCTGAAAGAAATTCAATTATGCATGCCAAACCCATAAGTCTAAAAGTAATATAAATGTCCAAAGTCCCAAATACAAAATTTTCCAAAAATAATAATAATATATAAATTCAAATGTCTGAATAACCATAATGTAAAATAAGAAAGTTTGAAGATATGAGATCCTCCAAGTACCGTACGCCTAAGCCTGAGTATCTGAAAGAGGAACTAGGGGGAGTAAGCTATGAGGCTCAGTGTATCTCTAAAGTGCAGAAGAAAAACACATAACAGAATCTGAACACATGCATAGTTCAACAAACATTTCGATATACATATGCATAAAGTAAGAGTCAAAGAATGTAATGTCATGCACCCATCTCCATACACCATTAGAATAGTAAGGTTCCCCAAAACCACTCTAACTACATCGTCACCATCCGAAGTGGAATCTCGACCCAAGGGTGGAGCCACTGATCCGAAGCAAAATTCAGCCCGAAGGGTGAACCCACTAAACTTCCCCTTACAATTTTCCAACCTAAATAATATGACACGTTTCGATTTTATTTTTTGAATCAAAATGTATATTCGATCTATTATTCAAGTTGCATACGATATATGTTCGAGATTAGATTAATCTGATTCTGATATTTGATGAATGACATGTCATCATACAAAACATATCATAATTTACAATTCATTCAACCAGTCACATATGCAACATACACGCATAACATGAAGCACAAAAATGATGTACCACTAGAAAATACACACCTTAGGTAGCTAATAACTCAACGTCGAGAGTGACATCTCCCACTCTCAGCTCTATGATTAGGTCGATAAGAGTCAACACCTACGAGGAAAGTAAAACATAAATATTACTACCACTACTATGCCACTCTAATATAACCACTAAACGAAACAATACTCATATGCAAAACTAGTAGGCTGTGCAAAAGAAGGTCAAATAGGTGGAGGATGAGGAAGATTTTCAGTCTCTGAGTCAACATCACCTGAGCACAAAAACATTTGAATTAGATTTTGATATCTAAGATTCTTAAAATATTAAATACAATTAATTGTAGATAGCAAAATGGTCTTTCGAGTTTGAATTTGGGAAAACAGACAGCAGATTTGGAATTAGAACGTCGAAAAACATAAAGTTGATTTTGATCAAAAATTCAACATTGACATCATCAAAAGTCAACACTATTGTCAGCTAAAAAGTCAACGCTGACATTAGACCAAAAGTCAATGCTGACATCAACTTGGGTCACGATTCAATTGGTCAACGGTTCAGGTCGGGTCGGGTCACGGGTCAACGGTTGGGTCGGGTTATGATCAACGAGTTGGGTCACAGGTCAACATCGTTTCAGTTTACTGGTTCGGTCCAGAAACGGTTCAGCTAGATCGGTCGGTTCAGGTCTGATTTAGTTTGCTGGTCCAGTTCAGCTTAAGATCTAGCCCAAAAACTCACATAACACTCTCCCACAGCCCTGGGCCCGATTCAGCCTCTCTCCTAGGCTCACTATTCGATTTGGGTTAAACCCAAACTTCACTCATCACACATACCCACACCGGCCCGTATTAACCCATCGTTGCAACAGACAGCAACTAGGGTTCACGAAACCCTTGATAGCAGCGGCGACAAAAAAGGATACCGCAGCGGTGGTAGTTTAGAAACACTATAGTGGCGGCACAACAGGGTGACGGCGGCTCCACCATCCGAATGCTTACCCAAACAAAAATGCACGACGACGACAGAGGGAAAGGCGGCGAAAGGATTTCGAACAGACCCAATAATGGTTCAGACGCTTCCGTCAAGCCGGAACAATAAGGAAAGATGATGGGTTTTGAAGGCGGTAGAGCAAGGAGACCAACGGTGGTGGTCGTGCAAGACACAGACGGCGATTAAGGATTGGTTGAAGCTTCACCAAAGAAGCAAGGATGAAGGGTTTAAAAATTTAGAGGATTTCGGTGAGGGTGTGTGGCTAGGGTTTCCAAATGGAGTTGATGAGGCTTTTGGGTGTTATAAAAGGGTATAAATACCCTAGAGAAAAAGGGTAAATTACAACCAAGCCCCCCCAACTTGACCCGTATTACACAAAAGCCACTGAAATTCTGAATTTTACAATTTAGTCACTAAAATTCAACTAGGATTTTATATTTAAATTCCCAAAAATTAGGGTTTCCAATTGGGGATTTTACTCTAATTAGGGTTTTTAATTTAGGGGAAAATTTGGGATGTTACAACTCTCCCTTCCTTAAAAGAAATTTTGGCCTTAAAATTTACCTGGATCAAAGAGATGTGGATACTGAGCTTTGACAATGGTAATGGGCTCCCACGTAGCCTCATCATGACCATGATTACACCACAAGACCTTGACCATCTTAATGGACTATCTTAATGGTCTTCCTCCGGAGAACTTTCTTGTCCCGAGCAAGAATCTCAACTATCTCCTCCTCAAAATGCAAGTTGGGGCGAATATCAATCTATTCCACAAGAATAATATGAGACGGATCAGCATGATAGCGTCTCAACTCAAGACGTGAAAGACATCATGAATACGCCTAAGCTCTGGTGGTGACTCAAGCTAATAGGCAACATGTCTAACTCGTTGGATGATACGGTAAGGGCCAATAAAATGAGGACTTAGCTGCCTTTCCGTCCAAAATGAAGCACCTTTTCTCCACGAAGATACTTTCAAGAAAACCTCATCTCCCACATCAAACTCAAGATCCCTACATTTCAAATCGGTATAAGATTTTTGTCAGTCAAAAGTAACCTTAAGCTTATCCTAAATCAATCTAACAGTCTTCTCAGCCTCATGTATGATTTTGGGTCCCAACAATCTGTGCTAATTATGCTCGATCCAGCCAATAGGTGTACGAAACTTACGTCCATACAGAGCCTTATATTGTGCCATCTTGATACTAGTCTAGTAGCTATTATTCTAGGTGAACTCCGCAAGCGGTAATAAATCCTCCCAACTGCCTCTATAATCCACAACACAACCCCTCAACAAATCTTTAAGAATCTAAATTACCCGCTTAGACTGGCCATCGGTTTGTGGATGATAAGAAGTGCTAAAGTTTAACCGAGTACCCAAAGTAGTGTAAAGAGATCTCCAGAACTTGGCTGTGAACCTTGGGTCCCGATCAGAAATGATAGATAAAGGCACCCAATGAAGTCTAACAATCTCCGAGATGTAAAGCTTAGCTAACTTACTCAAGGAATAATTAACCCGAACAAGAATGAAGTGTGAAGACTTAGTTAACCGATCAACAATAACCCAGATAAAGTTTTTCTTTGATGGGGTCAAAGGAAGACCACTAACAAAACCCATAGTCATATGCTCCCATTTCCACTAAGGAATCTCAATTTGTTGAAGCAACCTAAACGGATGTTGATGCCTTGCTTTTACCTTTTGACAAGTCAAATATTTTAACACAAACCCAACAATATCCCTCTTTAGGCCCTTCCACCAGTATCTTTCTCGAAGATTCTTATACATCTTATCCTCACCGGATACATAGAGTAAGGACTTTCATGAGCTTCATGAAGAATAACCTTATTCAAACCAGAGTTTCTTAGAATACAATATCGACCTTGAAAACACAAAACACCATCTTAATCGATAAAAAAATCCTGAGATGTTCCCTCTTCAACCTCTCTTATGTAATCAGCTAAGAACGGGTCACTTGGCTACTCAACTCGAATATCTATAATCAGAGTAAGAATAACCTAAAGTTCTACCAAAAGACTACCATCCTCATACAAACTCATTTGGGTAAACAAGGCTCTTAAGTTTAAATGGCATTACGACTCAAGGCGTTGAGAACAACATTGGCCTTGCCTGGATGAAACTCAATCTCCTAGTCATAGTCCTTAAGAAGTTCTAACCAATGTTGATGTCTCGGTTTTCAGCTCCTTCTAAGTGAGAAGATATTTTAGACTCTTATGGTCTGTGAAGATATAACACTTCTCCCCATAGAGATAGTGTCTCCAGATCTTAAGAGCGAAGATCACAACAGCAAGCTCTAGGTCATGGGTGGGATAGTTGCACTCATGCAGTTTTAGTTGTCTGGAAGCATGAGCTACTACCTTACCATCCTGCATCAAAACACACCCCAATCCGATGTGAAAAGCATCATTGTCACACGGTGTATGCCTTTACAGGCTTAGGCTGAATTAGGACCAGTTCTTTAGTCAACATGGTCTTAAGCTTCTCAAAAATAGTATGCTCAGCCTCAGACCAGACTAAAGGAACATTCTTTCTCATAAATTTTGGTTAATGGCACTGCGATGATCGAGAAACCCTCAACAAACCTCCGATAATAGCCGGATAAACCCAAGAAACTTTAGATCTCAGAAATGTTCTTGGGTTGCTTCCAACTTATTATAGCCTCAATCTTCTTCGATCAACCCAAATATACCCTCAGTAAAAACTATATGCCCCAAAAACATAACCTCCAAGAGCCAAAATTCACACTTAATGAATTTTGTATAAAGCTGCTTTCTCCCTTAGAGTTTGTAAAACAATCCGAGATGTGTTTATTATGTTCAACCTCAGATTTAGAATAAACCATAATATCATCAATAAAAAAGGCCACAACAAACTGGTCAAGAAAGGGTTGAAATACTCTATTCATCATGTCCATGAAAGTGGTAGGAGTGTTAGTCAACCCAAATGGGGTCACAACGAACTCGTAATGACCATAACGTGTCCAAAAAACTATTTTGAATACATCAGAATCTTTAACCTTGAGTTGGTAATAACTAGATCTCATGTCTATCTTAGAAAACATCGTAGCCCCCATAATTGATCGAAGAGATCATCAATACTAGGAAGGGGATACTTGTTCTTGATTGTTAGCTTATTCAACTTCCAATAATCGATACACAGCCGAAGTGTCCCATCTTTCTTCTTGACAAATAGCACATGAGCTCCCAAGGAGAAAACACTAGGTCAAATAAATCCCCTATCTAGGAGTTCTTACAACTATACCTTCAACTCTTTAAGTTATTTTAGTGTTATCCGATAAGGTGCCATAGACACAAGAGCTGTGCCCGGATAAACTTCAATACCAAACTTAATCTCTATCGCACTTTGGCAAAACACTAGACAATTTTTTTGATAATACATCGAGAAAGTCTCTCACAACTGGATCTTATCCTTCCCCGAGTTAGACTGTCTCGAATCAAGAATGTAAGCAAGGTAGGCTTTGAGAACCGATATTATCCTAGATAGAAAGCCCCAATGTTCTCTAAAAAGAACTACCTCCCGGTCATCAGAAGTTTTTAGAGTTGCTATTTTCTTTTCACAATCCAGATTGACTCGGTGAGTAGACAACTAGTCCATGCCAAGAATTAGGTCAAACTTGCCAAAGGGTAACTCTATCAGATTAGTTTGAAATATTTCCCATTGAATCTCAAGAGGAAAATTTTTATACACTTTAGAAACCACAAACAAGATTACCTACCGCACTATGTACAGTAACAACATTAGCAACATCCTCAATAGGTTTCAAGACCAACAGATACAGAACTCGCAACTATATAAATAAGTAAAACCATTATCAAGCAATGCAAAATATGAGATATCATGATTAAAAAAGGTACCAACAATAACATCTGGCTCATCACGATCCTCATGTCTCCTAGTAGCATAAACCAACCATGGTTGTCTCGCCCCTGAACCAGCTAAACCTCTACTCTAAGCAGGCCTACCCCTACTAGTAGTACCTAAAATAGTAGATCTACTATGACCTCTCCCTTTACTAGCAGTCTGAACAGATGCTTGAGTCTGACTCAGAACATAAGAAGTTGAAGGTGACACCGGACAATCATTAAAGAGGTGCTCAAAAGAACCGCATTGAAAACAAGCCCCATTCTTCCTCCTACACTCGTCTGGATGCTATTTCTTGCAAAAATAACATTGTGGTAACCAATGGGAACTAGTTGAACCTCCGACACTGGTGGTCAGAATGGTGGATATCACTAGTCTAGCTCTAGAATAACTCTGATGGTTATTCTCATCTTTAGCCCTCTTCCTACATTGATTTCCCTGACTGTGCTAAACCGATGAGGTCGTCTCCTCTTGGCCCGATCATTACCCCGAGACTCTTGTTGTTTCTTCATTAATTCTATCTGCTCAGTAGTTCTAGCCCCGTTTGGTAATCATTTTATACTCCAAATCCTGATGTAAAGCAACCCAAGTCTTGATAGAGAAAGACAACCCTCTTAGAAACCAATCACACTTTTATTTTCTATACTAACCATCCTCGGAACATATTGGAGGTGTCTCAAAAATTCTATCTCATAGTCATTAACACTTATATCCTTTTGCTCTAGATTCATAAAGTCATCCCGACATTTTGCTCCACACTCAGACCCAACATATCGGTCTTGGAACGACTGTCTGAAAAACTCCCATAAAATCTAACTGGCTAAAATAACTCTTTTCTCTGCCTCCCACTAGTTTTGGGCTTTACCCTGCAGCAATGATACAACATTCCTCAATTTTTGATCAGCAGGATAATCCATCTCAACAAACAATCGCTAAAGCTTGTTCAGCCAATACTCGACACTAGACGGGTTTGTACCCATTTTGCCATCAAACATGGTCATCCCGGAAGCTAAAAACTTGGTAGATATAGGTTTCCTCATGCCCTCAGACTGACGGAGATAACGAAGCAACTCTCTCTGCACTGTAACAGAATCCATGCCCACAGTCTTACTATTTCCAGAATCATATGAACTATCACTATGCGTCTGCTGAACAGGTACAACATGCTGAGCATCATTCTGATTCACATGTTGCTCCTCTACCTCAACATCATGTACCTCATCCTGATTTTACGACGGTCTATAGGAGGCATATCATCACTCTCTATAGTGGTAGAACACCTCGTCATGGCCACGGCCATGACCGATCGTGTCCGGTCGCTAATCTAGAGATCCTACGAGGTGGCATAAAAGTCTATCACAAAAGAAAGTAAACCTAAATTAGAGTCTGTACTTGGAGTTTCTATTCAAAATAACCATAATTACAAATACTATATTTTTAGAAAATCCATTTTGCCCAAAAATAAATAGTATGCATGAAAAAATTATTTTTGATTTTAAAATTTTATGCGAGCCACACAGTCTGAGGGTTGAACCTAGGCACTTATACCACTAAATGTAACCTCATAAATTCAACCTAATTTCTTAAGTTGAATTTGGAAGTCAAGTAAGAAAACTTGTCCCTCAAGAAGGTTATTAGGTTTACAAATCAAATTACAAATTATACAGAAGAGATAAGAACTACAAAAATTATATCAATTTATATAAAAACGGTAGTCGTTTAGCAAAAATCCAAAAGTTTGTATAAAATTCGGAAGAAATTCAATTATGCATGCCAAATCCATAAGTCAAAAAGTTATATAAATGTCCAAAGTCCCAAATACAAAACTTTCAAAAAATAATAATAATATATAAATTGAAATGTCTAAATAACCATACTGTAAAATAAGGAAGTATGAAGATATGAGATCCCCCAAGTACCATGTATGCCTAAGCCTGAGTAACTAAAAAAGGAACTAGAGGGAGTAAGCTATGAGTCTCAATGTGTCTCTAAAGTGCAAAAAAAAAACACGTAATAGAAATCTGAACAACAAGGATAGTTCAACAGACATTCTAATATACATATGCATAAAGTAAGAGTTAAAGAATGTAATGTCATGCACCCATCTCCATACACCATCCAAAGAGTAAGGTTCCCCAGAACCACTCTAACTACACCATCACCATCCAAAGTGGAATCTTGACCCAAGGTTGGAGCCATTAATTCTAAGCAGAATTTAGCTCGAAGGGTAAACCAACTAAACTTCCTCGTATAAATTTCCAACCTAAATGATATGACATGTTTTAATTTTTTTTCTAAATCTAAATATATATCCTATCTATTATTCAAGTTGAATACAATATATATCTAATATTAGATTAATCTTATTTTGAAATTTGATGTGTGATATGTCATCAAACAAAACATATCATAATTTACAATTCATTCAATCAGTCATATATACAACATACACGCATAACATGAAGCACAAAAAATGATGTAGCACTAGAAGAGACACACCTTAGGTAGCAAATAACTCAATGTTGAGAGTGACGTCTCCCACGCCTCACTCTAGAATTAGGTTGGTAAGAATCAACACCTACGAGGAAAATAAAACATAAATATTTACTACCACTACTATGCCACTCAAATATAACTACTAAACGAAACCATACTCACTTGCAGAACTCACAGTTATGTAGAAGGAGGTCGAACAGTGGAGGAGGAGGAAGATTTTTAGTCTTTGAGTCAACATCACCTTAACATAACAACATTTGAATGAGATTTTGATATCCAAGATTCTCAAAATATTAAATACATTTAATTGTAGATAGAAAATGATCTTTCGGGTTTGAATTTGGGAAAACGGATAGCGATTTTGAATCATAACATTAAAAAACATAATGTTGACTTTGATCAAAAAAGTCAACGCTAACATCATCAAAAAGTCAATGCTGACGTTATCCAAAAAGTCAATGTTGACATCAGCCAATAGGTCAGGGTTAACGGGTCGGGTCAATCACGGGTCAACGGCCGGGTCACAATCAATGGGTCGGGTCACGGTCAACCAGTCAGGTCACAGGTCAACGTCAATTTAGTTCACTAGTTTGGTCTAGAAATGATTCAGCTAGATCGGTTTATTTTGTTGGTCTGGATTTGGCTTAAGATCCAACCCAAAAACTCACATAACACTCTTTTACATCCTTGGGCCCAATTCAGCCTCTCTTCCGGCTCACTAACCAATTTGAGTTAAACCCAAACTTCACTCATCACACACACCTACACCGGTCCCATTAACCCATCGTTACAATGGGAAACAACTAGGGTTCACAAAACCCTTGACAGTAGTGGCGACAAAGGAGGATACCATGGTGATAGCAGTTCAAAAACACTACAGTGGCGATGTAACAACACGGTGACGATGACTCCACCATGGACGGCAACAATGACCTTACAATGACCAAAATGGTCAATTTAAACCACAACCAAGAACAAAGGATTTCTAGCACACCCTCACTCACAAAATGCACAAAGGAAACCATTCGAATGCTTACCTAAACAAATGCGAACGATGACGAGAGGGAAAGGCAACGCAAGGATTTTGAATGGACCTAATAGTGGTTCAAAACTACCGTCGAGCCAGAACAACAAGGCAAAATGAGGGGTTTTAAAGATGATAGAGTGATGAGACCAACGGTGGTGGTCGTGCAAGATACAGACGACGCTTAAGGATCGGTCGAAGCTTTACTGGAAAAGCAAAGATAAAGGGTTTAAAAATTTAGAGGATTTTGATGAGGGTGTGTGGCTAGGGTTTCCAAATGGTAGATGAGAAGGCTTTTGGGTGTTATAAGAGGGTATAAATACCCTAGGGAAAAAGGGTAAATTACAACCAAGGGCCCCCAACTTCACATGTATTACACAAAACCCACTAAAATTCCAAATTTTACAATTTAGTCACTGAAATTCAATTAGGATTTTAGATTTAAATTCCAAAAAATTAGGGTTTTCAATTAGGTATTTTACTTTAATTAGGGTTTTTAATTTAGGAGAAAATTTGGGGTGTTACAAGTTGGATTTATTGCTTATAGGTTTTTATGTTTTGAATACTTTATTTTAATAATATAGTTTTTCCATTTATCTATTATGTTCATCGTTCTTCATGAATAGTTATTGTAAGAGCTATCAAGAGAGGCCTTTAACTATTGATTGTAGCTTAATATCGAGAGAGTTAGGTTAAAAAAATGTGAACACTGGGACTAAACTGTTAACTTAGTCTTAATCTAGATTAGACATAAGTTTAGGGTTTCAACGACTAAGATGGAGAACTTAAACAAATAATAGAGTTTTTAGGGTTCATGTAGACATGTATTACCTTAGTTTCAATATTATTAACTTCTAGGTATCGAGAGAGTCAGAAGTTCATTAGAAAATCTTGTCGAGTAGATAAAGATCTTAATGGCTTATGCAGACATGTATTTCCAGTTGCTATAACATTGAAATAAGCAATCAAGCATATATCCTAGGTAATAAAACCAGCCTCCGTAATTATCTATTATTTTCCATAGCATTTGTTCGTCTTAATCATAGCTATATTTACATTATTTGGATTTAGTTTTGATAAACCAACACCAATCAATACTTGCTTAAACTATCTTTAGTACAATAACTTCTTAGTTATTAATCCAATAACCCTACTAGGGATCACTTCGTAGTCATCAAAACTCTACTCTATAACTTTATTACTTGATTCGATGAGTGTACTTGCTCTAAAGTGTATCACTATTCGACAAGCATCAACCCTACCAAGGATCACTTCATCAATCAGGCCTTAATTAGTTTTTTGTGGCTTATTGGCATTTCAGAATGATAATTTGAATTTAATTTATTCATTAATTATTGGATGGGTTTATAGGAAAAATAGAAATATGCTTTTATTTTGGTGATATAACTAACATTCATACATTAGCCTTCTAACGGGGCTTTGTCCTTTAAATGGGAGCGAGACATGCTTTCGGAAGAATTTTGTCTTTCTTTCGGTATACCAACCTTATACATCTTAAGGTGTTCACCTCTGCTATAGGGGAACATATACTCCTAAATCAATTTCCTATTGTTGATTGTACTCTAAAAAGCACGAATTTCTCCATATTTATTAATTAATTTGTCCCTATATTTGTACCTCATGCATACATTCTTGCATTTTTAGTTTACTATTTGTTTTTTTTTAACTTAGTTTACTTTGTTCGAATTCTCCTTATTTTTGACATTTTTTGTTGTTTTGTCACTACATTGCTAATGTCGCTATAAAAGCATCTTATTATTGTAGCTAGGACAATCACTTTATTGTGATGTCACTACATAAGCTTTGCTTAGATTGCATCCAGTCTCTGCATTGACAGCTGTTAGGATATGATCAAATGACAATATGCTGATAGTTAGTTACAACAACTTTTGTCTAGACCTGATGTGGGCGAAATGAAAACTGTCAGGATAAGATCAAAGAAAAATGAGCTGAGCAATTTGTTACAACAGTTGATTGTACAGACTAGATGTTTCCCCATTGAAATAGGGATAAGATCAAAGGAAAATTGCATCTAGGATTGTTGATGCATTGAAAACTGTCAAAAAGTATAAAATCAAATGACAATGAGCTAGCAATTTGGTGCAACTGCTTTTATGATTTTTCACAAATAAAAATCCATGAGGGACACATGTATTTACCCTATTGGAAAGAAAGGAGGCATCTTGATATATATCATCTTATCCTTACCTTTTCCAATAGCCATTTTATCCTTTGGAAAATCATTTTTATCCTTATTGTAAAACTTCATCCATGGTGGCTTGAGCTTTGTTCTGGTGAACTGAGGTGAATAAGAGGCAGATCTTTTAGTGACAAAAATTATTAAAGTGCTGAAGCAAGGGAAATTTCATGGAAATACTTTGAGATAGTTAGAGATAGAGGTTTCCATTTATTTTCACTTATTTCCTATGTAAAACTTGAATGATGATTTACTATTTTCTTTCCTTAAGAACGAGAGTAATTTTGGGTTGTGAACTTTAACTTATTTTATGGAGCTTTCTTTCTTCTTTCAACTTTTGTGTTTGAATGCTATTTTGCACATAAATGTTTAATGCAACCATTGTCACTAAAAGGTGTGGTGATAGTTCAGGTTAGCAAGCATCACAACGAGAGTTGGGTGGGGGCACAACGAAAGTTGGTTCACTCGTTCAAGGACGTGCAATATCTCTTAGCAACAAAAGTTGTGACAAATTTATTTGTTTAAGTCATTAGCTGATAGTTGAAGGAAAATTTGTAGGAGAAGTTTGATTTATCTTGCTGTATAATCATTTCATTCTTTAACCTTGCAACATTTGGTACACTATCGAGGTACACTTATGGAATCGAGTATTTTTACATAATATCATTTTCCTTTACTATTTTATTACTAGTGCATCCACATCACTATCTGAAATCTTTTGCATTTATATTTCTTTGCACCGACAACTTAACTTATATTTCCTTTTATTTTCATAACTTTTGCACTAACATTAATAAGTAGAAAATAGCTCTCCTCATGGGATCAATATTTGATAGGATCAACCTATCAACTATACTTGCATCGATGTGTGCATGCTTGCACAATTGCTATGATGTTTTATAGCCGATTAAGTTTTGGGCCACTACTGGGGAAGGTATTTGTTTGTTGTTTATTTTTGTTTTTGCACTTTGTATATATTTTTGATTATTTTTAGTTGATTTTATTTTTGCTTTTCTTTTATCAATGTTATATTTTTTAGATCTCATTTTAAATGTTTTATAACCAAAACTAATATGAAGTTTATAGCTTACTTTGATTTAGAAATTGAAATAACTATTAGGAGGAAACATCAAGAACAAAGGGATGTGGTTTTACCAACACACAATGCAGTCCACATCTATGATGCAGCCACAACATCCTACTGACTCACCATTGTATCCATACGCTTAATATCAATACAAGACTATAAGAGATGTTATTGCACTTGTTTTGGATGATTTACAACTAACAATTGTCAGGCCCAAACTTCTTGCTAGAAATTTTGAACTCAAACTAGTCATGTTTCAAATGCTAAATTTTAATGGGAAATTTGTTGGATTGCCTCATGAAGACACAAGAGAGCATCTCAAATCCTTTATCTTTCTTTGTGCATCTTTTTGTTAACAAGGCATTTCTGATGATGTCTTATGTATACAATTATTTCTTTATTCTTTGTAGGGAAGAGCTTGTACATGGTTTCGTGGACTTCTTGTCGGATTAATCACATTGTTGAATTCATTGGCAACGTAATATGTTCAGAGATTTAACTTGCCGACGATGAATACTCATCTGAGAATTGAGATTACCTCTTATCATCAGTTGGACGATGAGAGTCTTTCTACTATATGGGAACATTATAAATCATTACTCCGACGTTACCCCATGCATGACATTCAAAATGAGACACAGATTGAGATTTTTTATAATTGAATCTTATCAACAAATCACCCAATAGACCTTTATTCGATTGCACTTACAATGAGGGAGTTGATATTTTGGAGACATATTCTCAGTATGATTATCAATATCCTTTTTCTAGAGATGCTTCGAGAGTTATAGAGGTGGATGAAATTTTTGCTCTTCGTGCTAAAATTTCTTCTATTGACAAAAAGATTAAAGCGATGCAAGTTATGAGTAGAATTCCACCATTTCAAATTGCTCAACCAGTTGATGACCTTGCATTCTACTGCAAGATTTACGGTGACAACCATAGCTACAAAGATTTCCCATACTATGTGGAGAATGCATGTTATGTGAACACTATGTGGGGTAATACCCTTTGTCACGGGGCTAGGGCTCAACCCTATTGATCTGTGTGGCCTTAGACGCCCTTGACGCTAATCGGTCGATTCCCGCGCCTAAGTAAGCCTTCAACCAGCCTTGCGAGTACTCCTGCTCGGCAACGGCTCGGACAAGCCCTCTAGGCTTCGATGGATGCGGAAGCGCTTTAAGCACTAAGGTGGCTACTCTTGGCCACTCGAGAGGCAACTAGCTCGAAGAGCTTTGGGAACAAAGACAATTGAAAGGAACAAGAGGAAAAGTAGAGTAAATGCCTCAGAGTCTTATTACTCTTCTCAAATGAGAGAATGAATGGAATGAGTTAGATGATGATGATAAATGAGAGTGGGAAGCTCTCTATTTATAGTTGAGCTCCCACTCAATCAATGGTCCGGATCGATTTACATGGATGGCCGTGATTAGCCCAAATCCTTACAAGAATCTCTAAACTAGGAAAGAATATCAAATCCTACCTAATTACATCAATTAGTAGGTTTCTTTCCTAAGATAGTTGATCACACCCGATATGGCAAGATTCCTCGCTTGACTTTTTGTCTCTTACCATTTCCAAGAGCAAGTGTGATCGGGCTCTCTAGCATTCTCCAAGTGTTGGGCCAAGTCCGTGGTCTTGGCAAGTCCGATGATCCGCTTTGAACCTCTTGGGCGGATCTCATGCAAATCGCTCGGACCAAAAGATTTGGGCCGTGACATTCTCCCCCATCAACTTGGCGACGCCTCGCCGCTGCACTAGAACGATCCCGGGTAGGGCCTCCTTGATGCTGCTACTTGTTGCCTCGGCTTGGTGCTGTTCCCCATATGAACGCCCGCCTCGCCCGCCGCCTTGGAATCCTTCGATCCTCTGCACCATTACTCACATCGCCTTGGTGGCTTCTCGACGCCTCGGCTTGCTCGTGTCCCCCCATAAGGACTGCCGCTCGACTCTTCCCGCCAAGTGATGTCGCGTGCTATGACGCCTTCGGGTACATTGCCGATGTAGGAGCTTTCTCCTACAAGCCTTGGTTTGCCTTGATCCCGCGGTAAAGTCTTGGGTGTCACCACGCTGAACACCGGACGAACTCTCGCACTCGCCAGCCCATCGGTTTGGCTCTTTAGAACTCAAAGGTCCCTTCCAAGCTTTGTCTCCTCCGCATGATGGTTAGGTCCAACTCGACCTACGCCATCAAACTCGGCAAATCAAACTCAAAAACACTAGAGTTGTGTTTGAGATGTACCTTTCTCTCGGTCGCATTTACTCCAAAATGGGTCAGCCTTCGCCTCCACGGTCCGCCCCCTTTGCATTGAACCTCCTCATTGAAGTTCTTTGCACGCATCGGCACCTTTTGCCCAAGGTCCGCTGCCCTCTCGCACACTCGCCTCCGACTTGAAGTTTGGTGCACTCTTCTTGCATCGACCCTTCTTCCTCGAAGTTCGGTGCTTCCTCTTGCGCTGGCACTTCTTCCCCAAGTCCTTCGCCGATCCCCACCTTGCCCATAGGTGATGTCTCCAAGGTTGCAATGTCCCCGGCTTGGCCCCCCTTCGACGCCCATTGGTCTCAAAAGCGATGTTCTTTCCCCGAACATCCTCTGTAAGCACTCTCCTAGCCTTCTTGGACATGTTCACCTTTTTCTCGCTTTCGGTCTTCCTTGGCCTTGGCGAACTAGACGGCTTCAACAGCTTTGTAGCCTCGCTTCCCTCGGGCTTGTCCTCATCTTGACTCCTTGGCTCGAATCGGCATATCCGCAACTTGTGAGGCCCCTTACACCGGGTAGCACTCCAATTGCTTCTTCTTCACCCTCGGCTTGACGGCTTTCTCGCTTGCTATCGCACCGTGGCTCGACCTTGGCTTGACTACTTTGGCACTCGTAGTCGCACCTGGATTTCCCTTGGCTTATTGACACTGCACTTGCGCCAAGTCGCACTACTTCCCTTCGCTCATCTTCTCTTGATGAGTGCAGCAAGGCGATTCTTCTCGGACAGCTCCTTATCACATGTGGGCCATCGCAGAGTAGCACTTCATCTTCCTACTCGCCTTCTTCTTTGGCACGGACTTAGCCTCGCCATTCCCACAGTCACACGTCGTGGGGCTGGACGCCTCGGACCGACTACCTTGTCTCTCGCAGGCTCGGTCAGCAACTCGGCCGCATCGCTGGCCTCCCGAATCGGGCACCTCCTGCTCCAATGCAAGCTTCACCCCAGCCTAAGTCCTTCAAGATGGTGGCAAGCGCACCCCATTCACTCATTGCACTCTTGCAACCGAGTAGCTCTTCCTTGAGCTCATTCACCTCGATCCGCAAAGCCTTCACCTCGGCTTCGCAAGCATTACTCCTCGAACATTCACCAACTCGTTGAGAAGTCTTCGCCTCGCCCTGAACCGCCCTCCATGGACTCCACTTGGTTAAGGCGGGACTCAAAACACCTTGGGTTTGCTTGGCTTCCTCTTCGGATACTTCAAGCCTACATACCCTCTTTGTCAACGGCGGTAATCCCTGAATGACGCTTTGATCTGCTCAATCGCTGTTGAGAGATTCTCGGTCTCTTTGGCGATTTCTTTCTTGAAAGAATCCACCTTCTTGGACAAGTCCTCTATCCGAGACCTGTGAGTTAATGTTCTATCATCAAGTTCTTCAATGAAATCTTTTACCTCGCTTCATTGTCATTTTCTCCATTCTGATGCCATCTCGGTCACTTCTTTGCCACGAAACTAGCTTGTTCACTCGACTAGCTCGAACGCAAATCCTCGCCTAGCTTGACTGCAACACCAAGTAGGCTCGAACGCAAGCTCCTCGCCTCGCCTCGATACCACTTGTCACGGGCTAGGGCTCAACCCTATTGATCCGCGGCGGCCTTAGACGCCTTGACGCTAATCGGTCGATTCCCGCGCCTAAGTAAGCCTTCAACCAGCCTTGCGAGTACTCCCGCTCGGCAACGGCTCGGACAAGCCCTCCAGTGCTTCGATGGATGCGAAGCGCTTTAAGCACTAAGGTGGCTACTCTGGCCACTCGAGAGGCAACTAGCTCAAGAGCTTTGGGAACAAAGACAATTGAAAGGAACAAGAGGAAAAGTAGAGTAAATGCCTCGTAGTCTTATTACTCTTCTCAAATGAGAGAATGAATGGAATGAGTTAGATGATGATGATAAAAATGAGAGTGGGAAGCTCTCTATTTATAGTTGAGCTCCCACCAATCAATGGTCCGGATCGATTTACATGGATGGCCGATTAGCCCAAATCCTTACAAGAATCTCTAAACTAGAAAGAATATCAAATCCTACCTAATTACATCAATTAGTAGGTTTCTTTCCTAAGATAGTTGATCACACCCGATATGGCAAGATTCCTCGCTTGACTTTTTGTCTCTTACCATTTCCGAAGAGCAAGTGTGATCGGGCTCTCTAGCATTCTCCAAGTGTTGGGCCAAGTCTGGTGGTCTTGGCAAGTCCGATGATCCGCTTTGAACCTCTCACTCAAAAAGTTTTGTTGCAGTCATAGCATAACACAATGCAGCCACAATATTTTCCTTGGCAAAATACACAACCACAATATAGTTCACAGACTTTGATGCAGTCACAACCTAGTTAGGAACAATATGCTCAAACATCTACATCTGATCATTTTGCTCGTTTTGAAGCATTAATACTGTAATATATTTCTCGAACTGAAGTTATTGTGCAAGGCAACACGTTTTCAATTCATGATTTGGAGGTTCAACTGGGACAGTTAGCATCTACTATGAATTCTCGACAACCATGCACACTCCCTAGTGCCACCACAACTCCAGTTATCAAATCAAACGAACATTGCAAGGCTATCAATCCAATGAGTGGTACACAGTAAGTAAGTTGGTTTAAAAATTAGTTACATTTGCTCAAGATCGAGGTAAGTTATCTAACAAATTTCAAGTTGTTGAGATTGGGGTGGATGACAGCATGAAGGATGTTATTCCACAAGTTATCACTCCTTTACCATCAATTCTAAAATCTAAGTTATCAACACAACACCGATTGTTGATGCAGTGTTGAGCTAAAGAGGAGTGTCATCCTGTCCACATACTAGATGATTTAATCTAGAAGGAATCTTAGGAATGTTAGTGGTTAGTTCCCTAGAATGCAGATAAAATCAATGAACTGTTTGGTACAAAAGTATATGTGTTCAAGAATGTAATTGCAACTGATTCACTAAGTGGCAATTTTGAGTTTGAGCAAGATGTAGTGCATTGGGAAAAAACTGTGAACGCAATGGTAGAAGAAGCGATCAAGCTGTGGAAATTGTGGAGCCATTCAATGTGTTTTATTCTAAACCAAAGGCAACATATGAAGTCTAGCCGGCACAGAAAGAGGAAACTGAGGGTCAATCAACATCGAACGCAAGGGAGAGACTTTGATCCTAAGTCGGTTGAGACTATTCAAGTGGTTGACTTTTTTTGATAAATGTTTTAACTTTTCTAGTATAGATTTTTGTTGCTTTTCTTTTTATTTTTCTACGATAATTTCTTTTTTTCTTTATGCATAATAAGAAAACCCTTGCATAGCCCTTGATCCTTTTCTCAAGTAAGTGTTGTACACCAATATAGTGGACTCAAAAGAGCAAATGTCATTGCATCCATGGTTATGGATGCAACAGAAGAAGGACCAACCTTTAAGCATTTGGTGATGCTGAAGTGGGGCTAAAACTACAAGGCCAATCAGAGGAGGCTCCCCAAAGGAAAAAGACTAAGCGAAAGAGTTCCAAGCCTAATGAAAGGCAGTACAGAAAGAAAGAGGAAAGGAAGAAGAAAAAGCAGAAGCATCATGCTACCTAGGGGGAATACTCATCTGCATGCGTTAGAAAAATAAATATGGCCAAAGGTTGTCGCTGCATGAGTGTGTGTCATAGCAATGAATTACTCCCTAGGGGTTCATTGCACAACATCTTACTTCTCAGGATCTTAGGGTACATTCATTGTTCGAAATACCTCCCTACAAAAAATGAAAATGTGTATAAATATTATATGTATTCTATAATTGCTATGTGTTATTAAATAAATGTTGTTAGGTGGAAAGAATCTAAAATGTTAGGTATGATGCAAGGTATTGATGAATTGTAGATTCATTTATTCTTATGCTTGAGTTGTCAATGCAATATTCCATCATTTAGATGCAATTGATTCATTAATTGTTGAGATGATTCTAGTAGCTAGAATGTTTATCAATGTATATTTTACCTTGCTGCTTCTTATTTTTGCTTGAGGGCAAGCAAAGACTCAAGTTTGGGGGTGTGTGGTACTCTAATGAGCATGTATTTTCACCTATTTATCAATTAATTTGTCCCTACATTAATACCTCATGCATGTGTTATTGCATTTTTAGTTTACTACAAATATTTTCTAACCCAATTTACTTTGTTTGAATTCTCCTTATTTTTGCCATTTTTTGTTGTTTTGCACTACACTACTAATGTCGCTGTAAAAGCATCTTATTATTGCAGCCAAGACTATCATTGTATTGTGATGCATAAGCGTTGCTTAGATTGCGTCTAGTCACTATTGTTGCATTGATAGCTATCAGGATATGATCAAAGGATAATGAGTTGGCAGTTAGTTACAATAATTTTTGTCAGACCAGATGTGGGAGCAATGACAGCTATCAGGATAAGATCAATGGAAAATATTTAAGGTATGAACTGCCCAATATTTGATTTTATTTCCATGGATGAATCGAATGTGGAATTGGAAAGTATGCCCAAATAAGTAATTGAGGTATACAGTATAGTTGGCATGCCATAGAGTCCAGCGGTTTAGCACTTCGATGCGGTTTATTAACACTTAGGTGTAGTTCTTTAGCACTTATGTGCAGTCTCTTAGCACTTGGGTGCGGTTTATTAGCACTTTGGTGTAGTTTTGACTTGTGTACTCAAGTCCTCGAACTATGTTGGGCAATAATTTATTTGATAATAAATGGTTAATAAATTAGAGAGTAGATAAACTCTCGGATAATGGCAAGGATATTAATAGGATTTATGAATCCGGATTTTATTATGTTAATATTGGTTAGAGAGTAGATAAACTCTTAGGAGATGGCAAGGAAGTTAACATGTTTGTAAATCTGGATTATATTATGTTAATATGTGATTAACATAAGGGAGATAAATGATTAGTGATCAAACTGCATGATCATCTTATTATTTTTATAATTTAAGCATATTGATTTATGTTGAATATATATATAGTGCCTCACTAAGTATATACTTAGCATGTGATGGTTCTTCATGCATAAGTAGGAAATTCAAGTCAGAGTAAGGAGTAAGGCATCACTATCCGAGGGAATATATATACAGTATCGGTAATTACATCCTTGATGTATTTTGATATTTTCTAGTTGGCATGTGTAGATGAATAGTAGCTCTTTTAAACTATTCTAGATATGGATTGTAATATTATATCTAGATAAGTGGTTAGTAAATGATATTTAGTTTTGTTTAATTTGATGTTAGTTTAAAGAAATTACTAGTAATGAAAAGTGGGTAATGCTAATTAAATGAATTTTTAGAGTAATCAAAATGATTTTTATTTTAGGCAGTTTTGTTAATCGTAAAGTATAGTTATAAATTGCCAAGTTGCTGACTGAAATCGGGATCTATCTGATAGATTAAAAAATTAGAAATAAATTTTACGCAATTAAAAGGAAAAATTTAAAATCGTCCTTTTTTACTTGTATGAATAGCGTAAAATGTGGTTTAAACATCATGTGACACTCTATACTAGTATTGGGTAATAAATACTGGTAAGGGTGTTACATTTATTGGTATCAGAGCTATAGAGAGTTAGAGTGAAATACATGCCACTAGGATGTCAAGAATTACTGATATTTGTATAGAGTTATGATGATGCCTGATATTTAAAATATGTACTCCTTACTTATAATAGATGATCGTGACATGAACAAATGTCAGATTATCGGGAATCCCGTCAGGGAATCGAGCAGGATATGCCTGCTCAGAGTGGGAGTAATGAGGTGAATCAGAACTCACCTCAGGTTCAGCAATATGTAGAGTAGCCAGCTCAACAGAATGTAGAGCATCAAGCTCGGGAGAAAAGAAATATGTCGGTACAAGATCAAGGCTTATTTCTGTAGTCTTTGGAGGCAATCCTAAATCGACGGACAGCAGTATCAGTCCCAAAGGAATTAAGGAAAATTGGGGCACCAAAATTTCGAGGTGATACTGATGCAGATCCTATGGTTTCCGGTTATTGGTTAAATGATATCAAGATCATGTTAAACAGGATTCCTTGTGATAATCAAGGAAAATTAGAAGGAGTAGTATCCCTTTTGATGGAACAAGCCAGCGTATGGTGGAACGTGATAACTGCACAAGTACCTCAAGAATGGATTACTTGGGAATTCTTTCTACAAGAATTCAAGGAAAAATATATTTGAGATGTGTTTGTCGAGGAAATGAGACAACAATTTCTACAGTTGAAACAGTATGGCAGATCGGTTTATGAATATGAATGCGAGTTCAATAGACTAAGCCGATTTGCAATAGAGCTTCTTCCAACCGAGAAATCCAAAATAGACAGATTTATAGCTGGGTTGGATTCTCAATATAAAAATATTTTGGTCTCCCATAACTTTAATTCCTTTCAAGAGGTAGTGAACCGAACCAAGGCCATGGAGAAAGTCAACCTCGAGGAAAAAAGTGAAGCAAATTCAGACCAAAAAAAGTTCTGGAGGTTCATTTGCTGCATCATCATTTAAACGCAGTAAAGGAATACCACAACAGTATCCTGCAGCATCAGCCTCTTTAGTTAAGAAGGGGCATGCAGGAGGAAAATCGAAGCAATCCCAGACGGGTACTACGGGTACTCGAGGTTTTGGAATTTGCCCTATTACAGAATGCGAGCATTCTGGCAGAAGGCATCCTGGTCAGTGCTGGTTGACTGGGGCATGTTTCCATTATGGGCAAGCTGGTTATTTTACGAAGAATTGTCCAAAACTTCACCCAAATTAGCCTATTGTAGCACATCAGGCGGGCAAAGAAAATAAAGGTGGTAAACTGGGAACATCTGTATCTACACCTAATCGAGAGAGCAAGGTTGCAGCTAGGGTATACCACATCAAAATGATGCAGAGATCGTAGCAGGTATGATCGAACTCTTTGGAAGACCTATCTTTGCATTGATTGATCTAGGCTCTGCTCATTCTTACATTAATTCTAAAATAATACTTGAAAGAAATATCTCAATAGAACAAATTTCGAATGAAGTAGTTGCCTTCAATCTAATAGGAAAAAGTGCCAAAGTGGGTAGAATATGCATGAAATGTCCTCTAAAGTAGAATTTCTTACCTATCTTATGAAAAATATAAAAAGGTTAATCTTAAAGAATCCAGCCGGCTCAAAGATGGTATTTGTAGGTGAAAGATTGGATAATCTAAGCAATGTGATTAGTGCTTTAGAAACAAAAATAAATCTGGAAATGTACCAAAGGTACGAGAATTTCCAGATGTTTTTCTCGATGAACTACTGGGATTACCTCCCGATCGAGGGGTGGAATTTGGTATTTAGGTTCTTTCTGGATTCGCAACAATATCGATAGCACCATATAGGTTGGCTCCTACAAAGCTTAGAGAGTTGAAAGCTCATTTACAAGAATTATAAGACCGAGGTTTTATACGGCCTAGTATACCACCTTAGGGATCCCCAGTCCTATTTGTAAAGAAGAAGGACAAATCAATGAGATTATGTATGAATTATCGTCAGCTTAATAAATTGACGATAAAGAATAAGTATCCTTTGCCGAGGATTGATGATCTTTTTAATCAACTAAGGGGAGCAACAATGTTTTCTAAGATTGATCTTTGATAGAGGTATCATTAATTAAAGATTAAGGAGGCATATATACCAAAGACAGGTTTCAAAACCATATATGGGCATTATGAGTTTGTAGTAATGCCCTTCATTTTTACAAATGCACTGGTGGCATTTATGGATTTAATGAATCGATTTTTTCAGTCGTATTTTGATCGATTTTTGGTAGTATTTATGGATGATATATTGATTTATTCTAAAATCAAGGAGAAGCATGATATCATCTTTGGGTAATTTTCTAGATTCTATGAGAAAAGAAGTTGTATGTAAAACTGTCAAAACGTGAATTCTGGTTATTGGAAGTAATTTTTCTTGGGCATATAGTTTCAGCAGAAGGAATTTGAATTGATCTTAAGAAAGTTCAAGCAATTCTTCAATGGAAAGTCCCTAAAAATGTCTCCGAAGTGAGAAGCTTCTTAGGATTAGCTGGTTATTATCAGTAGTTCGTGAAAGATTTTTCAATGATTGCCACTCCACTAACTAGGCTGTTAACAAAGGATATGTCGTTAGTTTGGATGGAAAGGTAAACTAGTCCAGGTTTCATTAGCTCTTATGAAGTTCTAAAGAGATTTGGACTAGTGGCATATCAGCTAGCATTGCCACCCGAGATGAATAAGATTCATGATGTATTTTATGTATCCATGTTGAGGAGGTATAGATTAGATCCTTCGCATGTCATTACACCGAAAGAAATCAAAATTCAACCGGGTCTAACATACGAAGAACCTATGAGCATCTTAGCTCGAGGAGAAAACCAGTTAAGGAATAAAAGGATTCCTCTAGTCAAAATTTTATGGAGAAATCACAAAATAGAGGAAGCCACTTGGGAAAAAAAGAGAATGAAAGAGCAATACTCGAAGTTGTTTGAGACGGGTAAACATTGAAAATTCGACGACAAATTTTCTTAAGGGGGATGAATTGTAATATCTCAATTTTTGGACTACTGACCAAAATGTAATTTTTGAAAGTTTAGGGGTTAAAGTGTGAACTTTGTTAAACTTTAGGGACCAAAGTGTAATTTTAGAAAGTTATGTAATTTAACCCCATAAACGGATAATTTACCCCCAAGTGTGGTATTTTTCCGTGTTACCCGAATTTTTCATGCGAGGCTTATATTATTCGAATTTAGATTGAACTACGAAGTTAAGCGTGCTCAAGCCAGAGTAGCATTAGGATGGGTGACCTCATGGGAAGGTCTCATGTCAGTAATTGGGACTGATAAAAAGGGGAATCAGTTCGAGTTGAAATTCTTTTTTTGTATGGATATCTGATAAAGGATTATTACGAGAAATTTACCTGATAAAGATTTTGGGTAAATTATCAGTATATTAGACCGAGTCAAAATTTCAAGATTTTGATTATTACAAAATTATGGAATATTTTGTATGTCAAAAATATTTACATATGGAGATTAGAATTATGAGAATTTCAAATTTTACCCGATAGTTTGGAAATTAAAAAAAATCGTAGAAAATTAATATCGGGTAATCTAATCGAATTGAAATTTTAAAGATAGTTCCAAAGATTATGGAAAATTCATAAAATATTATTTTATGAATATTTTATTACTTTTGGTTGGATTCTAACTAGATTTAGTTAGATGGTGATTGAATGGCAATTGTCAAGTCTTGCTAGTAAATAAAGTCTAGTTGGAGGACAAATTGGACATTTTCCATGGATGTCATTTTTGAAATATTTTGAAATGTTGAGGACATTTTTAGAAGATGAAAAAAACATGGATTTAATCTTGGCCCTTGATTTATGATAAGATTAAATTTAGCCATTGGATTTGAAGGCTAAATTAGTAATTTTACTAATTAAATGAATTTAAAATTCATTTAATTTTTACATGTGGATTAAAAGGATAAAAGATGAACTAATTTGTTCATCTTTCTTGGATATTTTCGAAACACAAGGGGAAAAAGGAAAAAAATGGCAAATTTGAAGGATCTGAAGTTAGAATCAAGGTATGTTGCTTTGAAATAAATTAATCTATATGCTTTATGCTCTTTCATTTGATAGTAATTTTGCATGGTGATATGAAGAATAGTTAATGTTCTTGAAGAGAGAAAATTTGGAATTTTATGAACCATGTTAGAATTAAGGCTTGATTTAAGTAATTCAAGTGTTGTAAACATGAAAACAATCTTGAACTTTGTTTAATTCTATGTTCAAGGTTATAAAACCTAACCCTAGAATTTGGGGATTTGGTTAGGTAATTGAATAAAGGATGGAAATGAATGATTTGTGATATTAGAAGCCTTAATTTGATTTTAGAATGGAAATTTCCCTTAGGAAGAATAAATGATCAATTCAGTTAGAATTGGAAATAAAGGGAAATTATTGTGAAAATTATTCTAACATTAGAAATGATGAGATTATGATCAAATTAGCTTGATTTGATAATTTAGGACCAAAATGGAAATATTGGAAAGTAAAGGACCATTTCGGTCAAGGAAGAGAAAATAGAAGAAATTATGGAAAATTTTCTATAAGATTGTATATGATGAAATTATGATTTTAAAAGCTTTAAAATGTCATTTGGACCATTTTAGAAGTTTGTAAAAACATAAGGATCAATTCGAAAATCTTAGAAATATTAGGGACCAATTCGGCATTTTGGGGAAAATTAGGGACTAAAGTGAAAAAATTATTTTCATGGAAGCATTATGCTTAAATTGTTATTAGAATGAAGTTTTGATCATTATTTGATTAAAAGTTGAAGATAATTCAAGGTATTAAAGGTATAATGACTTATGTCATGGATCTAAGATTGGACAATTATAGGAATAATTGTAGGAAAATTATTCCTATTGCATTTATGTGTTAGTATGATACTAACATATAATTTGAAATGTATTTGTGGCATGTTGATGTACATATAGATCGTGATCAAAACCGAGATCGAACTAACAATAAAAGAAAGGACATAGATCAAGCTGAAGCTTAGTGAGGCTAAGGACATATTGGCAACTTATAAAGTGTCAAGGTGAGTGCATTACATGCATGGAAAATATTATGTTTGATTAAAAGACTTGTGACAAGTCTTTTATAATTATATGCTTTAAGATTATATTTATTTTGATATTTGACATATTATAAAATGTCAAAGGTAGAAAGATTACATGCATTGATCATAGGTAATTTGATTATGATAAGTTTATGTGATATTTAGGGTATAAATTACCCAAGTATTTGATTATAATTGCCATGGATGAATTAATTACAAAAAATTGAAAAGTATGCCCAAGTAAGTTATTGAGGTATGGAGTATAGTTGGCATGCCATAGAGTCCAGCAGTTTAGCACTTCAGTACAGTATATTAGCACTTAGGTGCGGTTATTTAGCACATATGTGCGGTTATTTAGCACTTAAGTGCAGTTCTTTAGTACTTCGATACAGTTTTTGACTCGTGTACTAAAGTCCTCAAGTTAATTTGAGCTATAATTTACTGTATAGTAAATGGTATATTGGTTAGATAGTAGATAAACTCTTAAGAAATGGCAAGGAAGTTAACATGTTTGTAAATCCAGATTATATTATGTTAATATGTGATTAACATAAGGGAGATAAATGATTAGTGATCAAACTGCATGATCATCTTATTATTTTTATAATTTAAGCATATTTATTTATATTGAATATATATATAGTGCCTCACTAAGTATATACTTAGCGTCTGATGGTTCTTCATGCGTAGGTAGGAAATTCGGGTTGGAGTAAGGAGTAAGGCATCACTATTCGAGGGAATATATATACAGTATTGGTAATTACATCCTTGATGTATTTTGATATTTTCTAGTTGGCATGTATAGATGAATAGTAGTTCTTTTAAACTATTCTAGAAATGGATTGTAATATTATATCTAGATAAGTGGTTAGTAAACTATATTTAGTTTTATTTAATTTGATGTTAGTTTAAAGAAATTACTAGTAATGAAATCGGGTAATGCTAATTAAATGAATTTTTAGAGTAATCAAAATGATTTTTATTTTAGGCAGTTTTGTTAATCATAAAGTATAGTTATAAATTGCCAAGTTGCTGCGTGAAATCGGGGTCTATTTGATGGATTAAAAAATTGGAAATAAATTTTACGCGATTAAAAGGAAAAATTCAAAATCATCATTTTTGACTTGTATGAATAGCATAAAATGTGGTTTAAACATCATGTGACACTCTATACTAGTATTGGGTAATAAATACTGGTAAGGGTGTTACATTCTCCCCATCGACCTTTAAGGTTTTCCACATCAGCATCAATAGTCAGATCAACAAGTTGGCCCATATGATGCTGCATATGTCGAATGCCCGGCTAGATGAAATGCACTCGATGTCCCACTTGCCAAAATTACGATAAAACTACCTCCGGACATATCAATCTTATTGTCGAAACCCATTTGAGAATATTCTCTAACTACATTTCTAGATGGTCGGGAACATTGCACACCTAAGCAAACAACTCAATAGTTCGAATATCCATAAATTTATGCTATCATTATTTCAACATCACTATTATCTTGGAGAGTTATTGCAGAATATTTGACTGGATTGTGACATGTCACCACCGGTACCGCAAACCATGAATCTCAGCTCCAATTTTCATTTTTATCTTCTCCTTTTTTTCTCGAAGCGTGATTTCCTTTTCGAGTCTCATCTTCGTAGTGCTTTCACATTTAAATACAACCCCGACATCAGTTTTAACAATTTGTTCATTGTAATGGACAATCATATAAATCTGTTGTTGCTCATTTTCTCTGCATGTTCAAAATAATATATATTTTCAATTAGAATACACAAATCAAAATGAACATACTAAATTTTAAATTACTATTACTAACGTCGGGAACGAGTTCTTTTCGAATATATATTTAAAATATATTTTTTATAAATATACTAAATTATTTTTTTAAATATATTTTGAATATATTTTTTAAAATATACTAAATTATTTTTTGCCTTCATTTTAACTATATTTCGAATATATTTTTTATTCTAATTTTTAAAAATATACTAATTGGTAAAAAAAAACTAAATTTTACTACAAATATATTTTTAAATTATTTTTTCCTTCACTGTTTGAATAATTTATAAACTCTAAATTCAAAACAACAAATTAAAATGAGGATGGATGCATAATTTAAAAATTAAAAACAAAATCAACTTACTTATATGTTGGCTCCAAAAAAATTCACCAAATTTCCCCTCTTTTTTCTCTAAATATCCAAACTACATGCATAAAATTAAAATTATATCAAACATATAAAATAAAACAAAAAAATTAAAATAAAACTTAAAAACAAAAATTAAAAATAAAATATCAAATATAATTATAATATTTTCTCCAAAAATTTATTCTTCTTCTTCACTCAAAATTGTACTCAAAATTTTTCCCTTTAAAATCACCTATTTAACACAAAAAATTACTTTTTCCCCTTACCTACCCCAACCCCTATTAATAACACTAATAAATTTTTAACTCTTATTTTTCTCTACCCCTATAATTTTAAAAACAACCTAAACCCTTCACACCTTTTTAGCCATGCATGCATGCATTCAAATTTCAAACTTGCAACTGCCACAACTGCACCCTCCCACCATAAATGTCGAAGACGATGCGAGAAACTTCCTTCTTTGAATAGTGACGTGCATGCATGCATGCCATGTGGTGTTGTTGCCTCTGTTTGAAGATGAAAGGTAAGTGTATCATCTTCAATATTTTCACTGTTCATAGTCGATATGTGCTCCAATCGACTTTGAATTTTTTATTCCAAAAAAAGAAATCATTGTAGCAAGTCGATGGGTAATACTATCATCTCCACTTTTATTATATCAAGTGCAATATTTGTGAAAATAATCTGACTTGTGCCCTATTTGTGGAAAAAAAGTTAAAATTAATATTTAGGTAATTCCACCTTTAGTGGAGGATCCAAAAATTTATTTGAGGGCAAATGTGTAAACTTTAAAAGGTTTAGTGTGGGCACGTGCTTGTTCTACATCATACGTGGATCCACCATTGGCCACATTTGTGGAGTATTAAACTCCACTGGTGTGTATGAAATAACAATCCCTTAACATTTGAAACAACTACATGAACTCTTAATTATCCTTGCATCATTCAAACTTATCCCCTATTAAAGTAACCAAATAGCACTAGCCATTTTTCTTGGTAACTTTCATTCCTTGATAACATAAGGTAAGCAAATAAGTTTGAAAACCCTTATTCTCCAACTTTCTAGATAACTAGACAAATATTTTAAATGCTTTACAACTCTATTAATTAAGTTGGAGAATCCACAATCCATATTTTCCACATTTCCAAATTTAGCTAATAGTTGTCCCCTCGTAGATCATAGTGAAATTTAAGTAGGAAAACAAAAAATAATACATTTATCTAAAATTGAATGTTTCATAAACTACAACAAAAGCTATATACTATAATTCACATGACTCAAAATAACCAAGATTCTCATAGCAATGATGTCCAAAAACAAAGCTAATCATGTCATAAAAACAAATTTGAATAGATAAAGACCAGTTTAGCTATCCTATACGTAAACTTTCATGGAAATAAAAATGTAAAAAAAAAATTATATGTACCTTGGACATGCAATTTAGGAGTAAAAGGCTGAAAATGTTGGGGAAATAAAACCCATGATCTGTAACCTTACCACGACCCGTTTTTTACCAATTTATGAAATGGGTACTAAACCAAACTACCATAAAAGAAAGAGGAAGTTGAGTAAAGAGCAGCCAACGTTGGTGGAAATCCCTTGTTGATGTGCTCTTTGTTCACGAATGAAGTACTAACCTGCAAACAAAAACAACAATTCTGAACGCCGAGCTTATAAAGTTCAATGGTACATTTTTACTCTACCATAATTCATGATTATCATAAAATAAGAATGCAAGATAAATATAGTCTAAATAGCATAGATATGACTTCACCATCTATAAATTGTCATCTAACCTACAAAACTAGAGTTCTAGATCACTTATCATAAGACATCCTTAAATATGCAAGAAGTTTTACATGTACCACAATGCGTTGGTTTTCCTTGAGCTCACATAATCTATCAAGGTTAATAAATCAACATGCCATTATTCTAAAGCATCCATAAAAACATACATAATTAATCCATGCAACACTAAATATTGACCCATAAGGCCCTACTTTACCTAGGCTCACATAGCCATCAGGTTACTCGAGCTTATATAGTCCTCTAGTTAAATGGACTATATCTGGATCACCAAAGCCACGTATATGTACTGAACAAACTTGGATCTCATTAGCCACAAGTAGGTTTTAAAGGCACTCAGATCACTTAAGCCACGAGTAGCTCTGACCAATCTTGGATCACATTTGCCACAAGAAGATTTGACCATATCCGGATCAATATAGCCACGATTATGTCTATTCATTCCTGAATCACCATAGTCACAGATATATTATTTATACTCAGATCACCATAGCCATATCATCCATACTAAGATCAACATAGCCACGAGTATGTCAACCCTACTCGAATCAACATAGCCACGAGTAGGTTCCTAACCGCACCAAGATAACACAACCATGAATACATCGAATGTACTTTATGACATAGCCCTAAGTATGCATCCCCTTATATAAACTTCAGTACTGACCCTAAGACATCCTATTTCCTTTACACAACAAACATAAGGTAAGAAATACTCATTGAGCATTAAAATACCCCATTCACGAGGTAAGTGGCCCAAGGCCTCACTGTCAAGCAATGCCTCCAAGGCATGGCACCATCTAACACGAGTTATCTATCGAGCTACAATTATCATGTCTTAATACGTTAGGAGAATTAACCTTATCTCACCTATTAATCCATTACACCCAACATCTTCTAATTTCAAATGTGCTTCCATAAAAATATATTTTGGTATCATTACTCAATTTTGAGTATCGATACCATCTCAAAGTGTCGGTACTCAACATGAGTACCGATACTAAAATCTCATTCTAAAATTCCATTAAGCTCATCTAGTACCAGTATGACTTTGGTTATCAATATTCGACACCAGTACCAATATCCCCTATGAAGGTTGTACCGATACCATTATACAAAATTCCTCTATTCAAACCACTAACACCTAGTACCGGTACTCGAGCCCAAAATTGTCTTCCCAAGTCATGGATTTTAGCCTAGATTTGTCTCCAAACACCCACTTTTCAACTCAAATGATTATTAAAGCTTCATAGATTAA
This sequence comes from Hibiscus mutabilis, assembly GCA_019671005.1. Classification (NCBI taxonomy): domain Eukaryota; kingdom Viridiplantae; phylum Streptophyta; class Magnoliopsida; order Malvales; family Malvaceae; genus Hibiscus; species Hibiscus mutabilis. The sequence goes on along the minus strand of CM033720.1, from coordinate 35,601,273 downwards.
TTACAAACATATTAGGATCCTCTAACAACTTACTTAGCATCAAAATCACTACTAGACCATCCAAGACATGATGCACACGTAACGACACTCAACATGAACTATAAATCAAGCAAGGCATCATTTTATGAACTTCAAGAAGCATCGGGGTTAAAGATGTACTAGCCTCATGCACTATTGACAAATCCTCAATCAAACTTCCCAATTGCTCTTCTTGGTCTGATATTCAAGCTCAAATAATCCTTATGCGGATAAAATGCAATATATATTAATTTATCGTATATTTTCACTAATAAGTAAATTCAAACATGGGAAAATAGCTTACTAGGTTCAAATTTGGCAAAACGGGATGCGAAAACAGACTCATGACGTCAAAAAATTCCAAAGTAAGGTCTCTTAGAAAAAGTCAATAATCGGTCAGCGCCAGTCAACTGTTATAGACAATCTATTGCAGTGCGACTGCAAGACAACAGGGGCACCTATGGGGAGCAATCTAGTGTGGTGTGGGTGCATGATAGTATGGTGCACCCGCATGGGCGCAATTAGTGTGGTGCGGTGTAGGGTAGCAGGGTGCACTCGCCTCCCAACTGATGGACAATGCCCACTCGTGGAAGCCAGAGAGTGGGGTACGTACGACTGCTTTTGATGGAAGAATGACGTCAACAAACTCTTTTCTACTTATTTTCATAACAAAATTGAAAAAAATTAAAAGTAAAATCAAATCAAAAGAGGAGACAATACATAAATGAACTTAATAATAAGCATAAAAAAAAAGATTGAATTTTACTAAAATTAAATGGGTAAACTACATCATGTAGCACCAAACTATAGGCACTGACTCATTTTTTCCACCAACCTTCGAATTGGTCCAATTGTACGCTAAACTTTAGTTTTCGACTCATTTATGTCACTCCATCATTAACTCATTAACGAGTGATTACATGACAGACGATCAATGATGTAGAGGCCAAACTAAATGATGCCATTTTAGTTTGAAAGTTTTGGTGCCCAAAATAGCATAAAACGATGTCGTTTTGAGGATGGATGAAAATTTAAAATAATTGCTCTTATGGGAGTTTGAACTTTGGATGTTTGGAATCAAATACTTAAGTTAAACTGCAAATTTAACTTATATTTTTATTAAGTTACTAATACAAATAATATATATATATATATATATTAAACTGTAGTAGGGATTAATTTAATTTATTTTTGTTAAGGTTTCTCAATTTAAAAAATAGCAAAACTAGTCCTCAATGTTTTATTGGTTTTTAATTTTGCCCTTAGTTTTTAAAATTTCAACCACTTTGTTTCAAAATTTTACAAACAAACCTTTTTATACTTTATATTCTCCCAATATAATAATAAAATTAGTCCTCAAAATTTCATTATTTTTCAATTTTATCCATTTTTTACAATATCAATCTCATTATTTCAAACATTTCAACCTCAATGTAAAATTTTATTTACATTTGGAGACATGATCTCACAGTTATCTTCCTAAATATTGTATATGCTTTGTTACAAAATATTTTTAGACATCTATATTTTATCATAAGTAGTTTATCTCCTTAAATAATATTTACATAAATTATTTTATTAGGTTAAAATATTTATATATATAATTGATTTTGTAGTTCAAATTAGTACTTATATTTCTTCTTTCAATTTATTATCTAAATTTGGCTGTTGTTCCATGTCTTGATCTTTAACTTTTATAGTTGAATACAACCAATTTACATTGAGGACTAAATTTTTAAATAATGAGATTGATATTGTAAAAAATAATAATAAAATTGAAAAACATGAAATGTTGAGTACTAGTTTTATTATTATATTAGGAGAATATAAAGAAAAAAAGGTTTGTTTGCAAAATTTTGAAACAATGAGGTTCGAATTTAAAAAAATTAAGGGCAAAAATAAAAATAGTAAAACATTAAGGACTAATTTTGTTATTATTTGAATTAAGAAACCTTAACAAAAATAAATTAAATTAATCCCAACCGCAGTTAGTATATATGTATTTATTATTTGAGTTAGTAACTTAACAAATACATAAGATGGCTTGGTGGTTTAACCCAAGTGTTTGATATTTAAGTCCCAATTTCAAACCCCCTATAATAGAGATGTTTTTAAATTCATCCATCGTCAAAACGATGTTATTTTAGGCTGTTTTGGGCATCGAAACAACCAATCAAAATGGCATCGTTTTGGTTTGGCCTGTATGCCATCTATCGGCTGTCATGTCATTATGCTGTTAAGGAGTTAACGGCGAGTGGCATAAACAAGTTGAAATATAAGTTTAGTGGTACAATTAGACAAATTCAAAGGTAGGTGACAAAAATAAGGCAGTGCCTATAGTTTGATACCTGATGTAGTTTACCCAAATTATATAATAGATGCCATTAAACACTATCTACACAACAATTTCATTTACAAAAAGAAATCCAAGATCAAGACAAAATAATTTATAAAATTAAAAATTAAGGTTTAATTTAACCAAAAGATTAAAAATAGAAGCTAAAACAGTAAAAAAATTATGATAAGATGTTAAGATCAAAATCCAACATCTTCTTAGGCTTCTCGGGTAATTACTCATTCAACAAGATGATGATTGCCATTGAATTTGTCCACATGTTGAACGATATATTTTTGTGAAATTTTAGTTACCAATGACAGTAGTCGATGATTGCGGAAGACAATGACGAACGATAATTGGTGCAACTGGCGCTAACCAGGTTTTGGGCTGGATAAAATAGATGGAAGAAAAATAGAGGGGAAAAAGAGATTATATAGCCTTTCAGAACGAAGTTTTTTTGTCATCAATATAATCGCACAAATCGACGTTATTTTAACCACGTTATTATTTTGATAGAATTGTCATTCACGTCATTGTGTTGTAAACAAATTAAAGGCCCAGTGGTATAATTGAACTTAAAACATAAGTTTAATTTCAAATTGAACCAATTAAAAAATCGATGGTATAAACAAATCAACACCAACAGTTTGATGGTATCTAGTGTAGTTTACCCAAAAGAAAAAAAAGGAAAAAAAATGATAGACAGATAGAGTGAGAGTGGGGAATGGAGAAAACATAGTCAAGACTTTTTCTTTTATCTACTGTTGTTTTGATTTGCTGTTGTTCTTCATTTGGACTTTAAAAGCCCAGATTTCATTTGGAAAAAATTCCATTTCCTTTTAGTGAAAGAACAATTTGTTGAACCTTTCAAAAAAGAACAATTTGTTGAACCTTTTAAGGATTGCTTTTCTTTTTCTTCCTTTTTTGCGAATTAGCGAGAAGTATAACATAGTAATTCATTAAATTGAATGCTCATATGTAGTTTATATTTTCTTGATAAAAAATGTTGTATTATGATATTTTAATGGAATGGTAGTGGATCATATATTTGTATCTTTCAGTTGTAATTATATTTTTGAAATTTTAGATATGAAATTAAAATGTTGAAAAAATCAAGAATCAATTTATTGAAAATTATAGTTTGAGCCTAATAAGGTTGGGGAGATGTTGAGACACGAGCAAGCGAGGTGACTTAGTTTAAGTTTGTTAGGGAGTCATTAAATATACCACGACACTTCTTCATTGTGCGCTTGTTGTTCTTAATAGATTGGTTACAAAGGACAATGTTGGGAGTGGAGTTGTCAGTGTAATCTCATTTGTGTTCTTTGTAACAATCACTTTGAATCTATAGATTACTTGTTTGGAAGTTGTTCTTATGCAAATCATGTATGGATCTTCATTCTTCAAGTCTTGTGAGGTGCAAGTTATTGGTATAGTTAGTGAAGACTAAATCTTTAGTACTGACTGGATAATAATAAATTGAAAATAAATGCATATAAGATAATTATGCCGTGGTATAAACCACTACCTTAGAAACGATTTCACTTAGAACCAAAAAAATAGAAAACTTTCAAAAAATGAGAGAGAGGAGTGTGTTGAGAATGTTTGGATGATTTAAATTGGCTGTAGATAGCCTTTATTTAAAGTGGAAAAACAAAGGTTAAAACGGTAAAAAGTAAAATTATAATTACTACATAAAATCCATGATTGATTTAATAACGTTTGACTACCAAATAACACTTGTATCAAAACAATGAATCTGGCCTCAAAACTATCCAGATTCATTATGTACTACAACTGTATTGATAGTGTATTACATAGCGATAAAATAGTGTTGTAAACGTATCTTAATTATAGCTTATTAAAGTGTTGTAAACCTGCATTTTCACGCTTCTGTAATCATAAAAAATAATATCCCGAATCATGAGTTGTGGTTTTAATCCAGTATAAAATAAAGGTTTAAAATTTCTCAATGCTTTTTTAATAAATAAATAATAAGAAATTCTTCTGAATTTTCTCTAAAAAGATGAAACGCGCGCGGACGTGTCGAAGACACGTGTTACCATTACCATTACTGTTGCGTGTGATAAGTGCTACGCAATTGTGCAAGTATACACGTCGCAACTAATAAAGTGATATGAGTATCGAGTATCGTCTCCACAGGGATTGGTTTGGGCCACTTTGCTTAAGTTACTGCACTGAAAATAAAAACACAATTGATAATAGAGGTTTTAATTAACGAGAAAAGTAAAAGCAATAAACTAAAAGAATAAATGAAAGAAAAAGAGAGAATAGGCCAGATTATCGTGAGTTGAGGTGTGATAGCCGATTGGATCGTCTTGGTAAAAGAGTGCAAGGGCAACTCAGTTGCCGTGGCAATTTGCACAGCGGGGTTGCCTTGGCAACTAATCGATGGTTGCCTGGGCAACTAGCTGGGCAACTACTTGGGCGTCTGGGCAGCAACTTCAAGGTTCGGCAGAGCGTTCTTCAATGGTTTGTTCTTATCCCTAAGTCGAAACTCTAGCTACTTGTGCATGCCTTGATAATACATCCCTGCATGAATCAAGGGTGAACAACAACCAATCTTGCGCTCCTCTTAGCCGTTGAAATCCTTAACTTATTCCTAAGCCGGATTAATCTTCACCATCAATAGATTGAATAAAGACCATACTCATTCGTTTCTTGAATCTAACTCTCCCGATATTAGATAAATAGATGAAGTTACGAGATCCTCTCCCAATTCACTCAAAACAAGAATAAAAGCCAAGAATGAGTAAACCTTGAATAGAAAAGTGCAAACTCTTATTACCTAAACAAAATCCAATTGTTTCTCACAACAACAAAACACAATAACCCCAACCGATCAAGTTAGTTCATGGTTGGGTTCAAAAGATATACAAAGAATAATCCCCAAACCATGAATCTAATGGAAGCAAAGAAGAAGAAGAAGTCGAAATTTCCCCTAATGCTCTCTTGTCGAAATTTCTCTATTTTTCTCTCTATGGATTGTCAAAATCTCCTTGCTATTTATAGGGCTAGGCCAAAGTCCTTCTTTGAGGAGGAGTTTAAGTTGGAATTAAATTATCTTTAAAGAATATAATTCTTTATTATAATTGTATTCCTACTAGAACTTCTCCTATCTTCTTGGAATTTAATTCTTCCTTAATCTCTGCATGGCAATCAAATTCCTTTGGGTTTGAGCTTTGCTCCACGTCATCTTGGGCTTGTCTAGTCATTAATTTCGACATCCCTATTGCATCTTCTCTTTGTCGACAATTGCCATGGCAACTGCTCTCAACCGTCTCCTTCATGCATTGCCCGGCAACTAGCTCGGCATATCCTTCATGCATTGCCAACGCAACTAGCTCGGCATTGCTTTGGCAAGTGATCCTGCACATACACACACAAAAACACACCAAAGCAGCATCTTTTTCCACAAAAATCACCAAGTTATGTAATCAAGCTCAACGGTGGAAAGAAACATGAATTAATGCATGAATAACTAATTATGCAACTAATATGAGCTTAAGTCTAACAATAATATGAGTAAAAAGGTAATAAAAATAGTACTTTTGAACACTTATCACGCCCCAAACTCGAACTATTGCTTGTCCTCAAGCAATGCAAACTAACAATTACCTGCCAAGACTTTAATCATCAAAGACATGCTTCAAACTTGAATTCAAACCTCGGAACCGTGGCACAAAGTATGATCACCTTTTAATTTTTCGGATAACACAAAAATTACCCTAACCAAACTATAGTGCTCGTGACAATGTGTGTCTTGATTGTGAACAAGTTGATTTTCAAGATTCTATGTGAACTACAGGCTTTTATTAATTCAATTATCGGGTATTTATTTTTATTTTCACTAGAGCCAATTTCGGCACCTCTAGCAAAGTAAGCAATTCCTCATTTTATTTTAGTCGACTAGAGCCAATTTCGGGCACCTCTAGCGATTCTTTAATGTGCATTAACTACTAGAGCCGTTTGGGCACCTCTAGCAAGAAAGTGTATTTACTACTAGAGCCGTTTTTGGGCACCTCTAGCAAGAAATTAACTTTTAATTTTCAATTTTAAATTTACCCAAATTTTAAGCAACCTAAGTTCACTAAGTTTCTTTGAATCAACAACCCACAACCGTGTAAAAAAATTCAGCATCATAGTAAAACTCTAAGTTCTTTTCATGCAATCCTAAAATTAAAGGTTATTTCAATTAAGTGCAGTGGCAAAAATTCATCATTGGATATTCAACAAGTCTTAAGCAATTAAATCCAATTAAAGGCATGGCAAGTAACATATGCAACCTATATGTGATTGCTAAAGATGAATGCAACTAAACATGAAACTAACTAGAAACCAACACCCCCCAAACTCGAGAGAAGCATTGTCCTCAATGCATGTAAGAGTGAAACAAAATTTAAAAGTAACTAAATGAAATGAGTTAGTCGAAGAGGTCGTCACCTCGAGTGATAAGTTTCCTTCGTGTCGTTTGCTTGATTCATTTTTCAGTCGGTGGTTGAATGCTGGTGCCGTGTGAATATCATTGCTTTGATTTGATCCATGTTTGCCGATGCAGGTTCACTTGCATGGGCATCAGTAGTTCCGAAGCCATAGTTGTTGCATGGGCATCGCCAGTTTTTGTTGTGGTTGCTGTGGCAAGTAGTCGGTAGTGGATTTCCTTAGCATGGTGGTTGTGAGTCTTGTTGTGGAAAAGAAAACCTGGAAACTAAAGATAATGAAGAAAAATAAAATATATCCTAAAAAATAAAGAGAAAAAATAACCAAAAATAATAGAACAAAATAGTTCAAAAAAATAAAAATAAAAATAAATGTATCAGTAGTTGTCGTGGCGTCGAGGGTTGCCAAGGCATGCACATCCATGGGTGTCGAGGCGTTAGGGGTTGCCGAGGCGTGCGCATCCATGGTTGCCGAGACGTGCGTATCAGGAGTTGTTGCGGTGTTGAAGGTTGCCATTTTCGATACTTCTTATAGTCCATCCGCACCCTCCATCGGGTGATAATATTGCCCAAAAAGAGTTTGGCCAATGTGCTTGCCACTACTCCCTTTTGCGTTACCATGGTGGAGGTGTCTTTCTTCTTTGTTCGGTTGTAGTCCATGTATACTCTCCACCTTGCTACTATTCCTGAAGGCACAAATATATTAATAGGAAAAATTATATCCATTCTCAACCATTCAATTACCTCATTCTTGTCGACTTCTATCATGGTTGGATGTAGCCTTTGTTGTCGTGACAATTGCTGCTCAAGCCAATTGCCGTGGCAATCAGTTGTCAAATTTTGCTTTAAGTCAAGGGAAGAATCAATTTTCTGAAGAGCTTTATGAATCCAAACACCTTTTTCTTTTGGCCTCTCAAACATCTCCATCAGTAGAGATTTCGATGGCTTCAAATCTACCAACCTCGATTCCTCAAGACATACATGCAATGGACGAGGTGAGTTTTTAAAGAATTCAAAAGGTTCAACTATTACCTGCTCATATTCCATTGGCAAAGTATTATCATCTCGTTGATCTTGCATGTGGTCGTGTAATTGCCGTGGCAATCGTAGATGAGAGCAATCTACAGATTCCTACTTCAACATCAACGTTGTAACCTTCTGGGCATCAGGTTCCTCAGAATTTGCTATAGTATTGTTGTTCTCAGCTTCACCGAGTGTTGTCGCGGCATTGCTCTGTTTAGGCTCCTCAATCATTGCCGAGGCAATTTGTTGTTCAGGCTCATCATGTGTTGGGCAGTCTCTTTCATTGGCATCCTCTTGACTTTGAGGTTCTAGTTGTTCCCCACACATCGGAGAGCTTTCTTTGCATTGCTCCTTATCCTCTTGCCTTGGGACGTCAATATCCCTAGGAGTGAATTGTTGGTGCATGTTATCCATGACATATGTGGATCTCCCCAATTGATCTTCTGAATCCCCTAAGGTTGCATCCCTCTGAGTTATCCTCGTATGCATAGATTTTGATAGCTCTCAAATCTCTTCAATTGATCCGTCAAGTCTAGCCAAGGAAGCTAGTAACGTTTCCTCCAAGGAATTGGAATGCTCTTGAAAAGGACTACATTGCCATGGCATATCTGTTGCTGCGGCAAAATTGTTATAGTAAAAAAAATTTTGAGCTTTTTGACCATACCATGAAGAATTTTGCTGATGGTTCCCTCTATGGTCCTCCATGTAGTTATATGCACCGAAAATGTGAGGGCAATTTTCAAACACATGATGTTCTCCACACATAGCACAAGATTTTTCCACGGTATAAGTTCTTTGGGCTTTTCTCGGTTGGTATAGGTAATCATCAAAGGGTGCAAGAAACTCTTGATTGGATTGATTCATATCTTCCAACATCATCTCTCGAATAGATCGACTTTTATTTCCCGACATGTTGATGTCCCTTAACTTGTAGCGCACCTAATAATTTTTTTTGATAAAACAAACAAAAAGAAAAGTTAGTAAAACTAAGAGAAAAAATGCAATAACAAAAACAACTAACACCAATTGCCAATCCCCGGCAACGGCGCCAAAAACTTGTTGCGTGTGATAAGTGCTACGCAATTGTGCAAGTATACACGTCGCAAGTAATAAAGTGATATGAGTATCGAGTATCGTCTCCACAGGGATTGGTTTGGGCCACTTTGCTTAAGTTACTGCACTAAAAGAATAAATGAAAGAAAAAGAGAGAATAGGCCAGATTATCGTGAGTTGAGGTGTGATAGCCGATTGGATCGTCTTGGTAAAAGAGTGCAAGGGCAACTCAGTTGCCGTGGCAACTTGCACAGCGGGGTTGTCTTGGCAACTAATCGATTGGTTGCCTGGGCAACTAGCTGGGCAACTACTTGGGCGTTTGGGCAGCAACTTCAAGGTTCGGCAGAGCGTTCTTCAATGGTTTCTTCTTATCCCTAAGTCGAAACTCTAGCTACTTGTGCATGCCTTGATAATACATCCCTGCGTGAATCAAGGGTGAACAACAACCAATCTTGCGCTCCTCTTAGCCGTTGAAATCCTTAACTTATTCCTAAGCCGGATTAATCTTCACCATCAATAGATTGAATAAAGACCATACTCATTCGTTTCTTGAATCTAACTCTCCCGATATTAGATAAATAGATGAAGTTACGAGATCCTCTCCCAATTCACTGCAAAAACAAGAATAAAATCCAAGAATGAGTAAACCTTGAATAGAAAAGTGCAAACTCTTATTACCTAAACAAAATCCAATTGTTTCTCACAACAACAAAACACAATAACCCCAACCGATCAAGTTAGTTCATGGTTGGGTTCAAAAGATATACAAAGAATAATCCCCAAACCATGAATCTAATGGAAGCAAAGAAGAAGAAGAAGTCGAAATTTCCCCTAATGCTCTCTTGTCGAAATTTCTCTATTTTTCTCTCTATGGATTGTCGAAATCTCCTTGCTATTTATAGGGCTAGGCCAAAGTCCTTCTTTGAGGAGGAGTTTAAGTTGGAATTAAATTATCTTTAAAGAATATAATTCTTTATTATAATTGTATTCCTACTAGAACTTCTCCTATCTTCTTGGAATTTAATTCTTCTTTAATCTCTGCATGGCAATCAAATTCCTTTGGGTTTGAGCTTTGCTCCACGTCATCTTGGGCTTGTCTAGTCATTAATTTCGACATCCCTATTGCATCTTCTCTTTGTCGACAATTGCCATGGCAACTGGCTCGGCGTCTCCTTCATGCATTGCCCTGGCAACTAGCTCGGCATATCCTTCATGCATTGCCCTGGCAACTAGCTCGGCATTGCTTTGGCAAGTGATCCTGCACATACACACACAAAAACACACCAAAGCAGCATCTTTTTCCACAAAAATCACCAAGTTATGTAATCAAGCTCAACGGTGGAAAGAAACATGAATTAATGCATGAATAACTAATTATGCAACTAATATGAGCTTAAGTATAACAATAATATGAGTAAAAAGGGTAATAAAAATAGTACTTTTGAACACTTATCAATTACCATTGCCACAACCACGACCAGATCGACTGATGCGAAAGAATTCCTTAAATTTTGAGTTAAAAAACAAGAGAAGAGCAATAGCGAGATTAGTTGCTTAAGCACTAGTGAACGGATCTGCAACTAGTACATAATGATGATGATTAATTATATTCTTAGATAAGTGAACGGATCTTGAACTTTCTAAGATTAGGGTGAACTCATAACACACAACTAACCTCTTTATCCACCAAAGTCATCGATGTGTCTGCAAAGAGTATGTACAAATGTATATATAACACTCTTTCCCAGGATTCTAGTAAGTGTGTTAGAAAAACGGCCCAACTTTTTCTATAGAAGGTGGCTAGTCCTTCTCACTTACGTAGGTTATTTCATCAGGTTTATCTCAACATAAACTACCCAAAAATAGGATATGTAATAATTAAGAGCTTTACAATAGCTCACCCTCGCATTAAATAAGGTGAATTTCTTCAAGTTCATTTTAAATGAACCACCCAAACTCTGGGATAAGAAATCAGTAAGAATAAATACTCAACCTCTTTTTTTCAATGAATTTAATTAGTCCTTATCAATAGGATAACCCAAACTCTTGGGATTTGAATTCATTAAGAGTTTAAGAAAACTCATCCTCTCTAGCGGTAAGTTCATCTAGTTCTTTGCGATAGGACCACCCACTCAACACTGGGTTATGAACTATATTAAGAGTAGATATTCAACCAAAAATAGGTAAATTCATCAACTCTTTCTCACTAAGACCACCCAATTCATGTGGTATGAATTTATTAAGAGTAGTTAAGCTCATCCTGTGCATGTACATTACCCGTCATAGGGATAGGAAAATTAGAAATATACACTATGAGTCTTTCCATGGCTTCGTTTGATCACATTGAACTTAGTAACTAAGTTAGGTATCCACCATGAATTCCTCAACCAATGGGCTTTAAACCAATCCCCTCTATGACTCTAGAACCAATTTCTGACTTAACCCCTTGGTAAGCGAATCTGCAAGGTTCTTTTCTGACCTCACATACTCTAGAGCGAGTACTCCGTTCCTTATTAAATGTCTCACAGACTCATGTCTTATGTACATATGTCTTTTCTCACCATTGTAAGCTTGACTTTTATCCACATATATGGCTGCTTGTGAGTCACATAATAGGGATACATGAGGAGTCGATTTACCCCACAAAGGAATTTCTGCTAATGATTTTCTAAGCCACTCAGCTTTTTTCCCAACTAGATCAAGAGCAATAAACTTTGATTCTATGGTAGAGCGAGTGATACAAGTCTACTTAACAGATTTCCAAGAAATTGATGTTCCACCTAAGGTAAAGACATACCCACTCGTGGAGCTTACCTCATCATTATCGTAACCCAGTTGGCGTCACAATATACCTCTAGAACAGAAGAAAAGCCAAAAAGTTGAGTTTCCAATTCATAGTACCATTAACATACTTTAGTAAGCGTCTGAGTGAAATCCAGTGTTTAACACTAGGATTGTGTGTACATCTACTTAACCTACTTACGCATAGGCAATATCAGGCTGGGTAAATTTCATTAAGAACACAAGGCTTCCAATAATTTTAGCATACTCAACCTGGGAAACACTACTTTCTTTATTCTTAAGGAGTAAAATACAAAGGCGTATCGATGCGGTCCTTAGGCGTTACGATAAGGGTATGTGTGTTCAAAAACATTAAATTCTAGTAGCTATAGGGCGTATCAATACAGTTTCCCGTGTATCGACAGTAGGCTTATTTTTAGCTACGCATACTGATACGATTACTAAGCGTATTGGTATGCCTAGGCAATTTTGCCCAAATTGTGTCGAGACAGGTCCCCGTGTACCGATCCGTGAAGACCCGTACCGGTATGGATAGACTTGTAATAACCTCTTGGTCCAACATATGACACTTTGGCTCAATCTAACACACTCCAATCAACATCTAAACATCATGTAACTTCACAAACATTAATTCCTCAAACATAGCAGCATGGTAGAAGATCATACGCAACATCTCAAATCCAAATATAACTCCTATAGGCATGGTTTCTACCCAAGCATGCATATTGTTTCCCAACCCCTCAAAATCAAACATTAAGCATCATACAAGTTCAAAATATCAAACCAAACTTGTACAAAGAGGGAGTACCCAAAATAAACCTTCCAAATACAACTCGGTCACATTGCCTCTTATTACTATTTAGCATTTATAAAACCATACTTTAAAATTTTTTCAACCCTTGGATCTCCTCTTGTGCACTTGTTGTCCGAAAAGGCCTATTTCTCAGCATTGATGAGAAATGAGAGCGTAAGCTATAAGCTTGGTGAGGAAATCTCTAAAACACTCATCAATGCAATTAAAATCTTTTTAATTCAAACCAAGTGTACATGTTTCATGGCAAAATCATCTCACGCTTCTATAATCTCTTTCAAATGCACATCTAAATCATTTACAACACATGTATCATGGATTCCATCTTTTCATCAATTTAAGCTTCAAATGCCAAAATCTCTATATAGCAAGTTTAAAGAGCATCTCATGTATAAACTATATTATACAAACATAATCCATTTGTCATGATACATTATCTCGAATCTTGGCTTTCAAGTGACTCAAAACAAGTACCATCCCATTTTAAAAAAATACATCGGATACACGGATTTCCAAAGTGGTTCCTACGACCACTTCACATACATCCTCAAACAGGAGTAACGGAACAATTACACACCTCAACGATTATGATGTATAAATCCACCAACGGGAGAACACGAAACAATTACCCAATTCAACCGCTGCGGTTCTCATGGTGGAGCCAAGGGAACAATTACCCACCTCGACACACATTAGGCTACTTATTATAGTGCACTTTAAACCCTATGGCTAGCCAACTATATCCAATAACATTTTAATCTTAGCCACTTGCCAATATACTCAATAAAACAACATTACCTCATTGTTTTATATATGCATCAAACCAATCCAATTTCAAATACATTAAACCATGTATTCTAGTAATCATAAAATACTTTCGTAAATTATTTTTCATTCTCAATAATCAGCATTTATGATCATTTGCAACATATTTCATTTCTAAAACATGCATAATACAATGAGTAATCAAAACCATAAATATGTGCATGAGATTGTATTTTTCCAAAACCGAAATCAAGAGCGAGATTAATCAATACTTACTTTCGAGCTTAGATAAGTGTTTCAAACTTAATGTAAACTCCCAACAACCATCTTCAAACCTTTTTAAAGCATTAAAATGCATTTCCACTCACCGACAACCAAACGCTCCACTTGTCGATACATGATCAAGCTTTTAAAGCTTCCGCGACCTCTCCAAAAGCTAGAGGATTCAACTTCCCTACTTTACCCAAACAAAAATAGAGTATTAATGCACTTCCATGCATCCCTAATTTTCAGCAACCAACAATCAACACTTCGCCTCACTTAAAACCATCAAACGCCACTCTAAAACAATTAAAATCAATACCAAACTTCATTTAAACAAAGCCCAGACAAAACCTATTTATTTTAACATCTTAACAACATCAATTAACATCCAAAAACATCTTCAACATGTCCTTATACCTCCAGCAACACTACAACACCAAGATCACTTCAAAAACCAACTATAAATAACCTAGAAAATTAGCAATTCACATAGTTTCGAGATTCCTTTACTTAATCTCTTCTTTTAACATTAAAACACATCTTATAAGAGATATAGATCAATTAGATTCATTACAAAATAGATCCAAAATAGTATACATCCAATTTCTTCGTCAAAACTCAATTTAATCCATAAAACCTTGATTAAATCATAAATACATAACAAAAATTAGTTGTAAAGGATCAAGAACTTGGGAATTTTATTAAAGAACCTTTAATTAGAGGAGAGAATCAAAAATCACCTCTAATTGCTGATTTCTCTCTTAATTGGCAAAGATTGGATGAAATCTTCAAGATTCCAAGTAGCTTTTGTGATAGGAATTAAAGAAATAAATTAGAAAACAAAAAGGAAATCAAAAGATATTGATTCTGGAATTTTTGGAAAGAAATTGATAGTTTTGCTACTGAAGAAGTTGAGAAAAAGTGATAGTAAAGTTGGTTACGTGAGAAAGTGATTTTGTGAAAATAAAAAACCTTTTTATTAATCCTATTTTATTTTATTATTAAAACCAATTAAAAGCCTTTTAAAAAAAGCCCAAATTAAGGGGGAAATCTTATGGAAAATTTTGGATAATTAGCTCCTTGAAGATTCTAAGTTTTGACCCTTTTACGATTTAGTCACCAAAAACAGTTTTGAAAACTTTACGTTTTAGTCACCGAAACAAAATGTCCCAAAATGAGATTTAATTCCTTCAAATTGAATTTACCAAAACATTTAAGATATTAATTAAATATTTTGTAACATTTTCCATATTTTATTTTAACAAAAACAATTTATCAAGATTTAATTCTCGAAACTAACCCGAATTGTCTAATCCAGGTTCTCCCAAACTGTCTAATCGATTCATCTTTTCACATAGTTTCGGGATTCCTTTACTTAATCTCTTCTTTTAACATTAAAACACGTCTTATAAGAGATCTAAATTAATTAGATTCATATAAAACATATCCAAAACAGTATGCATCCAATTTCTTCATCAAAACTCAATTTAATCCATAAAACCTTGATTAAATCATAAATACATAACAAAAATCAGTTGCAAAGGATCAAGAACTTGGGAATTTCATCAAAGAACCTTTAATTAGTGGAGAGAACAGAAAATCACCTCTAATTGCTGATTTCTCCCTTAATTGGCAAAGATTGGATGAAAATTTAAAGATTCCAGGTAGCTTTTATAATAGGTATTAAAGAAATCAATTAGAAAAGGAAATCAAAAGAGATTGATTCCTAGAATTTTTGGAGTAAAAATCATAGTTCGGCTGCTAAGAAAGTTGAGAGAAAAAGTTGGGAGAAAAGTAGTTACGTGAGAGAATGAAAATATGTTATTAAAACCTTTTTATTAATTATATTTTCTTTTACTATTAAAACCAATTAAAACCTTTTAAAATGGCCTAAATTAAAGGGAAAATCTGATGAAAAAGTTTGGCTAAATATCACCTTAAAGATTCTAAGATTTGACCCTTTTACGATTTAGTCCACAAAAATAGTTTTGAAAACTTTACATTTTAGTAACCGTACCAAAATGTCCCAAAATAAAATTTAATTACTTCAAATTGAATTTACCAAAAACTTTAAGATATTAGTTAAATACTTTCTAGCATTTTTCCATATTTTATTTTAACCAAATATAGTTTATCAAGATTTATTCCCCGAAACTAACTCAAATTGTCTAATCCGATTCTCTCAAACCGTCTAATAGATCCATCTAACATTTAGGCCCAAAATCAGGGCGTTACAACTCCCATCCTCTAAAGAAATTTCGTCCATGAAATTTATCTGGAGGAAAAAGGTAAGGAAACTGCTCCTTCATGTCCTCTTTACTTTCCCATGTGGCTTCCTCAATTCCACGATGTCCCCACAATACTTTTACCAACTCAATGGTCTTGCCACGAAGAAATTTACTGCTAGAATCCAAAATTTTCCATTGGCTCCTCATCATAGGTCAAATTCAAATTTAAATCAATCTTCTAAACAGGCATCACATGCAAAGGATCCGATCTATACCTCTGTAGCATCGATACATGGAAAACATCATGTATCTTGTCCAACTCAGCAGGCAACCTCAACTTATAAGCAACATGACCAACATGCTCCAACATCTCATAATGCCCAATAAACCTAGGGCTCAACTTACCCTTCCGTCCAAACCTCATCACCTTCTTCCAAGGCAAAACCATGAGAAACACACGATCACAAACCGCAAACTCAATCTCTCTTCGCTTTAAGTCAACATATGACTTTTGCCAATTCAAAGCCGCCTTCAACCAATCACTAATAAGTTTCACCTTCTCATTTGTTTCCTTCAGCTCATCGGCAAGGAAATAAACTTTTACCCACCTCTACCCAACAAAGTGGTGTACGACACCTTCTACCATACAAAGCCTTGTACGGAGCCATTTGAATACTAACCTGATAACTATTATTATAGGCAAAATACACCAAAGGTTACTACTTCTCCCACGTTCCTTGAAAATCAATGATGCAACATCACAACATATCTTCTAACACTGGATTACACATTCAGACTGACCATCCATTTGAGGATGATATGAAGTACTAAAATTCAACTGCATACCCAAAGCCTTATGCAAACACTCCTAAAACCTTGTTATAAAGCATAGATCTCTATCTGATACTATAGTCTTAGGCACCTTGTGCAACTTCATAATCTTAGCAATGTACATCTTCGCCAATTTGTCTAATGTATACGTCATATATAGAGCCAAGAAATGAACACACTTCATAAACCTATCCACAATCATCCAAAGAGAATTCTTCTTCGTTGGCATTAAAGGTAAGTCGGACAAAAAATCCATGGTAATTCTCTCCCACTTCCATTCTAGAATCTTCAACGGTTGCAATAACCCAGAAGGAAATTGATGCTCAGCCTCAAAACGCTAACATACCATACAACGTGAGCAATAAATTTCGCTACATCATTTTTCAAACCAACCAAAAAATACTCATTTTTCAGATCCTGATACATCTTTGTACTTCTTGGATGAATACAATAATGACTCGAATGAGCCTAAGCAAAGATTGTAACCCCTTGACCCGATCTAATTGCAAGATCGAACCGAGCGAGCTATATTAGGGTTTACCAAAATAAACCCCAAAAAGACTACGATCAAAACAATATATTTTTTTTTTTATCTTATCTAAATGCATTGTTAGGTTTTATGATGATCATACAAGTTGTGATTAAAGTTACAACTCAATCGAGCGTCATTTTGACATCCAATTGCTCAAAAATGCTTTATAGGACTAAATGTAATTTCCAATATTTATAATGGCTTTCACAAACTTAAGATTACAAATCTTCAATTAGTCATGTTTCATGCCTTCATGTTGAATCTCAACTCAAAATGACAATTCAATATCATTTAATTGCACATTTAAGAAATAGGGACCAAAATGCAAAGATTTCAAACATCAGATAGCATCTCAACTAAATTAATGGTCAGCGTACCGGTACGGTGTCATGCGTTTTGATACGACACTAAAGGACAAGGGCATACCGATACAGTCTTCAAGCGTATCGGTACGTGCATGTTGTGTATTTTAAAAATCATGATTCCAATAGCAAAAGACTATATCGGTACGACAACCCGTATACCGAAACCACCCTTCATTTTTAGCTATGCGTACCAATACGGTTACCATGCGTATCGGTATGCCTAGGCTATTTTGATCAATCTAAGCCAAGATAGATCCTCGTGTACCAAAACCCGAGGGGCCGTATCGGTATGGTGAGACCTATAATGACCTCTAGGTCCAACATATGACACTTTGGCTCAATCCAACGCCCTCCATTCATCCTCTAATCAACATATGGCATCACAAACATTCAATCATCACACATAGCAACATAGATTGAGACTATACTAGGCATGGGATAATCAAACAATCCCCTATGAGCATAATTTCTACCCAAGCATGCTTATTGTCTCCCAACCCCTCATAACCAAGTACAAAACATCAAACAAGTCCAAAACATTAAACCAAACTTTTACAATATGGATTAACTCAGAATACATCTCCCAAAACAACCCGGTCACATTTCCTTCTTATTACTACTTAGCGTATATAAAACCATACTTTGTAATGTATAGACCCTTGGATCTTTGCTTGCTCATGTGTTGCATGAGAAGGCTATTTCTCTGCATTGATGAGGGAAAGAGAGCGTAAGCTATAAGCTTAGTGAGGAAATCTCAAAAACACTCATCAATGTATTTAAAACCATTTGATTCAAATCACATGTAAATATCCCATGGCAAAACATCTTATGTTTTTCATATCATCTCAAATATGCACATTTAAATCATTTTCAACACATGTATCATGGATTCAATCTCTTCCTTAATTTAAGTTCACTTCACAAAACCTTTATAACAAGCTTAAAGAGTAATACATGTACAAATCTCATTATACAAACATAATCCATTTTTCATGAAACATTATCTCATATATTGGCTTTCAAGTGACTCAAAACCAGCAACCTTTCATTTCATAAAACACATCGGATACACGGTTTTCTCAAGTGGTTCCCACGACCACTTCACACACATACCTCAACCGGAGCAACGACACACTTTCCCACCTCAACGGTTCAAACCGAAGAAATAGAACATTTATCCACCTCTACAGTTTGGATGTATAAATCCACTAGAGAGAGAAAATTAAACATTTACCCACCACAACTGCTATGGTTCTCATGATGGAGATTACAGACACTAAACACCCTTCGACATACATGAGGTGACTTTTTATAGTGCACTCTAAAACCTATGGCTAGAAAACTATATCCGATATCATTTTAAACACAACCACTTGCCAATATATTCAATAAACAACACTACCTCACTATTTTTACACATGCATCAAATCAAACCAATACAAATACATTAAACCATGTATTTTCAATACTTTCATAAACTATATACCATTCTCAAAAGCCATCATCTATGATCATTTGCATTATATTTCACTTTCAAAACATGCATATTATAGTGAATAAATAAAACCACCAACATGTGCATGAGATTTCATTTTGCAAAACTGAAATCAAGAGAAAGATCAACTAATACTTACTTTTGAGCTTAGATAAGTGTATAAAAATTTATCTAAACTCCCACAACACCTTTTTCAAAGCTTTTAACAACAGTAAAACATTTTTCCACTCACCAACAATCAAACGATTGCTTGCCGATGCACGAATCAAGTTTTTGAAGCTTCCGCGCCTTCTTCAAAAGCCAAAGGATTCAACTCCCCTGCTTTACCCAATCAAAAATAGAGGATTAAAACACATCTCTGTCACACAAACCTCCAACAACACACCATCGCTCCACAAGAATCCATCAAACACCCATTTAAAACTATCAAGAACACCACCAAACCTTACCTAAACAAAGCCCAACCAACATCTAATGATTCAAGCACATTAGCAAAATTAATTAACATCCAAAAACATCTTAAACTCGTCCTTACACCTCTAGCAACACTACAGCAACAAGATCACCCCAAAAACCAACTATAAACAACCTAGAAAACTAAAAATTCACATAGTTTCAGGATTACATTGATTAATAAATTCTTTCAACATTAAAACGCATCCAAATAGAGATCTATATCCATTAGATTCATTACCAAAATAGGTCCAAATCAATTTCCAACAATTTTCCAAGAAAACTCATTTTAATCATCAAATCCATATTAAAATCATAATTCCTTAGCATAAATCAATAACAAAGGATCAAGAACTTGGGAATTTCAATAAAGAACATTTAATTAGAGGAGATAAATGAAAATCATCTCTAATTGCTGATTTCTCCCTTAATTGGCCAAGCTTTGATGAAATCCAAAGAGATTTTGCAATAGAACTTAAAGAAATCAAATTGAAATCAAAAAAGAAATAAATATGAACTGATTCCTGGAATTTTTAGAGTATAAATCCTAGTTTGGTTGCTGAGAAAGTTGAGAGAAAAAGGTTGGGTGAAAAGTAGTTACGTAAGAAAGTGAATTGGCAATTAAAAATCCTTTTAATAAATTCCCTTTTACGATTTAGTCACCAAAAATAGTTTTCAAAACATTCAATTTAGTCACTAGACCAAATTGTCTTAAAATCAGATTTAATTGCCTCGAATTGAATTCACAAAATTACTTAAAGTATTATTTAAGTATTTTCTAGTATTTTCCATATTTTTATTTTACCCGGAATCAATTGTATAAAATAAAATTCCTGAAACTATTCGAATTGTCTAAACTGGTTCTCTTGAACCACTACCCGATTCGGCCCACATTTAGGCCCAATTTCAAGTCGTTACAATTCTCCCCCTCTTAAGAAATTTCGTCCTCGAAATTTACCTAGTGGAAAAAGATGAGGGAACTATTTCAACATGTCATTTTTTCTCTCCCAGACAGCTTCCTTTACACCGTCGTGACGCCACAACACCTTTACCAACTCTATGGTCTTTCCGCAGAGAACTTTGCTACACAAATATAGAATTCTCACTGGTTCCTCATCATAAGTCAAATCTGGATTCAACTCAACCTCCTCAACAGGCATTACATACGAAGGATCCGATCTATACCTCCGAAGCATCGACACATGGAAAACATCATGTATCTTTTCTAGCTCTACCGGCAACCTCAATCTATACACAACTGGACCAACGCGCTCCAACACCTCATACAGTCCAATAAACCTAGGGCTCAACTTGCTCTTCCGCCCAAACCTCATTACCTTTTTTCCAAGGTGAAACCTTCAAAAACACACGATCACCAACCTTATACTCAATTTCCCTTCGCTTCAAGTCAGCATAAGACTTTTGTTGATCCGAAGCTACTTTCAAACGATCAATAATAAGCTTCACTTTCTCATTAGTATCCTTCAACATATCCGACAACCTTATATACTTCTCTTATGCTTCCACCCAAAAAAGTGGTGTACGGCATCTTCTACCATACAAAGCCTCGTATGGTGCCGTCTGGATACTAGCTTGGTAACTATTATTATTGGGAAACTCCACCAACGACAACTGCTTTTCCCACGACCCTTGAAAATCTATAATGCAGCACCGCAACATATCTTCCAACACTAGGATAACACGCTCAAACTGACCGTCCGTTTGAGGATGATACAAGGTATTGAAACTCAACCCAAGCCCTTATGCAAACACTCCCAAAACCTCACGGTGAAACACGAATCTCCATCCGACACAATAGACATCTATACTCCATGCAACCTCACAATCTCAGCAATGTACAACTCTGCCAACCTATCCAGACTATACATTGTATGCACAGCCAGAAAATGTACACACTTCGTAAACCTATCCACAATCACCCAAACGGAATTCTTCTTTGATGGCGTCAAAGGTAAACCGGATACAAAATCCATGGTGATTCTCTCCTATTTCCAGTCGAGAGCCTTTAACGGTTGCAACAACCTCGAAGGAAACTGATGTTCCACCATAACACGTTGACAAACCATGCAATGAGCAACAAAATCTGCATTATCCTTCTTCAAGACAACCCATAAATACTCTTTCTTCAGATCCTGATACATCTTCGTACTCCCCGGATGCATAGCAAAAGGACTAGAATGCATCTCAATTAAGATAGTTTGCCTCAACTCTTCATCCATTGGCACCACCATCCGACTCTTAAAGCACAAAACTTCGTCCTCATTAAAACTAAAATTCATCTGATTCTCATCCAAGATATCCTTCACATGAGATGCCAACGTCTCATCATATGGTTGCTTCTCTTTTATCATTTGCAGCATCTAAGGCTTCACTTGCAAATCCGCTAACAACCCACCATCTAGCATTAAACTCAACCGCACGAACATTGCCCTTAACTCCACCATGACCTTTCTACTCAAGGCATCCGCTTCCACGTTCATTTTTCTCGGATGATACTCAATCATTTGGTCGTAATCCTTAAGAAACTCCTACCATCTTCATTGCCTAAGATTTAATTCCTTCTGCGACATCAAATACTTCAAACTTTTGTGATCCGTGTACAAGATACACTTCTTATCGTACAGATAATGTCGCCAAATCTTCAAGGAAAAAACCACCACAACCAACTCAATGTCTTGCATAGGGTAGTTGCACTCATGCACCTTCAACTGTCTAGATGCATAATCTATCACCCTTCCTTCCTACATCAGCACACACCCTAAACCCACGTACGATGCATCACTATACATGACAAACTCCTTTCCTGACTCAGGTTGAATCAAGATTGCATCTTGCGACAAAGCTTCCTTGAAATTATCGAAAGCATGCTACTTAACTTCCGTTCACTCAAAACTCACATCCTTTTGCAGCAACTTCGTCAAAGGGGCAACAATCTTCAAAAAACCATCTACGAAGCATCGATAATATCCTGCCAACCCTAAGAAACTACGAACCTCCAAAACAGACTTTGGTTGCTTCCAATTCACAATGGCCTCAGCTTTCTACAGATCCACACGAATACCCTCGGCCGAAACAACATGACCAAGGAAAACCACTTGTTTGATCCAAAATTCACATATACTTAGCTTGGCATAAAGCTTGTTGTCCAAGAAAACTTGCAACACAATTTAGAGATGTCGATTGTGATCTTCCTTGGTACACGAGTACACAAGAATGGCATTGATGAACACTACCACGAATTGTTCCAAAAACTCATGGAATGCCCTATTCATCATATCCATGAATGTTGTCGTTGCATTTGTTAAACAAAACGACATTACTAGGAACTCGTAATGCCCATAATGTGCGCAAAAACCTATCTTCGGTACATCCTTATCCTTCATCTTCAACTGATAATACCCAGACCGCAGATCAATCTTAGAAAACACTATAGCACCCATGAACTGGTCAAAAAATTGTGCAATCCTTCTTCTTCACAAACAACACCAGTGCTCCCCACGGTGACACACTTGGCCGAATGAACCCACGATCTAGCAACTCCTGCAACTACGTCTTCAACTCCTTCAACTCTTTCGGCCCCATTCGATACGGAGCAATTAATAACGGAGCCGTATCTACGTATGTCTCAATGCAAAACTCCATCTCCCTATCCGGCGACAAACCAGGCAACTCTTCTGAAAACACTCCTAGAAAGTTGTAAACTATGCGAATATCCTGGCACGCGCTTCCTTCATATTCAGGTTCATAACATAGGCTAGGTATGCTTGACCCCCAAATTTCAACAACTTACGCGCCTCCAATGCAGAAACCACATTTAACATGAACTTTACATTCTCGCCCACAACCACAACTTCATAATTCTCAGCAAGTTACAGCCTTATGTCTAGACAACCAGTCCATACCTAAAATTACATCGAAACTGTGAAATGGTGACTCCATCAGGTCAGCCTCAAACACATGCCCTTGGTCTGTTAAGGGACAACTCTTGTACAACTTTCTAGCTACAACTATCTCACCAAAGAAAACTTGTTACCCGTATACCAACATCTAGCAACTCTATAGGTAAATCCAACAAACATGCATGCTCGTGCAAAATGTAGGAATGTGTAGAACTAGAATAAATGAAAGATAACAAAGGTATAGATTGCAAGGTAAAGCTAACTGTGATCACATCGGTATCATTCCTCCCTACACGGTGAGCAAAGACCCTTGCCTTTCCACCTTCCTCTGGCTGAACCACCACGGTATGCGCTACCACTCTCTGTCCATCATCCCTACGCTAGAAATGTCCACGTCCATGACCCCTCTGCGCCATAGCAACTGGTACATGAGCCTGACCCTCTTTGGCCAATGGCGAACAATCCCTCCTAAGATGATCCCTCGATCAACAACTCCAATAAGTGCCAATCGTACGCCAGCATTCCCCCAAATGCTTTCTACCACATCTCATACACTCTAGAACTCTAGCATAGGTATTATGCCCCTGAAAACCATGCTAGCACCATCTCCTCCACACCTTTGATCCGGACGGTACCTTTTGTCTCTATGCCTCTTATAACGATCCTTACCAACATCATACTATGTACTCTTTTTTCCTGCTGAAGAACTCCTAGAATGAGCAGACAAACCCAAATTATGTTCTATGTCCTTTGCTCGAGAAACCATGACATCAAACTTTGTGTAGTTGGTAGCCAACATGTACGTCTTCACTTCCTTGATCAACCCGTAACAAAATTGTTCACACCTCTGTCACTCATCCAAAACCAACTCAGGAGCATACTTACTCAATCGTATAAACTGGATCTCGTACTCAGAAGTAGACATGTTTCATTGCTCCAAAGCCATGAACTTCCTTTTCTTTTCATCCCTATATATAGTTCCCAAATACTTCTTCCTGAAAGCCTCACAAAAGAATTCCAACGTAACATTGACAGGATCCATTCCCATGATCATAGTTGTCCACCAACTATAACCATCGCCCAGAAGCAATGACACAATACATCTCAGCTTGCGTACATTCATACACTCCATATGGCCAAGGATGCTCTCGGTACTAGCAAACCATTCCTCAGCTACTTCAGGAATCAAAACTCTGAAATCAACACCACCCAAGCTACGCAAATGCTCCAAAGGTAACCTGGTATTAACAGCTGCAGACACAGGTGTAGGTACATACACTCTAGTTATGGCCGTCTAGAATGCTCCCGGTATCGCTTGGACTAACGGTGCCATATTACCAAAAATAGGTGCTTGGGGTGCCTGACGCGTACCTCCCTCAACCTTAAAACCAACATAAGGATTCGGTGGAGGAGGAGGCAACTCATCATGTGTATCCACCACACTACCCATATGAGCTCTAGTCTCTAGTCTTACTCCCATACGCAAAAATATGAGTCTAAACATGATAATGCAACAAACCAAACAATTAAGCCAGCTCGTAGTAGTAATCCAAGTCACTTTTGATTAAAAACAAAATCATTTAACTCAAGCAGTAATGAGCAATGTGTCCCAAGTTTAAACACCCCTAACATACCACATATTGAATACAATTTCAAAAATTCAATCACTGTACATGTCAAACAGCATATTCATACAACATCAAACAACCCAAAACTATAACCCACCTCCCAACAATCATAACTTGGCTCTGATACCACTAAATATAACCCCGTTAACCTAGTCTAGTCGCAAGACCGAACCGAGTGAGCTACATTAGGGTTTACCAAAATAAACCTAAAAAAACTACGATCAAAATGGTCCATTTTTTCTTTTTATCTTATCTAAATTCATTGTTAGGTCATATGATGATAATACAAGTCGTGATTAATGTTACAACTCAATCGGGCGTCATTTTGACATCTAATTGCTCAAAAATACTTTACAGGGACTAAATGTAATTTCCAATATTTATAAGGGCTTTTACAATTTAAAGTTATCAATCTTCAGTTAGTCATGTTTCATGCCTTCATGTTGAATCTCAACTCAAAACGACGATTCAATCTTATTTAATTGCACATTTAAGAAAAATGGACCAAAATGAAAATATTTCAAACATCAAATTGCATCTCAACTAAATTAACGGTCAGCGTACCAGTACGGGTGTCATGCATTTCAATATGACACTAAAGGACAAGGGTGTACTGATACAGTCCTCAAGCGTATCAGTACGGGCTTGTGTATTTTGAAAATCATGATTCCAGTAGCAAGAGATTGTAGGGGCCATGTTGCGGGGACCTAGGATATCCTAAGTCCTTTACCAGCACCGTCTAGGAGGGTTTATGCTCTAATTTGTTCAAGGAGAGTTACTTTAGATCAGTTATTGAGGGTCAGTCAAGGATCTAGATCGAGGGTTCATAGGGACTCCTTGATTTCTGCTCCTAAAGGGAGTACTGATAGTTTAGCTAGAGCATCGCTTATACCGGCTTGTGAGCATTATGGTTGACATATCTTGGAGTGTGCTTCTTGCTTCAGAGGGCTTGCTATAGGTGCTGGGCACCAGGTCACATAGTGAAAGACTGTCCAGTTATGAATGATAGAACACCAGTTCAGTCTCATAGGTTGACTCCTTCTCGGCATGGTCAGAGTTCTACGATAGTTGGTGCTAGGGCATCATTTGGGTATTAGGGTGGGGGTCCTATGAGATGTTCTATCATTCATAACTGGACAGTCTTTCACCATGTGACCTGGTGCCCAGCACCTATAGCAAGCCCTCCGAAGCAAGAAGCACACTCCAAGATATGTCAACCACAATGCTCACAAGCCGGTATAAGCGATGCTCTAGCTGAACTATCAGTACTCCCCTTAGGAGCAGAAATCAAGGAGTCCCTATGAACCCTCGATCTAGATCCTTGACTGACCCTCAATAACTGATCTAAAGTAACTCTCCTTGAACAAATTAGAGCATAAACCCTCCTAGACGGTGCTGGTAAAGGACTTAGGATATCCTAGGTCCCCGCAACATGGCCCCTACAGTCCTCAACCTGACTCAGTGTCAATCCCTAAAGTTGTTCAAGTGCCTTCGTACTATTGGCTACCTCAGAGAATATCCCAAGTGGGCCCACTGTGACGTGCATCTGAAGGTCAACCTTCAACCTATGTCTAAACCTTTTACACCTCAATTCCTCGATGGCAACTAACTCTAGGTATAGCGACTCAACCATAGAAAATATTATTTATACTCAAACATTATTGGGTCCCCTTAAACTAGATGCAAGAACTGGTCTCTCTCATCCATATGCACCTCACTGATGTACTTATTCCTAAACTCGTCTAAGAAGATATCCTTTGTCGAAAGTGCAGGCTAAAGTCCTAACTCAACTATCTCCCGCCACTCATGTGCATTGCCCTTAATAATGGAGATATTGTAATGAAGGTCATCCTTTGGACTCCCTCTCATCTGTCTCATAATCCTCTAAGTGTCTCTTAACCACTAGTCAGCCTTGATCGCGTCATCTTCACACAAACCTTCAAATTCTTTCGGCCCAAAATGTTGAAGCCTCTCAACATGGGTTTTGTGAGGCATCTCAAATTTCCTTGGGATAGCTTGCACCACTTGCAAGAGAGTAGAGGTAAGAAAACATAGTTGGTTCACCGCTCTACTTCCGATTCCTCCTAGAAAACTCGTGTTCTCAACATCCGGGATAGACTCCTTAAAGAAACCTTCCACTTGAGAGACATGGCTCTCCTTATGACTTTTCTAGTCACGTTTGGCATCACCCGCCGTCAAACTTTTGAAAACACAAGGAAACAAAGCAACACCATCAGGATTCCCAGTCTTAGAAGAGTACAACTTAAATTTAGGGATTGTATTCACTAGACACCTTACTACGACCTCTATACTACCTTAAGGTTTCCTAGAATATGCTAAACCTAAGCTCTGATACCACTAAATATAATAACCTGATCCCTATCGAGATCTAATGTACTACATTCAGGTAACCCAAAACTGACCCATCAAAATTTCCATTTAAAATCATAAGTTTAGCCATTTTCAAAATATGAAATCGTTTATAAATCCATATAATTAAATAAGCATTATAATTAAGTTTACAAAATAAAAGCTCTAAATTTAAAAATATGTATATCAAAATAACATAAGCCCAAAGCTAAATACTAAGCATTGTACACTGAAGCAAAGCGTTGTTGGAAATCCCTTCTTGATATGCTCCTATGCTATCCACCTACTAACCTGCAAATGGAAACAACAATTTTTTCCCAATACCAACATGAAAAAAGAAATCATATTTAAGTCAAAAGCATGCCCTATGTACCAATACACCTGTTAATGTATCGCTACCTAGTCAGCCATACTGGTACCTATTTTACCTGTACCAATATGCCCTTTTATTCTCCCAAAACTCTATTTTCCAGTAGCAAAATAGGCATCGATACGGCCTCAGCCATACCGATACACTATGGGGTATACTGATACATCTACATAGTGTATTGATACCTAGTGCAATTTTTGCCCAATGGCTCTTTCTATTTTGAGCAGGTGTACCCATACTAGTGGCCGTGTACCGATACACCTTACACTAGAAGTATATTTAATGCTGGAGATAAAGTCCCCAATAGCTCAAAATTAACCCCAATAGCTATTAACGACCACAAACACCTTAGAGGGTTTAAAAGACCTCTCCAAGTAGCCATGCAACAAAAAAACAACTTGTCAGCATTCATGTATTGAGAAAGCAAGTTTTGTGCATAAATTGACATATTTCGTGTAGAAAACACTAGTGAGCCAAATTTTCACAATTGCTCAACTGTTTAGGATTTTGGGTGTGTGCTTAATTTGCAAACTCTTTGCCTAATGAGGTTTTCCTAGTTTGCAACATTTGTTTTTCTCTTGTAAGAGATTGTTTACAAGACTTTAGGGTATAAGTCTTGGTTGTAAGGGTTATCTCCTTGATCCCGAAAAAATGGAAAGACAAATTAGTGGATTTGTGGAAAATCCTTAGTGTGGATAACTATCCGGTTGATTGTTTGAGCCTCCCAACAATTGGTATCAAAGCTTTGTCTCTTCACCGCGAACCATTCGATCATCACTCCATAACTCACGATAACCCGGCCTACACTATCTTATTTGATTACATCTTTATTTTATTTATTGCTCTTAGTTTACTTGTTAATTAGAACTCCTATTATCAATTGTGTTTTTATTTTCACAGTGCAGTAACTTAAGCAAAATGGCCCAAACCAATCCCTTTGGAGACGATACTTGATACTCATATCACTTTTACTTGCGACGTGTATACTTGCACAATTGCGTAGCACTTATTACACGCAACAATGATATGCACCATTTGTCTTTGATACATTAAATTAGATAACTTGTGTAATAAGAAATCGTAATTTTGACATGTTATATGTGATGCCTTGAATACCAAGTAATTCATGAATATAATATGATATGCTTAAATATCTTATATGCGAAGAAACTTATGATAAATTGTGATTGATGACTTGAATAGCAAGAAATTTCATGTTAAAAAGAATAAAATTTTGAGGATTTATAAGATAAACCCTGATTTAATGTAATAACTTGTATGCCATGAAATGTATATGTAATTGATTTATATATATGCTTGATATTTAAGTATGAAGATATGAAAATGTATATAATTACATGTGATCAATTGTTTTGATGCATTTATTTCAATCAGATTCTTCATGCTCTATGTATACTCGAGATAGACATATTTTATTCTAAAATTTTGCTAACTACTTATTCAAACTTGGAACTATTATTGACTCAAAAGGTTATGGATAAGAAACAATGAAGTTTACTAACTAGATTAGAGAATCATTTGATAACTTACATAATAAGTAGCATTGCTTTTATGGAGTCTATTTGCTTGCTTGATTTTAAGATAATTAGGCTATTTTTGAGTGTGATAATGGTAATTTCTGGTTCCAAGGTCATAAGAAATCTAGGGTGATTAAACATGACTTAAACTTACTGATTAATAGGACTACTTGTATGGTGAGGTTTGAATAAGTTTGATTTCAATCAAAGAATTGAGCTAAGTACTATGTATTAGTTTTATTATGAAATAAACACATTAAGAGTTCGTTAAACCTGAGATAAGGTTGTAAAGGAAGTAGATGATTACAAGACTTTGAAAGTTCGAGTTAAAGTATCTAGTAAATTGATCTAATAAAGAAATCACTTAATAACTTGTATGATAAGTAGTGTATTGCCTTAATCTTACTTGCATTTTTCTTTGAGCAAGGAAATCAGATTATTTGAATGCTTAGAGTAAACTGGCTGATGTCCTGCCTTGATAACCTACATGGAAAAAAATGGTTGTCTTCATAAAAGTTGTAATTGCTTGTAATGTAAGAATCTATGATATGATAAAATAAGGTATTAATCCGAATAATTGCTTAATTAAGTGAGAAACTCGTATAACCAATGTTGTTTTAACGTAAGGGATATGTATAGAACCTGTTGATAGTTAATCGTATGCATGTAAAATTTCTTTAAGCTACCTCACTAAGCAATTGCTAACCTTATACTTTCTAATATTTCAGGGTAATCTTGCCTTCGTTTATCTTGAAAGCTTGTACGAGATCACAAGGATCATGATATATGTTTGTAATCTCTTAGTGTACTCCTAGTTTGTGGCACATAGTGGTTAAGCATGCATTGATTTATTAGATATCTTTTACGGCTTATCATGTATATAAGCCTAACGAGTATTCAAGTTTGTAATGGGCCTTTATTATTTCTTGGTGATTGCATGCTGCATATGATTTAATAGTTAGCAAGATTCAGTAGTTAATTAATAGCTGAGTTATGCTAGTGATATATTTGAATGTTTTCCCATCTTAGAAATCACGTTATTTATGATGCTTTAATGGATTTGGACCATGAATGATTTTTGTAGGACACCTTATAACTTGAATAAGATTAGAAGTTATAAACAAAAAAAATTGTTGTGTTAAAAACTAGTGATTATGGTATATTGAATATGATTTATTGATTAATCCTCTTGATGGAAAGTGTGTGGAAAATTCATATATGTAAATTATTAAGTTAAACCTTAAGTAAATGTAGTACAGTTAAAAGGGGCTAGTTTAATGGTTATAATAAATAAACGTTTAAATGTCAATGACTTACATCTTTGATCATGCTATGCAAAGGTTATATGTGTCTGTCTAGGTTTGAATTACGCATCGAATTATCTTAATCTCTATAAATAATCTGTAATGTCTCGAATGTTTATTCATTGATCAAGTTATGTTATGCATATGATGTTCAAATGCTTACCATGATTATATGTTTCGTAGTAATAAACATTGTTGTCTTAAGTGCTTAAATTATAAGAGCAAGTTATGTGATAAGTGTTCAAAAGTACTATTTTTCTTACCCTTTTTACTCATATTATTGTTAGACTTAGGCTCATATTAGTTGCATAATTAGCCATTCATGCATTAATCCATGTTTCCTTCCATCGTTGAGCTTGATTACATAACTTGGTAGTTTTTGTGGGAAAAGATGCTGCTTTGGTGTGTTTTGTGTGTATGTGCAGGATCACTTGCCAAAGCAAGGCTAGAGCTAGTTGCCAGGGCAATGCATGAAGGAGATGCCGAGCTAGTTGCCAGGGCAATGCATGAAGGAGACGTCGAGCCAGTTGCCAGGGCAATTGTCGAGATGAGCAAAGGTGATATGGTAATCGAAATTGATGACTAAACAAGCCCAAGATGACGTGGAGCAAAGCCCAAACCCAAAGGAATTTGATTTCCATGAAGAGATTAAAGAAGAATTAAATTCCAAGAAGATAGGAGAAGTTCTAGTAGGAATATAATTATAATAAAGAATTATATTCTTTAAAGATAATTTAATTCCAACTTAACTTCCTCCTCAAAGAAGGACTTTGGCCTAGCCCTATAAATAAGAAGGGAATTTCGACAATCCAAGAGCGAGCAAGAGAGGGGAATTTCAACAACACCAAGGAAGGCAAGAGGAGAGAATTTTCGACAAGCATCTAGGGCAAGGAGGATTTCGACAAGCCTCCTTCTTCATCTTTTTCTTTCTTGTTCGATTGGGTTCATGCTAGGGTTATTTATGTTGTGTTTCTTTGGAACCTAGCCTGAACTAAATCTATTTGGCTATGGTTATTGTGTTTTGTGGTTGTGAGAAACTATTGGTTTTTGTTTAGGTAATTAGAGTTTGTACTTTTCTATTCAAGGTTTATTCATTCTTGGTTTTTATTCTTGTTTGCGAGTGAATTGGGAGAGGATCTCGTGATTTCATCTATTTATCTAATATCGGGAGAGTTAGATTCAAGAAACGAATGAATATGATCTTTATTTAATCTATTGATGGTGAAGATTAATCTGGCTTAGGAATAAGTCAAGGATTTCAATGGCTAAGAGGAGCGCAAGATTGGTTGTTGTTCACCCTTGATTCACGCAGGGATGTATTATCAAGGCATGCACAAGTAGCTAGATTTTCGACTTAGGGATAAGAAGAAACCATTGAAGAACGCTCTGACGAACCTTGAAGGTTGCTGCCCAGACGCCCAAGTAGTTTCCCAACTAGTTGCCCGGGCAACCATCGATTAGTTGCCAAGGCAACCCCATTGTGCAAGTTGCCACGGCAACTGAGTTGCCCGTGCACTCTTTTACTAAGACGATCCAATCGGCTATCACACCTAAACTCACGATAACCTGGCCTATCTCTCTCTCATTTGATCTCATCTTTTCTTTTACTTTATTGCTTTCTAGTTTAGTTATTAGTTAAACTCCTATAATCCTTTATTTGTGTTTTTACTTTTCACAGTGCAGGAGACTAGATTCTTGAAGTGGCACCAATCCCTGTGGAGACGATATCTTTTATACTATAACTTGCAACGTGTATACTTGTACAATTGCGTAGCACTTATTATGCGCAACAAGTTTTTGGCGCCGTTGCCCGGGATTGGCAATAGCGACTTTGTTTTTATTTTCTTGCACTTTCTTTTTTTTACTTTTATTGTTTAAGATTCAAAGGGCTAACAAACTTTGGTTTTGCATTAGTATATGACCATGGCGAGACCGACTACACCAGAATATCCCTTTGATCCAGAAATCGAACGAACCTTACAAAGACTTAGACGAAGGATAAGAGTAGCAATGGCTAACCAAGACGGTAATATGAATCAAGATGTTCGAGCAGGAGGAGGAGTGATTCTTGCATGAAATAGAACTATTCGAGACTATCTTGAAGAAGATCTTGATGGACTTAACCCAGGAGTTGTCGCACCTGAAATTGAAGCCTACCACTTTGAGTTGAAACCAGTAATGTTTAATATGATCAACACAATAGGTCAATTTGGCGGCTCAGCAACTGAAGATGCACGGAAACATCTGAAATCTTTCCTCGAGATTTGCAACTCGTTTAAAATACACGGAGTCACCCCCGATGTCTTACGATTAAGATTATTCCCCTATTCACTGAGGGATAGGGCAAAAGCATGGTTGAATAGCATTCCTTCCGGATCAATAGCATCTTGGACCGATATTTGTCGTGATTTCCTTGCTCGGTTTAATCCTACAAATTTGACTGATAAGCTTCGTAACGACATTACTTCTTTTCAGCAGGCAGATGATGAATCCATGTACGAGGCTTGGGAGCGATATAGAGAACTTCTACACAAATGCCCCCTACACGGATTCCCGGTGTGGACTCAAGTAACAATGTTTTACAACGCCGCGAATACACCAACAAGGATGATGCTAGATGCATCGACAAACGGCATACTCCTAGATAAGTCACCGGAGGAAGCAATGCAAATTTTAAACAGGCTAGCCAAGAATGATTATCAATTCCCATCTACTAGAAGAGGAGGAGTTAGACGCCAAGCCACAATACATGAACTAGGATCATCAGATTCAATTTCGGCACAATTGGCCACTTTAACCAAGATGGTCCAGAACATGCAAAAACCAAACAACACACATAAAGTCAAGGTAATGGATTCTTTTTGTGAGTTATGTGGTGATAACCATAATTCTTCTGAATGTATGCAGAATCCGGAATCCATCTTCTATGTGGGGAATTACAATCGGAACAACAATGTGATGTCCAATACATACAATCCAGCTTGGAAGAAGCACCCAAATTTTTCATGGAGTAATCCCAACAATGCTCTAAACCAGAACAATCAGAATGCACAAGCATCGGGATTCCAGCAGAATATGCCACGGCAACAGTTGCCGCAGCAACAACCGACAACATCTAGTTCTTTGGAAAATTCTCTAAATGCTTTTATGATGAAAACTGAATCTTATATGGCTGAGAATAGTAACTTCATAAATAGAATTGATGCTTTTATTAACAGGACCGATATGAGATTGCAAAACCAAGAGGCGGCAATCAAATCATTGGACAATCAAGTCGGACAGTTTGCTCAAAATATGAATACTAGACCACAAGGAGGTTTACCTAGCGATACTGAAGTCGCAAGAGGAACTGGCCATGAGCAATGCAAGGCAATCACCACTAGAAGTGGCCAACAACTTAGAGAGGTTCAAACCTGGTCATCAAACAAAACTCCACAAAAAAATCAAGATGAACCTAGCGGCAAAGCCTCAGATGCTGAACCAGGAATTGCCGCGGCAACCGGCACTAAGCATGCCTCGGCAACCGACGATAAATATGCCTCAGCAACTTGCGATAAGCATGCCTCGGCAACCCCAGTTGATAACGCCTCGGCAACTCCAGTTGTCCCAGCAATGCCGTCAATCAGGTTTCAAACTAATGAAAGGATCGAAGATATCTGACTTCCACCACTATTCCCACAAAGGTTGAAGCGACAAAAACAAGAATACCAATTCAAGAAGTTTCTTGATATCATAAAGCAAGTCCACATCAAATTGCCATTGGTGGAAGCAATTGAACAAATGCCGAACTATGCCAAGTTTCTTAAAGACATTGTGTCCAAGAGAACAAGGCTAGGAGAGTTTGAAACAGTTGCCGCAATAGAGGGATGCATGGCAATATTGCACAATCGTATGCCACCCAAGTTGAAGGATCCCGGAAGTTTCACAATACCCTATTCCATTGGAAACCTCTATGTCGAGAAAGCACTATGCGACCAAGGGGCTAGCATAAACTTGATGCCTAAATCGGTTTTCCAGAAACTAGGAATCGGGAAGGCAAGACCTACAACAGTTATGCTGCAGCCAGCCGACAAATCCTATGCGCATCCAGAGGGAAAAATAGAGGACATACTGGTAAAAGTTGATAAATTTATTTTTCCCGCTGACTTTATTGTTTTGGATTGTGAAGCAGATGAGCATGCACCCATCATTCTTGGGAGACCATTCCTAGCAACAGGGAGAACCTTGATCGATGTTGAAAAGGGAGAACTCACAATGAGGGTGAATGACCCGCAAGTTAAACTAAATGTGTTCCAAACACTAAGGCATGCCGATGATCCAGAAGAATGCCAACTTCTTCATGCCACGGTAGAGTTTAACTTCAATGAGGAATTTAGTTGCCTCGGCAACTACATTGCCGATCAAGAGGAAGCAAATTGGCTAGTCAATCGACCAGGTACATACTTTGAACCACTGATTACTCAGGTAAGGAAGATAAGCTCGAAAAACCCTCTATTGAACAACCACCGATTCTTGAGTTGAAACAATTGCCAGAGCAACTAAAATATGCATACTTAGGAACCGATAATACATTGCCTGTAATTATTTCTTCTAAGTTATAGCCTGAGAAGGAAAAGAAGTTGATCAAGATGTTGAAGCTACACAAAAAGGCAATAGGGTGGACAATTGCCGACTTGAAGGGAATTAGCCCGGCAGTGTGCATGCACAAGATTTTGTTGGAAGATGATCACAAACCTTCAATTGAGGCCCGAGGGAGACTGAATCATGCCATGAAAGGGGTTGTAATGAAAGAAATCATCAAGTGGCTTGACGCCAGCATTATATACCCTATCTCTGATAGTACGTGGGTAAGTCCGGTATAATGTGTACCGAAAAAGGGAGGTATAGCAGTGGTAAGTAATGAAAATAATGAACTCATTCCAACCAGGACTGTGACCGGTTGGAGGGTTTGTATGGATTATCGAAAGCTAAACAAAGCCACCAGGAAAGATCACTTCCCATTACCCTTTATTGATCAAATGCTTTATCGTCTTGCAGGTAAACCCTTTTATTGTTTTCTTGATGGTTATTCAGGTTACAATCAAATTGCCATAGCACCAGAAGATCAAGAAAAGACAACCTTCACATGCCCATACGGTACTTATGCCTTCCGAAGGATGCCGTTCGGATTATGTAACGCCCCGGCAACCTTCTAAAGATGCATGATGGCACTCTTTTCAGACATGGTTGAAGACTTCCTTGAGATCTTCATGGATGATTTTTCTATTTTTGGTTATGACTTCGACAGTTGTCTCGAAAATTTAGAGAAGGTGTTGGCAAGATGTGAAGAAACTGATTTAGCCTCAATTGGGAGAAATGTCATTTTATGGTAGATGAAGGAATAGTGCTCGGCCACAAGATTTCATCTAAGGGAATTGAAGTAGACAAAGCCAAGGTGGATGTGATTGAGAGATTACCCCCACCAAGTTCGGTTAAATGAATTCGAAGCTTTCTTGGACATGCAGGTTTTTACAGGAGGTTCATTCATAATTTTTCTAAAATAACTAAACCTTTGTGCAATTTGTTTGAACAGGATAAAGTCTTCGATTTTGATGATTCTTGAACCCAAGCATTCAAAACCCTAAAGGAAAAACTTGCCTCCGCACCCATTGTCGTTCCACCAGATTGGACGCTACCTTTGAGCTCATGTGTGATGCAAGTGATTTTGTGGTAGGAGCAGTCTTAGGCCAACGCACAGGTAAGACCTTCCATGTGATATACTACGCTAGTAAAACTCTTAATAGTGCTCAAGTGAATTACACAACAACGGAGAAAGAGTTACTAGCTGTAGTTTGCGCATTTGACAAGTTTCGATCCTATTTGATTGGTACAAAGGTAATTGTTCATACAGACCATTCGGCAATCAAATATATATTTGCTAAAAAGGATGCCAAACCTCATTTGATTCGTTGGATATTACTTTTACAATAATTTGATATTGAAATTAAGGATAGGAAAGGAACAGAAAATCAAGTGGCCGATCACTTATCACGTTTAGAACGCAATAGGGAGGAGGATGCAAATCTAGAGATATGCGATGCATTCCCGGATGAACAAATTTTAGTTGCCTCGGCAACCATGGACGCACACGCCTCGGCAACTCGACGCCACAACAGCCTTTGACGTGCACGCCTTGACAATTTTGGGAGCAGTCACCACGGCAGCACATGCCTCGGCAATACCCTGGTACACGGATTTAGTTAATTTCCTTGTTTGTGGTATTTTAACTTATGGCCTTACTCACCAAGGGAAGAAGCGGTTCTGCCATGATGCTAAGCATTACTTTTGGGATGAGCCTCTTTTGTTTAAACAATGTGCAGATCAGGTTATACGTCGATGTGTCCCTGAAGAAGAGCAACAGAATGTACTCCGGCAATGCCATTCTTCACCCTATGGAGGACATTTTGGAGGAACTCGTACCGCGGCCAAAGTTTTGCAATTCGGTTTGTATTGGCCAACATTGTACAAAGATGCCCAAGACTTTTACAAGCAATGTGATCGTTGCCAGAGGATGGCAATATCTCTAGACGACATGAGATGCCGCTCCAGAACATCATCGAGGTAGAATTATTCGATGTATAGGGGATCAATTTTATGGGACCTTTCCCATCTTCATTCGGCAACCTCTACATTCTACTTGCCGTCGACTACGTGCCTAAATGGGTTGAGGCAGCTGCAGTTCCCAACAACAATTCCAAGACCGTGCAACGATTCTTGCAGAAAAACATATTTACACGGTTTGGGATGCTGAGAGCAATTATCAGTGACGAAGGCAAGCATTTTGACAACAGACTAATTGCCAAGATGTTGCAACGCTTCGGCATATCACACATGATCGCCACGGCATATCACCCACAAACCAACGGGCAAGCAGAAATTTCCAACCGGGAATTGAAGGGTATACTCGAGAAAGTTGTAAATCCCTCTAGGAAGGATTGGTCATTAAGACTAGATGACGCGCTTTGGGCATATCGCACTGCATTCAAAACACCCTTAGGTATGTCCCCCTTCCGACTTGTCTATGGCAAAACATGCCATCTACCGGTGGAAATCGAACACAAGGCATACTGGGCAATCAAGACCATGAATATGGATTAGGAAAGTGCCGGACAAAAGCGTTTGTTGGACCTCAATGAGATAGAAGAATTTCGTGCACTCGCCTATAACAATGCACGAATCTACAATGAGAAAACAAAGCGATGGCATGACAAGAAACTATTGCCGCGGCAATTCATGCCAGGGCAACTAGTTCTCTTATTCAATTCTCGGCTAAAACTTTTCCCGGGAAAGCTGAAATCAAGATGGTCGGGACCATTCGAAGTTGTCAAACCATTCTTTCATGGTGATGTGATAATCAAGTCCATCTCTGACAACCATGAATTCAAAGTTAATGGACAAAGATTGAAGTACTACAATGGTGCCCATGTGGAACGTATCAAAGAAGTGGTCAACTTAGGAGATGCATGGGCATGCTCTCCTTTTGATATTTTTATTTTACTTTTTTATTTATTTATTTTTCTTTTATTATTATTTTTATTTTTCAATTATTATTTTTTATTTTATTTTTTTTCTTTCTTTCTTCGAATTTTTATTATTATTATTTTTTTTATTATTTATTATTTATGATTATTATTAATTTTTAGGATAAATTTTATTTTTTTAAGTCAAGAATCCTTTTATACATCATTATTTATTTTCTTTTATCTTTAATCCTTATTTGAGTTGTTTTTGAATTGTAGTAAAAAAAAGTTCAAGATAAAGAGGAATTTTAATCCAAGTAGGAAAACATCTTCAACAAGGAAACTAATGGGCTGAATCTAAGGCTTATATAAAGCCTCCAATTCACCCTAATCACAACCCCTTGTCGTCAACTTCTCCCTCACCCTAAACCCTTTTTTCGTTTTCCCCTAATCCCACCCACCATATTCACCACCTATCTTTTTTATAAAACCCATCACCATTAACACATTCCTATTTTTTATCTTGCAACTTTTTAGTTTCTTTTCTTTTATTTGTTTTTACAAAACTCACAACCAAGATCATCCATGGCATCCAAGATTAAATTTTTAGTTCATCCAAGTTCCTCCAAAGAACCAAGATACAAGAAGTTTGCTACACCGGTGGTTCAAGAAAGATTTCAATCCAAGTTTGAAAGCCGGAAGTTCATGAAGAACAAGGCTTTGAATACTCCAACTCTCATCAAGATTTCGGCCTTGAACCATTCATCTTCGAGAGGATTGCACATCAAAAGTGGCAAATCTTTTGGCATCAACCGGAACCGGGTAACATCTAATGGGTAAGAGAATTCTATGCTCACTCACCTAACCCAGATAATCCTTATGTTTTTGTTCGTGACAAGGCCATACTCATAAGTCCCGAAAATGTCAACACCTTTTACGGGCTTTACATTGAGAATGACGAGCATCAAGCCTTCGTTGATCAAATCACGCCCAAGCAACTCGATAAGGTGCTTCAAGAACTCACTCAACCGGGAACTCATTGGAACGACGGTAAATACATGGGCACGGTAAATCGCCTTCATCTTAAACCCGAGGCAAAACTATGGAATAAGTTTGTTAAAGCTTCTTTAATTCCCACCATACACAATACTACCGTTGATATACCACGTCTTTTGCTCATACATTCTATTTTGCATAATCGCATCATTAACATTGGAAAAATTATTTGTGATGAGATTTTTGTATGCAGCTCAAAAGATAAGGGTTCTCTTTTCTTCCCTTGCTTAATTTCTAATCTTTGCAAGGAGATGCATGTCCCAAGTTAGTCCACCGATGAAAAGGCCCTACCAATGTCCGATTGGAATCAAGCACTAATCCGAAAGTTAATGGGAGAGGCACCGGGAAATTCTTCAAGGCCTCCAATTGCCACGACAACTCCTACAGCCCCGGCAATCCCTAATGCCCAAGCACCTAACGCCCGGGCAACTCGGCCATTAACACCGGGACACTTTGAAGCATTCTTGCACCCATTGGCAAGCCACCTAAGGCAAATTGAAGACTGGCAACTAATGTTCATGCGGTACGTGAAGAAGCACAACAATGCCATCACCCAAGTCATCCTAGAAAAGTACCCGGACAGTCGCTTGCCATTCCCAATCTTTCCTGCTGAGATCCTTGCCCCGGCAACCAATGAAGCTGATGCCACGGCAACCAACCCTGAAGACGCCATGGCAACCAAAGCTAAAGACATCCCGGCAACCACTGAAAAAGCCAAAGGTAAAGCACCTATGCCTGAATCAACTCCTACAAAATCATTTTCTAATTTTTCAAATTCGGACGAGTACTCCATTGAACCAACAAAGACCGCACCAATTGAATCCTCCAAGCGAAAAGCCAATGACATTGATGAAGAGGACGATGAGGACAACCCCGTACGAGGACCGATTCCACCACCGGCAACAAGGAAACAACCATCGCATTCAAGCAAGAGAATCAAGACACCGACCAAAAGGAAACTAATCATCTACGATGACGAACTCTCGGAGTAAGTCCTCGTATGCATTTTATTTTTCGTTATTTTTATTTTTCTTTCATGCATGCATTGAGGACAATGCCTCACTCGAGTTTGGGGGGGATTGTTATTAGTAGTTAACATGTTTAGTTACATTCATCTTAAGTATTACATTTAGGATACATAAATTGCTTGCCATGCCTTTAATTGGAACAAGAATTGCTTAGATTTGATGAATATCCGATGATGACTTTGCCAATGCACTTAATTGATAGAATTTTTATTCTAGGATAACCATGGAAAAACTTAGAATTTTACTATGATGCTAAATTTGATGAAACACTGTTGTGGTTTGATTGATTTAAGGAATTCTAGTGAACTTTGGTTGATAATTAACAAATTGGGGGATTAGGATAAAAATTGGATGAATGCTAGAGGTGCCTGAAATTGGCTCTAGCATGTGCTAAAAAATTGATCACTAGAGGTGCCCGAAACTGGCTCTAGTATGTGTTAAAAAAATTTATCGCTAGAGGTGCCCGAAACCGGCTCTAGTCAAAAAAATTAACTTAAGAAAACTAAACACTAGAGGTGCCCAAAACTGGCTCTAGTTAAATCATGTTAAAAAGAACCCAATGAAGTAATTTGAAAACCTATTGTTTGCATAGAATCTGAAAAATCAACTTGCACACAACTCCGCACACACTCACAAGCATTATAGTTTGATTCCGAGTAACTGCTAATTTTTCCGGAAAAAAAAAGCCAATCATACTTTGTGCCCCGGTTCAGAGAATTGAAATCAAGTTCAAAGCTAAGTTTGTGAAAATTGAAGTCTTGGCAGGTAATTATGAGTTTGCATTGCTTGAGGACAAGCAATAGTTCGAGTTTGGGGGTGTGATAAGTGTTGAAAAGTACTATTTTTCTTACCCTTTTTACTCATATTATTGTTAGACTTAGGCTCATATTAGTTGCATAATTAGCCATTCATGCATTAATCCATGTTTCCTTCCATCGTTGAGCTTGATTACATAACTTGGTAGTTTTTGTGGGAAAAGATGCTGCTTTGGTGTGTTTTGTGTGTATGTGCAGGATCACTTGCCAAAGCAAGGCTAGAACTAGTTGCCAAGGCAATGCATGAAGGAGATGCCGAGCTAGTTGCCAGGGCAATGCATGAAGGAGACGCCGAGCCAGTTGCCAGGGCAATTGTCGACAAGAGCAAAGGTGATATGGTAATCGAAATTGATGACTAGACAAGCCCAAGATGACGTGGAGCAAAGCCCAAACCCAAAGGAATTTGATTTCCATGAAGAGATTAAAGAAGAATTAAATTCCAAGAAGATAGGAGAAGTTCTAGTAGGAATATAATTATAATAAAGAATTATATTCTTTAAAGATAATTTAATTCCAACTTAACTTCCTCCTTAAAGAAGGACTTTGGCCTAGCCCTATCAATAAGAAGGGAATTTCAACAGTCCAAGAGAGAGCAAGAGAGGGGAATTTCGACAACACCAAGGAAGGCAAGAGGAGAGAATTTTCGATAAGCATCTAGGGCAAGGAGGATTTCGACAAGCCTCCTTTTTCATCTTTTTCTTTCTTGTTCGATTGGGTTCATGCTAGGGATTATTTATATTGTGTTTCTTTGGCTACGGTTATTGTGTTTTGTGGTTGTAAGAAACTATTGGTTTTTGTTTAGGTAATAAGAGTTTGCACTTTTCTATTCAAGGTTTATTCATTCTTGGTTCTTATTCTTGTTTGCGAGTGAATTGGAAGAGGATCTCGTGATTTCATATATTTATCTAATATCGGGAGAGTTAGATTCAAGAAACGAATGAATATGATCTTTATTTAATCTATTGATGGTGAAGATTAATCCGGCTTAGGAATAAGTCAAGGATTTCAACGGCTAAGAGGAGCGCAAGATTGGTTGTTGTTCACCCTTGATTCACGCAGGGATGTATTATCAAGGCATGCACAAGTAGCTAGAGTTTCGACTTAGGGATAAGAAGAAACCATTGAAGAACGCTCTGTCGAACCTTGAAGGTTGCTGCCCAGACGCCCAAGTAGTTGCCCAGGCAACCATCGATTAGTTGCCAAGGCAACCCCGTTGTGCAAGTTGCCACGGCAACTGAGTTGCCCGTGCACTCTTTTACTAAGACGATCCAATCGGTTATCACACCTCAACTCACGATAACCTGGCCTATCTCTCTCTCATTTGATCTCATCTTTTCTTTTACTTTATTGCTTTCTAGTTTAGTTATTAGTTAAACTCCTATAATCCTTTATTTGTGTTTTT
The DNA here is from genome assembly GCA_019671005.1 of Hibiscus mutabilis. NCBI lineage: Eukaryota > Viridiplantae > Streptophyta > Magnoliopsida > Malvales > Malvaceae > Hibiscus > Hibiscus mutabilis. The sequence goes on along the minus strand of CM033720.1, from coordinate 35,558,905 downwards.
ACTTTTCACAGTGCAAGAGACTAGATTCTTGAAGTGGCACCAATCCCTGTGGAGACGATATCTTTTATACTATAACTTGCAATGTGTATACTTGCACAATTGCGTAGCACTTATTACTCGCAACATTATGGACTGGTAATTGAAGTGACTTTACTTAATATATGTATATGTTGTTTGCTTGTGATAAAGTTGAAGACCTACCCAACTTATAAAAAGTTTTAAATTACCCTGAATTCTATTTGTATGTTTATTTCTGAAGTGTTAAGTTGTCATATGTTTGCTTCAATATTGTATGTTTGATTCGTAACACTTCCTAATTCGGTTTTCTCCTAAGTCGGGTTGGGGGTGTTTCACAAGGCGACTCTTTATAGTGCACTATCAATCCTATGGCCGGCCAACTATATCCGATAACATTTTTAAACCACACCCCTTGCCAATATAATTCACAATTAACCACATACCACACTATTTTTATATGCATTAAACCAAACCTTTTTCCAAAGCAACAAACCATGCTTTTAACCAAGTATTTCCACATACTTACAAGGATCACTTACCATATGCATCCTTCAACATTTCATGATTAAGAACAGTATCCCACATACTCTAAAACATGCTTAAAAAGTAGGTACCATGTAATTCAAAACAAGTGCATAAAACCATTTCATAAAAGCATGATCGAGGGAGAAAACCACTTTATACTTACTTCCGAGTTTAAACCAGAGTTTCAAGCTAAGTTTAAACCCCCATAAACCACCTTTAAACCATTTCAAAACTAAAATCCACGTTCTCACTCACAGATAAACCACAATTCGGCAATGCAAACTCAAGCGTCCGAAGCCTCCAAAGCTTCACCGATAGCTTCCGGACCAGCCTCTCCTGTTTTAACCACATAACAACAAAATATTAATGCATCTCAATGCAATCAAACCACTGCAGCAACATTCCTTACAAAACATCAACAATCTTTTCACAATTACCCAACCGCAACAACTGAAATCATCATCTAACTATATCCAACCACAACCCGGCCACAACCAATCAATATAACACTTCCATTAACATCAAAAAACACTTAAAAATAGGATTACGTCATCCTTATATTCCAGCAACTAAACAACCACCACAACACCTCAAATACACAATTATAACGACCTAAATAATTAGGGATTCAAGGAGTTTCAAGATTCCAATGTTAAAAACAACTTATCAAAATTATAAAACATCCAATACATGTTTAAAATCAATCCTCAACACCAAAAAATATATCCAATATGGATTTCCCTCAATTTCATCAATTAACCCCAATTTAATCAAATAATCATCATAAAAACATAAAATCAGATTATAAATCATAAATTAAGGATCAAATACTTGGGAATATCAATAAAGAACCATTCAATAGAGGAGAAAAATGAACCTTACCTCTATTGTATGATTTCTCCCTCAATTGATTGATTAAAGCTTGAAAAATAAAGGATTTCAAAGAGATTTTGTAAATCAAAGATGAAGAATCATTTATAAATCAATAATTCAAGAAAGTAGATCTATCGCCTCTAAAATTTGATGAAATCAAGAGTGTTTGTCAGAATAGAAGTTGAGAGAAAAGTTTACGTCAAATCTTATAAAAATTAATAACTACTTTTTATTATAAAAACCTCTTTTAAATTAGTAATAAATCATATGTTAAACCTTAATTGAGGGAAAAACCACCACTCAAAATTTTGTAAAATAGCTCCCTAAGGATTCTAAGAATTTGACCCCTTTTCAAATTAGTCACCATTTAAAACAGTTTTAAGACCTTACATTTTGAAAACCAACCAAAATGTTACCCTTCCAATTTAAATTTTCTAAAATTGATTTCACCAAAGTCATTTATATAGTAAATTTTAACCATTTTTCTATATTTTAACTCACTCAAAAATATTTATTCCCAAATCTGACTCGAATCTCTAACACTATCCACCTGACCGTCTAACTAGAGCTTAAACCGCTAAGCCCAAAACTGGGGCGTTACACGCTTTTATATTGTTGGACAATAGACTGCTACAAAATGAGGCGTTAGCACTGATTGGAGAATAATAAAATAATCAAACAAAATGATAACCGTGTCGTGGTATTAGCCACTACCTTAGAAGTGAATTCGCCTCGATGTGTGTAATCACTACAATGGAAGAACGACCCCCTAAGGTTAGTACAACTCTCCAAATTTCGTACACCCAAAAGATGAAGTGGACACTGGTGGTACTACTCTTCTCTCAAGAGTTAGGGGCGATCGAGCTATGACTTTGACGAAGAGGCATGATCTAAAGAGTTAGAGGTGATCAAGCTACAACTCTGACGAAGAGGCATGATCTGAGGAGTTAATTGATGACGATCAAGCTAGGACTCTGACGAAGAGGCATGATCTGAGTTATTGGTGGTGATCAAATTACAAATCTGAAGAAGAGGCATGATCTAAAAAGGAGATTTGATCAAGCTACAATTATGACAAAGAGTCATGATTTGAAAGATTTATTGATCCATTACACCACTGACGATGAGTCAAGATCTGAAGAATAGAGGTTGATCCAGTACACCACTAATAGAGAGTCGAGATCTGAAGAATAGAGGTTAATCAGCTACACCACTGATGGATAGTGAGATCTGAGGAAAAAATGATGAGCTACACCACTGACGATGAGACAATATCTGACGAATAAAAGGGATATAATCCGCTACACCATTGTCGATGGGGCAGGACCTGGAAAATAGAAGTAAACAATAGTTAGTAATTGTTTACTTAGAGTTTTGAATTTTGATTTGCCTTTCTTTGCTTGGAGGATTCGCCATTTCGTGGTGGGCGTCGTTATACTTTCTCTTTGAGGTTTCAACTTCTTTGTTGGTCCGGTTTCCCTTCATAGCTGAGGGCTTGCCAATTTGTTATTGTCCTTCAAGATTGAGGCTTTTCATCATGAACCTATTTGTTATGTATGAATGAAGTAAATGCACTTAACCTGAATGCATCTAACTTGATGTGTAATGTATGCATTTAATGCATGATGAGTTGAATGGCATGATGTTGATATGAATGACATGCAATGCAGTTGACCATGATGTTGATTCAAAGGGGATGCCTCATTACTCCCTTGTTATATTGGTGGCTCGGTCTTTTTTTTGCCCTAATCCTATCTCGTATACCGGATGTAGGGCTTTTGTCTTATGTGCGTTGATGCCCCAATCTCTTGTGGGTTTGACCATCTTCTTTTGAAATGTTACCTTTCTAGGGGAGGTCAACTAGTGAATGTTTTCTTTAGCTGAAGCAGCGATCTGAGGGCTCCTTTGTTGTTGGTCCCTATACTTTTTAACTTATTTGTAAGTAATGTAGAGAAATATTTTATTTTAAATCTAAGACTACATGTTCTGATTTCAATGTAAGATGCTTATTAAGAAAATTAGGATTTTCTTTTCAGATTGTAAAAATATCCACCTAGATTGAATGCCCCGAATATCAAGTGCACGAGCAACACTAAAATGACTTATCGAGGATTTCCCCAAGCAGAGCTTGTGTCTAGAAGACCTCGAAAGCTGAATTGATGTTTGAAGATGTGAAGTGCATTTTAAGCTATTTCGATGCTTGACCATTTTTCCTTTGGTAAGTTTATTCATTTTTGTCTTATTTTTGTTTGGGGAATTCAATTCATCACACTCTTTTGGCTCGAAATAAATGATGGAGCAAACAATAAATTCTCGAGCTACTCAACATTGTCATGATTTTGAAAATATTACCATCACTCATGAAGTGAAGGATCTCGATTAGAATGGGTCAGCGGAGTGCCTCAAAAATTCCACACTCTTATCCGAAAATGCCTATTACCCGATTTCGAACATTGGAGTGCTTTTTGATTAATTTTGGAAAAATGCCTATTATCAGGCTTTGAAGTGCTTTTTGGAAAATGCCTATTACTAGGCTTTGAACATTAAATTGCATTGATTTTTTATTATTGCTCCTTAATATGAAATGCGAGTCGCACCTTTGTAATCTCCGCAGCTTAGGATTTCAATTAGACACAGTCTACTAGGGCTCAACCTTCGAGTCAAAAACAATGTCCCTTGTGCAATTGATATATGGAGACCCAATAGACAGATATATTTACAGAATAGAGAGAATTGAAAATTGATTGCATCTTTTTATTGAAACTTTGAATATGTGGCCTTAGGCCATTACAAAAAATGACACCACATTTGGGCCCTCTTTTTTCTTATTTTTTAATGTAAACTTATCGGGGGGTGCTCGGGTGCCCCCCAATGTGGGATCACTTACACTACTTAAAGTGCAAATGTGGGTCATGAAGCTTGTCCCCTTTTTTTGCCAGTTGGGGCATCGTCTTTGTTGAACATGACAGATTTGTTTATTTTGAACAGATGTGATGATGAATGAGAAAATGCATGCATCTAAATGTAATGTTAATGTATAGATGTACAAATGTTGATGCAAGTGGGTAAATTAATGATGAGTGCATTTGTCATACGAATGAATGAGATTAATGTACGATGCGATTATCGTACAAATAAATGAATTTAATGTTGGATGCCGATGCAATCACCATAAAATGCGTAAAGGGAAATAATTGATAATGTACGAATGAATGCAAAAACTGTTGATCGAAAAACATTCTCGCTGAATGACTTTTCATATTGAAGATTGAGTCTTATTATAATGAGGACAGACGATGACTGTCATATAATAAGCATCTAGATTAGCATTTGCCCCACTCGGGCTTCGAAATTCTTTAATTCATCATTACTGACTCTTTCTTCCATTACAAAAGCCCCTAATTTTGAACTGTTCTCAAATCAACACTTTATATGAAAATGTCATGAATATGTACAAAAACAATCTAACAAGCAAGACAAGAATAGGATATTAGTATACAAATATACAAATAAAGAATGAGAGTCGAATAAATACACCAAAGCATCCTAATAGCATGAATTCTAGATTTCTATGGTTGTCCGTGTGGCTCTAAGGGGTGGGCTTCCTAGATTCTCACACATGTGGTTTGGGTTCTAGACGGGTGCTCGAACATATCTTATTATCTACTAAGAGAACAAGAACCTCGATTATGGCCTATGATAGGCTTACAAATTAGATTCGGTTCGAGGGAAAGCAAGACCTAGTGATGTAGAGGGCTGCTCACGTGTCAAAAGGTGTGGATTCCAAAAGTAAATTACCGACCCGTGGAGGGCTACTCACGTGGGTATATGGCATTTCACTCCTACTTAAGGACAAAGCTCAGGTATAGAGCTTGATGAGTATGATGCAATACATAACGGTGATGTTTTAAAAATTAAATGAACAATTAATGGAAGACCACTAATTATCAAAGCACGTTGAGTTAAAATGTATCTTTGAGAAAGAACGTGTAACGATCCAAAATTTAGAATCCGAAGGTCGGGTTAACCTAAAGCATGGGCCTTGATGTTTGGGCATGTCTTAGAACCTTGGGCTTAGGTTGTTGGTTTGTTGATGGGCTAAGGTGAAAGTAAGAAGGGAAAATGTGTAAAAGCATAATTGAAGAAAAAGAGGGCTTCTATAGAAAGTGGGGAAGAGTGAAGTCATCTTTGTTCCCTTGTTCCCTCTCTCACCTATTTTCATCTTCCACCCCAAATTCCTACATGTTCAAGGTTAAATCTTTGGGTTTTGCTGTGTATTTCTCATTTAGCTCATTAAGGAAAGCTGTTAAGCAAGAAAGGATCTTTAATATGAGGTAAGCTTTGCTTGGTTTGGTGAGGAATGAGGTTTGGTTGGTGGTTTGAAGAGAAGAATGGGAATGGATCTTTAAGGGCTTCTTCATTAGCTGTAATCCAAGGTTAGTACACTACCAACTCCTATGAATACATGCAACTCATAAAAATAAGCTTTGACGCATGATTTTGGTGTTTTTGGCTTTGATATACCTTAATTTATCTCTAATGGTAAATTGTGAAATTGGTGTTGTTAAATCCTAAAATCGATAGTAACTTACCTAATAACTTCACCATAACTTATAGGAACGATTTGGGGCTTAATCATATAGGTTAAGTAGGATTTCTATGTGAAATCCAAACCAGTGTTGAATTTTTGGGCTCGCATACCGGTACACCTTAGTAATAAGAGGGATGAGTTGTGAGGGGAGTACTGGTATGCCTTCCTATGTATCGGTACCCCTCGCTTGATTAGATTTCTAGTAGCACTTTTACGTACCAGTATGCTTGAAGGCGTATTAGTACCCACTGTTACATTGCCTGAGGAAGGCTTTCATGTATCGGTACACAAGGGTAGGGGTACCGGTACAGGTAGAGATTGGTACGGGTGGATCACGTATCAATGTTGAGTATCGATACGAGGCTAAGTGTATCAGTACAACTTTAGGCACCAAATCTTTCAAACCTAATTTGAGTATCGGTACTCAGGGAGGAGTACCGATACCATATAGAGAGGCATACTGATACCTACATAGGAGTAGTTGTATTCACTGGGTAATCTGCCCTAAGAATTTTAGTTTGAGTTTAGGGATTTTATAATTCGAGATAAAGGGGCCAAGAGGTCTCCTAAAGTGTAAAACGAATATCTAAGTTGAGAAACTGATGTTTAAACACCGTATATGAATTAATTGACTAATAACTTGGTAATTATTGGGTGAATTGCTTGTGATAGTAATCCACATGGATCCTAGGTGGATTGTTGGATGATGTATGGTAATCAGGGTCCTTGTTGTGCGCTGATAGGACGCCTATATAGTGGAGTCTCTTTGAATAATGAGATAAATTAATGAGAACAACTAATGTGTACTTTCATAAAGTGTTAATAAATTGACAAGCTTAACGGGTGGTATAATAATTGATAAAAACCATAAGGTGATGGTAAATGTGTTAAGAGCTGTGTGCGGTATGACATTTATGTTGATGTTGTGTGCTGCGTGGTAGTAGGGTCCTTGATGTATGCTAATGGGATACATACTTAGTCGAGTCTTGTTGGATGGGATCCGGATACCCAATAATATATGTTGCAACACCTTGAAGACTCCCGAATGTAAGATCCCGATGCTTTGTAGACGCATGCCTCATACGAAGATGCCTGATAAGAGATTCTGAGCATGGATGTAGGATCCTGATGCTTTGTAGACACGAGCCTTATATCCATGAGTATAGGATCCCGATGCTTTGTGAACGCAAGCCTTACTCGTAGTGTAGGATCTCGATGCTTTATGGAAGCGAGTTAACTCAACGTGTAGGATTTCGATGCTTTGTGGATGCGAACCTCACTTAATATTGTTAGAGTTATCTGTGTAATGCTATGTAAATTTATGAGGTACAAGTTGTGTGCGTGATCATACCTTCATGATGCTATGTGTTCAGGTGGTTATGGTAGCGCCATCGTTATCTTGCCATGATATCATTCATGTTGCATTGCTTTATTTATGATTTGCATGAAGCATGATTGAGTGGTGGTTTATCCATTGAGCTTTGTTAGCTTAGCGTTCGAAATCATTGTTTATGTTTGCATGTTAGTAGGTTTGGCACGTTCTTGGAGAAGCACCATCAGTAAAGGATTCTAATGCCTCGTCTCTTCAGAGTATAGTACTTAGGTCATTGGGCTATGTATTCGTAGGAACCTATTGTACATTGTAAATTGTATTTGGATTTTCAGATGATCGAGTAAAAATTTTTATAAAGTATTTTTAAAAGGAGCTTCGTTGTATATGTTCAAACTTTATTTGATTGAAATAAAATGGTTTTTGGAAATTTATTATGGATTGGGCTAAACTAGGTTGGAAATTTTGTGGTTGGGGCCAAAATGTGACATCCAGGTCGAGGATGTTATATTTAGTGGTATCAGAGCCTAGGTTTAGCCAGTTTTAGGAAATCCTCGGGGTGGTTAAGAGTCATGGATAGGTGTCTAGCGAATACGAGCCCTTGTGTCTAAGTTGTACTCTTTCAAGACTAGAATATAGATGGTGCGCCCTGTGTTCGCGTGTGTCGTTGGTTGCAATATTAAAATAGATTCAGTCACGATCGTGATGGCTGATTTCTTTGAGGGTGTCTTTGAGATCAGGGTTATCTAAGACTTTAAGCTTGAGTTCATAAAAGAATAGACGAGTTGAGGGCGTGCCCTCGTCCCATCACTCGAGTAGTAATCATGGTTGTGTATCGTAAGCTACCTTGAAGCCTTGAATTCACAGTGAGAACCTCCAATGGCGAGATTCCAAGTGTTGGTAGACAACCCTAATAGAATGGATAAGAGGACTTACTTTCGATTGACTAGTGGTAGAGTGTCAATCGGGGTCCCTTCATCCAAAGTAAGTCATCTCTGATGGTAAGGTGTGATGGGGATGTAGCACGCCTTTGGCATATATGCATTTTTTTTGTTTGTTGGGAGGTACTTCATGGTCGTGAGGTCCCAAGTACACTCTTTTAAGGAGTTGGTAGAGTTGTTCTTTTAAGGAGTTGATATGGTCTTGTCCATTGGATATTATCCAGTCACGAGTTAGCTTGAGATGTCAAGCGTAGTGTTGGATGCTTTGAAGTTTTGAGGAACCAAACCCATGGTAATGGGAACGACGAACTACCACCTTCTTAATGCAGTTCATACTAGTTTGGGTCAGGTGGCCCGATAAACGACCAGGAAAGTTGTGAAGAGAACCGTGTTTCTCAAGGGAGAGAGGTATTATTGTTATGTACCTAAGGATATTGAAAGGTCATGAGAGGATAACCCAATCAAGTAGGTCAGTAGTTAAAAGACACTCAGAAGATTCTGAGGCAGGTGTAAAGTAGTCCTGAAGGTGATCTTGAATGTATCATATTTTTCTTAAGGGTAATGCATATGAATGGTGAGAGACTGTTGAGTTGGGACTATAGCCTGTAATTTCAACATGAGATGTTTCTTTGGATGAGTCGGGAAAAAGGTACATCACTGAAGCTCTTATAAAGTAGATGAGAAAGCGGTTCTTGCAGTCGGTTCAAGGTGTCAGAACAGTATTAAGTATGAGTAAGATTATCTATGGTTGAGATGTTATGCCCAGAGTTTGTTGCCATCGAAGAGTAAAAGTGCTGAGGTTTATACTTGGGTTCAAGGTTAACATATTGATTTACGGGACAACAGGTTCTCTTGGGACATTTTTGAGTTAGTTGTTAGTGCGAAGACACTCGAATGACTTCAGAGTCGACATTAAGTTAGTTTGAGATTCAATAGATCGTGTGGTGGAGACTTAGGACATCATAATATTCTTTTCAAGCTCCGTTGAGAGGTTTCGTGCCTTGTGGGGATCAAAGAGAGTTGTTACAGATCAAGCGTTGAGGTTTGGTCAAAAATCTAGATTGAGGGTTCGAGAGGATTCTCGATTTCTGTTATAACTGAAAGTGATGATGGTTCGGCCCTAGCATCTTTCCCATTGGTTTATGAGCATTGTGGTTGACATTACCCTAGAGTATGCTTATATCTTGGAGGATTTGTTATGAGCGCCAGACATCGGGTCACATGGCAAAGGACTGCCCATTTGTGGATGAGTGTTCACCAGCCAATCTCTGAGGTTGATTTCTTCTTGGCATAGTTAGAGTTCTTCACGAAGTGGTGCCAGGGCATTTGTTAGAGGTATCAGGATGGTGGTTACATGAGATCTGTTGCCAGAGTTGGCGCACAAGCTTTTGCTAGATGGTCTATTGTTCAAGCCAAGGGTGATGACCTTGCTGCCGAGAATATTTGGTTTTTAGTTGCTTCTTTGATAACAGTTTGATTTATTGTTCCTACCATGACAGTGATTTGTTGAGTGCGCTTTGTGCTAAGTTCCTCATGAATTTATGTCGTCTTAGTTAAAAAATTTTGGATTGTAAGTTTTAGTAGGTAAGAGTTTCACCGTAAGTGGTAAATATGAATTGAGAATAACAGTCCCTGTAGATTTGTTAGACTTATCCTTGGTATGGGTTGGTCATGTGAATACGATGTGTTCTTTGGTGTCTGAGCTAGAGTCTCGAAGTTGGAGTTTAGAATGACCAGTTGGTTGGTGCCGTGCACAAAGAATCTTCACCTCTTCAACTTGTGTGTCGTTTTCCTAGGATATTAGTTGAGGAGAACCTGGTAGATTGCAAGACGTTCTTAGTTCTCGTAATTGATGCAAGGTTGAGAGTCTGTGATTTTAAAGTGGTTGACGTGTAAGTGGGTATTGGGGTGCTCTTCGAGGATTGAGCAAGCTATCCTCTTGATCGTGGAATATGACCCATGATAGGGAATGCGTTGAAATCAGTATTAGTGTCCATCACCTTGTGGTCTGGTGTTTTTCGAAACTCTTATATAAAAACTCCTTGGTAGAGGAGAGGATGCGGTCGATATTGCCAAGGGGTTCACCTTGGGACGTGTTGTGTTGGTATAGCAAGATGTGATTGTGTTAGCTAGTCGATGTATAACGGTAGGAGACCAATGCCCGTTATTCAAGGTTGAGGATCTTATTAATATTGAAGAGTTTTGAGATTTTTGCAAGATCATTCAGAAGTTGGGTCTCGTAAGTTGAAGGTTAAAGAAACTTTGTGATAAAATTCGAGTTTGATGAGATGATCTGGACTCTAAGGACAAGTCGTGAGGTGGTTTTACTCACGAGTATGTCGGTATAACCTTAAGCTCGATGTTTTGGGAGTTGCTTTATTGGGTTTGAGACAGATTGTTTTCGTGTATGGTAAGACAATGAGAAGATTTGTCTGAGTAGCTTAGATGTGGGTTGTTGGCTTCGATTATGTGGAATTGGGTTCTCGAGTTGCAATAGATTTTATAAGAATGACCTTTCAGAAATCCTTAAGGGCTTGTCGAGTTTCAGCTTGAATGTTAGTTGGAAAATTTAGGGGTGGAGTTCAAGAGAGTGTTCAAACTTTTAAGGATAGTTTGGTGGGGTGATCCTAGTAGAGCTTGTTGTGATAATGTTTTTTTTGGAACCAAGGTGGCTTGGTTAGTGGAATTGCTTAATCACCTGGTTCACTTTTGTTTATGCTAAAGTGGGTTCAAGTAAGTGAGGTGTTAATTTTCTTCTTAGTTGACCAAGTCTAGAGAGGGTTGATAATGCAAGATAGAATGGTGGTTGAGCTCAATCGATAGAGGTCAATTGTTTTTGAGCATGTTGGTCATGGTGTCGTTAATAGTTGAATAAATGCACATTTAAAGAAAAGTCACTTTCTAGAGGCATATGAGGTTGAGTTCAAGAGTTGAAAATCGAGCATTTATAAAAAAATGTGTGTTAGTTGGGATGAGAGACAATCGAAGTAAGTTTGGCAGGTTGGTTTTTGATAGTGCTATTAAGGTTATTCATTGTTGAATTGTTTTGAGGTTCATTATGATTGTTGCTCTAGATGTTATGAGTGAATCATTGAGGCTCCCTGAGGAGAGTTAGAATTTTGGGTTAAGAAGGGTAGCTAAAGAAGAGTCATGGAAGAACCGAAGAGTTGTGGGCATGTGCAACAAGAGGATGGTTGGATCTTCGATAGTTTCCTTCCTTCCTTCCTTTGTTTAAATTTTGAGGACGAAATTTTCTTTAGGAGGGATGGATTGTAATGACCTGAATTTTAGAATCCAAAGGTTGGGTTAACCCAAAGTATGGTCTTCGTGGTTGGGCCTTGATGTTTAGGCCTTGAGAGCCTTTTTGGGCATGTCTTAGGACCTTGGGCTTAGGTTGTTGGTTAGTTGATGGGTAATGTGAAAGTAAGAAGGGAAAATGTCTAAAATCATAATTGAAGACAAAGAGGGGGCTGGGGGCTTTATTTTTTTGCAGAAAGTGGGAAAGAGTGAAGTCATCTTTGTTCCCTTGTTCCCTCTCTCACATATTTTCATCTTCCACCCCAAATTTCTTCATGTTCAAGGTTAAATCTTTGGGTTTTGCTATGGATTTCTTGTTTAGCTCATTGAGGGAAAGTTGTTAAGTAAGAAAGGATTTTTATTTTGATGTAAGCTTTGCTTGATTTGGTGAGGGATGAGGTTAGGTTGGGGTTTGAAGAGGAAGAACGATAATGGATCTTTGAGGGCTTCTTCATCACCTTTAATCCAAGGTTAGTGTACTACTAACTCCTATGGATTCCTGCAACTCATAAAAAAAGGCTTTGATGCATGATTTTGTTGTTTTTGACTTTGATATACCTTGGTTGATCTCTAATGGTAAATTGTGCAATTGGTGTTGTTAAGGCCTAAAATCGATAGTAACACACCTAATAACTTCACCATAACTTGTAGGAACAATTTGGGGCTTAACCATATAGGTTAAGTAAGTTTTCTAGGTGAAATCAAAACTAGTGTTGAATTTCTGGGCTCACGTACCGGTACTACTATGCGCGTATCGGTACACCTTAGTAATAAGAGGGATGAGTTGTGAGGGCATACCGCAAGCACTCCTTTTCATGTATCGGTACCCTTCACTTGATTAGATTTCTAGTAGTGCTCTTGTGTACCGATATGCTTGAAGGCGTATTAGTACCTACTATTACATTGTCGAAGAAGGCTTTCGTGTATCGGTGCGCACAAGGGTAGGGGTACCAAAGATGGTAGAGATTAGTACGGGTAGATCATGTATAGATGCTAACTATCGATACGAGGGTGAGCGTATCAAGACAACTTTAGGCAGCAAATCTTTCAAACCTAATTTGAGTATCGGTACTTGGGGAGGAGTACGATACCATAGAGAGAGGCATCACGATACCTACATAGGAGTATCGATTGTATTCACCGGGCAATCTGCCTAAGAATTTTGGGTTTGAGTTTAGGGATTCTATAATTCGAGATAAAGGAGCCAAGGGGTCTTCTAAAGTGTAAAACGAATATCTAAGTTGAGAAACTGATGTTTAAACCCCGTATATGAATTAATAGACTAATAACTTGGTAACTATTTGATGAATTTCTTGTTATAGTAATCCACATGGATCCTAGGTGGATTGTTGGATGATTGTATGGTAATCGGGGTCATTGCTATGTACTAATGGGACGCCTATATAGTGGAGTCTCTTTGAATAATGAGATAAATTAATGAGAACAACTAATGTGTACTTTCATAACATGTTAATAAATTGATAAGCTTGGGTGGTATAATAATTGATAAAAACCATAAGGTGATGGTAAATGTGTTAAGAGCTGTGTGTGCGGTATGACATTTATGTTGATGTTGTGTCTTTGCGTGGTAGTAGGGTCCTTGATGTATGCTGATGGGATACCTACTTAGTCGAGTCTTGTTGGATTCCGGATACCCAATAATATTTGCAACACCTTGAAGACTCCCGAATGTAAGATACTTTGTGGACGCGGGCCTCATACGAAGATGCTTGATGAGAGATTTCGAGCATGGATGTTGGATCCTGATGCTTTGTGGACACGGGCCTCATCCCCACGAGTATAGGATCCCGATGCTTTGTGAGACGTGGGCCTTACTAGTAGTGTAGGATCTCGATGCTTTTTGGAAGCGCGAGCCTCAGTGTAGGATTCTGATGCTTTGTGGATGCCAACCTCACTTAATATTGTTGGAGTTATCATGTGATGCAATGTAAATTTATGAGGTACAAGTTGTGTGCGTGATCATACATTCATGATGCTATGTGTTTAGGTGGTTATGGTAGCGTCGTTGTTATCTTGCCATGATATCATTCATGTTGCATTGCTTTATTTATGATTTGCATGAAGCATGGTTGAGTGGTGGTTTATCCATTGAGCTTTGTTAGCTCATCGTTCGAAATCATTGTTTTCATTTGCATGTTAGTAGGTTTGGCACGTTCTTGGAGAAGCACCATCGGTAAAGGATTCTAATGCCTCGTCTTTTGATTATAATACTTAGGTCATTGGGCTATGTATTCGTAGGAACCTATTGTACATTGTAAATTGTATTTGGATTTTCGGATGATCGAGTAAAAATTTTTATAAAGTTTTTTAAAAGAGCTCCATTGTATATGTTCAAACTTTATTTGATTGAAATAAAATGGTTTTTGAAATTTATTAATAGGCTAAACTAGGTTGGAAATTTTGTGGTTGGGCTAAAATGTGACATCCAGTCGTGTTATATTTAGTGGTTCGCGTGTGTCGTTGGTTGCAATATTAAAATAGATTCAGTCACGATCGTGATGGCTGATTTCTTTGAGGGTGTCTTTGAGATCAGGGTTATCTAAGACTTTAAGCTTGAGTTCATAAAAGAATAGACGAGTTGAGGGCGTGCCCTCGTCCCATCACTCGAGTAGTAATCATGGTTGTGTATCGTAAGCTACCTTGAAGCCTTGAATTCACAGTGAGAACCTCCAATGGCGAGATTCCAAGTGTTGGTAGACAACCCTAATAGAATGGATAAGAGGACTTACTTTCGATTGACTAGTGGTAGAGTGTCAATCGGGGTCCCTTCATCCAAAGTAAGTCATCTCTGATGGTAAGGTGTGATGGGGATGTAGCACGCCTGGCATATATGCATTTTTGTTTGCTGTTGGGAGGTACTTCATGGCTGTGAGGTCCCAAGTACACTCTTTTAAGGAGTTGGTAGAGTTGTTCTTTTAAGGAGTTGATATGGTCTTGTCCATTGGATATTATCCAGTCACGAGTTAGCTTGAGATGTCAAGCGTAGTGTTGGATGCTTTGAAGTTTTGAGGAACCAAACCCATGGTAATGGGAACGACGAACTACCACCTTCTTAATGCAGTTCATACTAGTTTGGGTCAGGTGGCCCGATAAACGACCAGGAAAGTTGTGAAGAGAACCGTGTTTCTCAAGGGAGAGAGGTATTATTGTTATGTACCTAAGGATATTGAAAGGTCATGAGAGGATAACCCAATCAAGTAGGTCAGTAGTTAAAAGACACTCAGAAGATTCTGAGGCAGGTGTAAAGTAGTCCTGAAGGTGATCTTGAATGTATCATATTTTTCTTAAGGGTAATGCATATGAATGGTGAGAGACTGTTGAGTTGGGACTATAGCCTGTAATTTCAACATGAGATGTTTCTTTGGATGAGTCGGGAAAAAGGTACATCACTGAAGCTCTTATAAAGTAGATGAGAAAGCGGTTCTTGCAGTCGGTTCAAGGTGTCGAAACAAAGATAAGTATGAGTAAGATTATCTATGGTTGAGATGTTATGCCCAGAGTTTGTTGCCATCGAAGAGTAAAAGTGCTGAGGTTTATACTTGGGTTCAAGGTTAACATATTGATTTACGGGACAACAGGTTCTCTTGGGACATTTTTGAGTTAGTTGTTAGTGCGAAGACACTCGAATGACTTCAGAGTCGACATTAAGTTAGTTTGAGATTCAATAGATCGTGTGGTGGAGACTTAGGACATCATAATATTCTTTTCAAGCTCCGTTGAGAGGTTTCGTGCCTTGTGGGGATCAAAGAGAGTTGTTACAGATCAAGCGTTGAGGTTTGGTCAAAAATCTAGATTGAGGGTTCGAGAGGATTCTCGATTTCTGTTATAACTGAAAGTGATGATGGTTCGGCCCTAGCATCTTTCCCATTGGTTTATGAGCATTGTGGTTGACATTACCCTAGAGTATGCTTATATCTTGGAGGATTTGTTATGAGCGCCAGACATCGGGTCACATGGCAAAGGACTGCCCATTTGTGGATGAGTGTTCACCAGCCAATCTCTGAGGTTGATTTCTTCTTGGCATAGTTAGAGTTCTTCACGAAGTGGTGCCAGGGCATTTGTTAGAGGTATCAGGATGGTGGTTACATGAGATCTGTTGCCAGAGTTGGCGCACAAGCTTTTGCTAGATGGTCTATTGTTCAAGCCAAGGGTGATGACCTTGTCACGAGAATATTTGGTTTTAGTTGCTTCTTTGATAACAGTTTGATTTATTGTTCCTACCATGACAAAGATTTGTTGAGTGCGCTTTGTGCTAAGTTCCTCATGAATTTATGTCGTCTTAGTTAAAAAATTTTGGATTGTAAGTTTTAGTAGGTAAGAGTTTCACCGTAAGTGGTAAATATGAATTGAGAATAACAGTCCCTGTAGATTTGTTAGACTTATCCTTGGTATGGGTTGGTCATGTGAATACGATGTGTTCTTTGGTGTCTGAGCTAGAGTCTCGAAGTTGGAGTTTAGAATGACCAGTTGGTTGGTGCCGTGCACAAAGAATCTTCACCTCTTCAACTTGTGTGTCGTTTTCCTAGGATATTAGTTGAGGAGAACCTGGTAGATTGCAAGACGTTCTTAGTTCTCGTAATTGATGCAAGGTTGAGAGTCTGTGATTTTAAAGTGGTTGACGTGTAAGTGGGTATTGGGGTGCTCTTCGAGGATTGAGCAAGCTATCCTCTTGATCGTGGAATATGACCCATGATAGGGAATGCGTTGAAATCAGTATTAGTGTCCATCACCTTGTGGTCTGGTGTTTTTCGAAACTCTTATATAAAAACTCCTTGGTAGAGGAGAGGATGCGGTCGATATTGCCAAGGGGTTCACCTTGGGACGTGTTGTGTTGGTATAGCAAGATGTGATTGTGTTAGCTAGTCGATGTATAACGGTAGGAGACCAATGCCCGTTATTCAAGGTTGAGGATCTTATTAATATTGAAGAGTTTTGAGATTTTTGCAAGATCATTCAGAAGTTGGGTCTCGTAAGTTGAAGGTTAAAGAAACTTTGTGATAAAATTCGAGTTTGATGAGATGATCTGGACTCTAAGGACAAGTCGTGAGGTGGTTTTACTCACGAGTATGTCGGTATAACCTTAAGCTCGATGTTTTGGGAGTTGCTTTATTGGGTTTGAGACAGATTGTTTTCGTGTATGGTAAGACAATGAGAAGATTTGTCTGAGTAGCTTAGATGTGGGTTGTTGGCTTCGATTATGTGGAATTGGGTTCTCGAGTTGCAATAGATTTTATAAGAATGACCTTTCAGAAATCCTTAAGGGCTTGTCAGAGTTTCAGCTTGAATGTTAGTTGGAAAATTTAGGGGTGGAGTTCGAAGAGAGTGTTCAAACTTTTAAGGATAGTTTGGTGGGGTGATCCCTAGTAGAGCTTGTTGTGATAACAGTTTTCTTTTGGAACCAAGGTGGCTTGGTTAGTGGAATTGCTTAATCACTGGTTCACTTTTGTTTATGCTAAAGTGGGTTCAAGTAAGTGAGGTGTTAATTTTCTTCTTAGTTGACCAAGTCTAGAGAGGGTTGATAATGCAAGATAGAATGGTGGTTGAGCTCAATCGATAGAGGTCAATTGTTTTTGAGCATGTTGGTCATGGTGTCGTTAATAGTTGAATAAATGCACATTTAAAGAAAAGTCACTTTCTAGAGGCATATGAGGTTGAGTTCAAGAGTTGAAAATCGAGCATTTATAAAAAAATGTGTGTTAGTTGGGATGAGAGACAATCGAAGTAAGTTTGGCAGGTTGGTTTTTGATAGTGCTATTAAGGTTATTCATTGTTGAATTGTTTTGAGGTTCATTATGATTGTTGCTCTAGATGTTATGAGTGAATCATTGAGGCTCCCGAGGAGAGTTAAATTTTGGGTTAAGAAGGGTAGCTAAAGAAGAGTCATGGAAGAACCGAAGAGTTGTGGGCATGTGCAACAAGAGGATGGTTGGATCTTCGATAGTTTCCTTCCTTCCTTCCTTTGTTTAAATTTTGAGGACGAAATTTTCTTTAGGAGGGATGGATTGTAATGACCTGAATTTTAGAATCCAAAGGTTGGGTTAACCCAAAGTATGGTCTTCGTGGTTGGGCCTTGATGTTTAGGCCTTGAGAGCCTTTTTGGGCATGTCTTAGGACCTTGGGCTTAGGTTGTTGGTTAGTTGATGGGTAATGTGAAAGTAAGAAGGGAAAATGTCTAAAATCATAATTGAAGACAAAGAGGGCTGGGGGGGCTTTATTTTTTGCAGAAAGTGGGAAAGAGTGAAGTCATCTTTGTTCCCTTGTTCCCTCTCTCACATATTTTCATCTTCCACCCCAAATTTCTTCATGTTCAAGGTTAAATCTTTGGGTTTTGCTATGGATTTCTTGTTTAGCTCATTGAGGGAAAGTTGTTAAGTAAGAAAGGATTTTTATTTTGATGTAAGCTTTGCTTGATTTGGTGAGGGATGAGGTTAGGTTGGGGTTTGAAGAGGAAGAACGATAATGGATCTTTGAGGGCTTCTTCATCACCTTTAATCCAAGGTTAGTGTACTACTAACTCCTATGGATTCCTGCAACTCATAAAAAAAGGCTTTGATGCATGATTTTGTTGTTTTTGACTTTGATATACCTTGGTTGATCTCTAATGGTAAATTGTGCAATTGGTGTTGTTAAGGCCTAAACTCGGTAGTAACACACCTAATAACTTCACCATAACTTGTAGGAACAATTTGGGGCTTAACCATATAGGTTAAGTAAGTTTTCTAGGTGAAATCTGAAACTAGTGTTGAATTTCTAGGCTCACGTACCGGTACTACTATGCGCGTATCGGTACACCTTAGTAATAAGAGGGACAGATTGTGAGGGGCATACCGGCACTCCTTTTCATGTATCGGTACCCTTCACTTGATTAGATTTCCAGTAGTGCTCTTGTGTACCGATACGCTTAGGGGCGTATCGGTACCTACTATTACATTGTCGAAGAAAGGCTTTCGTGTACTGGTGCGCAAGGGTAGGGGTACCAGTACAGGTAGAGATTAGTACGGGTAGATCATGTATAGATGCTAACTATCGATACGAGGGTGAGCGTATCAGTACAACTTAAGGCAGCAAATCTTTCGAACCTAATTTGAGTATCGGTACTTGGGGAGGAGTACTGATACCATAGAGAGGCGTACCGATACCTACATAGGAGTATCGATACTCGCTGGGCAATCTGCCTAAGAATTTTGGGTTTGAGTTTAGGGATTCTATAATTCGAGATAAAGGAGCCAAGGGGTCTTCTAAAGTGTAAAACGAATATCTAAGCTGAGAAACTGATGTTTAAACCCCGTATATGAATTAATAGACTAATAACTTGGTAACTATTTGATGAATTTCTTGTTATAGTAATCCACATGGATCCTAGGTGGATCGTTGGATGTTGTATGGTAATCAGGGTCATTGCTATGTACTAATGGGACGCCTATATAGTGGAGTCTCTTTGAATAATGAGATAAATTAATGAGAACGGCTAATGTGTACTTTCATAACATGTTAATAAATTGATAAGCTTAATGGGTGGTATAATAATTGATAGAAACCATAAGGTGATGGTAAATGTGTTAAGAGCTGTGTGCGGTATGACATTTATGTTGATGTTGTGTGCTGCGTGGTAGTAGGGTCCTTGCTATGTGATGATGGGATACCTACTTAGTCGAGTCTTGTTATGTTGCAACACCTTGAAGACTCCTGACCGATACTTTGTGGACGCGGGCCTCGTTCGAAGATGCTTGATGAGAGATTTCGAGCATGGATGTTGGATCCTGATGCTTTGTGGACACGGGCCTCATCCCCACGAGTATAGGATCCTGATGCTTTGTAGACGTGGGCCTTACTAGTAGTGTAGGATCCTGATGCTTTTTGGACGCGAGCCTTAGTGTAGGATTCTGATGCTTTGTGGATGCCAACCTCACTTAATATTGTTGGAGTTATCTGTGTGATGCAATGTAAATTTATGAGGTACAGGTGTCAGCTATGTGCGTGATCATACATTCATGATGCTATGTGTTTAGGTGGTTATGGTAGCGTCGTTGTTATCTTGCCATGATATCATTCATGTTGCATTGCTTTATTTATGATTTGCATGAAGCATGGTTGAGTGGTGGCGTATCCACTGAGCTTTGTTAGCTCATCGTTCGGAAATCATTGTTTTCATTTGCAGTTTAGTAGGTTTGGCACGTTCTTAGAGAAGCACCATCGGTAAAGGATTCCAGTGCCTCGTCTTTTCAGATTACAATACTTAGGTCATTGGGCTATGTATTCGTAGGAACCTATTGCACATTGTAAATTGTATTTGGATTTTCAGACGATCGAGTCAAAAGTTTTATAAAGTTTTAAAAAGAGCTCCATTGTATATGTTCAAACTTTATTTATACCTTATTAGATTGAAATAAAATAGGTTTTGGAAATTTATTGTGGATTGGGCTAAACTAGGTTGGAAATTTTACAATTGGGTTTCAGGCTTGAGGCCCAAATGTGACATACGGTTCGAGGGTGTTACAGAACGAATTAATTAAAGTCAATTTGAATTTCAAAATTTTCTATTGATAAAAGCAACTTGTGTTTTTTGACATAACTAAAACATTGTCACCAATAGAGTCTCCAGCTGTAACGACCTCCTTTTTTCAAAAATCGCTAAATGAAAGAAAAAGTATTTTTTGAGGATTTTGTGTTTTATTGGATTTTTGTTGTTGCTGAATTAACGCCGCAAATTTCAGTTTTGCAAATTAGGCCGCGGACCTGATTTATTTGGGCCTTTAGGATGGGACCTAATTAAGGATGATCATTTGGGCCTTATGCCAAATTAAAAACAGATGGAGAAGAGAAAATAAAAAGGGAGGAGTTTGAAATAAAAGGGCTGATGTGATAGGGATAGAAGAAAAAGAAGGGGAGAAAAAAGATATTTTTGTATGAGAGAGAAAGAAAATGGGTTTTGTAAGAGGAGAGGGTTTTGGCTCGATTTAAGAGTGATATGTGCTACTGTTTGCTTCACTACTGTCGACAGCGAGAAAAGCTTTCCGAGACGCACTTGTCGGTGGTCTCTATGCTGCCGTCACTCATCGTGGTGGTGCTCGAGAAGATTAGGAGTCATCGAAAAACAAGCTTCCAACGCTCAAAACTAGAAACTATCGCCACCAGCAAGCTTAGGAGGTGCCAAAACAACAGACTAGTGCTCGTTACCGCCATCAGATCACCATAGAGCCACCCACGCGCCGCCGCTATGGGTGGGCATCCGTCTAGCCAGGCGGGTGCACGATGCTGCGGTGCACCGCGCCAAACTGAAGCATGTTCACCTAAGTGCACGTGTGCTCGCCGCATAGGATAATGCCTCTGGGGTGCACCAAGGCTGCAGTGCACTCATCCCCACTAAATCATGCCTCGCGGGTGCACCATCTTCCCCATGCACTCGCCTGCACAGGATCAGTTACCTAGGGTACACCCAGCTTGTTGTACACCTGCGCCACACTAGATCAATAGGGGTTGACCAGGCCGTTAACTGGCATTGACCATGCCATTGACCGACTGTTAACTTTTTTGGGGGGACCATACTCAGGGGTTTCTCGATGTTCCGGATCCATTGACGCATTTTGCTTTGCCAAATTCGAACCCAATAAGCTATTTTTATGCATTTGACCTTGTGAATAGTATAAGAGATGCATATAAATAATGTATGTTTAGATTTGTTTATATATGAGGGTTGTTCGGGTTTGGACATCGAATCATGTAGATTGTCCTGGGCGCTCGAATGAGGATTTTAGCAATATCGTCTTAACGTTAGTACACCTCAAACTCCAAAATGCTTCATGAGCATCATAAATGTAATTGATTTGCATGTTAGTGGTTGCATTAGGAGATGAGTAATAAGCATGTGTTGATACTGATAGTTTGAGGCTTGGTAACTATTGAGATGCTTGATGAGCTTGAGAATGTTTGAGTTTGTTTTGAGCTTTAGAGACCATGTAGGATTGTTTGAATATCCGTATAATTATCTGACTGTATGATTGGTTGACTGATTGATATATGATGATGCCTCGTGCATTAGCTGAATAAACTAATATGTTCGATCTAATATTGATAAGAGACAATATTGATAAATATTTGATTAAATGATTAAAAATTGGTAATTAATATTAAATGATTTAAATGCGCTAGCAACAAACTATAATGACTTCCAAAAGCTTAAGGGGTAGAATTGAGCCCCGTAATTAATATTGATGTCGACAAGCTTAATGGCCTATACTGTTAGTTGAAGACGATTGGTTATAATAACTGACTAATACCGGCAAATACTCAATAAATTGCTGATGAAATCAAAAATCAACACTAATTGGTTTAAAAGCCAGTTTGAGATGAAAATTGACAAATATGATTAACAAAACGGCTATTACCATAATCAATGCAAAAATATGGATTGATGGAAATAATTGATGGGAATGAATTGTATACACCTCCATAAAATGTAATAACTCGGTAATTCTTGATTGGTTGTAATAGAAACAATAGGGACCCGTGGTGGGTTGTATGATGTTGTGTGTCAGGTAGAACACTTGTATGGATCCTTGGTGGATCATATGTGGTTGTGCCATGTGAGGGCACTTGATTGGTTACGAGTCTTTGTTTGGTGGGATTCAGATACCCAGAGTTAGGTGTTGCAACACTTTAAAGACTTCCGAATGGAGGATCTTGATGTTGTGTAGACGCGGGTCTCATTCGAAGATGCTTGATGAGAGATACCGAGTATGGATGTAGGATCTCGATGCTGTGTGGACGTGGGTCTCATCCTTATGAGTGTAGGATCCTGATGCTGTGTGGACGCGGGCCTCACTCAAGAGTGTACGATCCTGACGTTGTGTGGACGGGGGTGTCACTCCATGTTTATGGTATAACTTGTGTGCTTTCCCTCGGGTGATCTGGTGAGATCCTGAGTATGATTGGGCCTCGTGGGCCATGTATGATGTTTTACTATTATGTTAGAATGTGTTTAGGCAGCTAGCGGTAGCGCCACATGTTTATTTGTCTCTTCTCATTACTCGTACTAGCTTGCATGCTTATGTTTATGATTAGCATGAAGTATAGTAGAGTACATTTGACACTGAGCTTTGTATGCTCATTGCTCAGAATTTTAGTTTTCGTGCGTAGGTTGATTGCAAGATCGAGGAGCATTGTCTGTATGGGATTCCAGCAAGCGGCGTTGTCAGAGTATGATACTTATATTTAGTGGGCTGTGTATTCATAGAACCTTACGTGTATGAGTCTGTAATCCTTATTTTGAATTTGTATTAATCAAGTTAAATGTTCAAATGTTTTATTTAATTGGAGCTCTTTTGTAACGTTTTAATCATTTATATATTTATTTTAATTTGTGGCTTTTAAATGTTTTTGGTAATTATTTTATTTAGGCTAAACCAAGTTGAGAAATTTTATAATTTTGGTTTGGGCTTTAGGCCCAAATGTGACATTCGAGTCGAGGGTGTTACATTTAGTGGTATTAGAGCTTAAGTTTAACCGGTTCTAGAAAGCCCGGGGTGGTATAGGTGTTATGGTGAGGTATCTAGTGAATACACACCCTTAAATTGTGTTCTTACTTTTTAAGACTGGAATCCTGATGGTTCGTTCAGCTTTGCAACGTTAAGACGGTTACGTTTGTGGCCGAGAGAGACAAGATAAGTGTTAAGCCGCTCATAGGAGCGATTTTGAGGGTGAAGTCATCTCAGATTGTTGAGATGCGAGTTAGTTAAATGTTGTTGGAGTCGAGGATGTGTTCTTCTCCCACCACCTAGATGGTATTCTTCTCGCATGGTGTAACTTTTTTGGAGCCTTCAAATCTTTATATGTGTGAATAACGGTTGTGACACGAGTATGGATGATTTGTTCCTGAATCAGTCAGTAGATGCACGTTGGGTGGTGGACTCTTTCGTTTGCTTAAAAGAGAGTTCGTTGATAGTTAAGGGGTGTCGTCGCCCTTTGTGATGGTAATTCTCAGAGATAGTGCATTCGGGATCCACTAGTTCGTTAGAGTGTGACCAAAATTAGACATTCAGCAGGTTTGAATGAGAGCTACCTTCTTGGGAGTTGTGGCACCATGGAATTGTTTTGGTTAATCAAATGTGATGCAAGCCAGTGATGTTGAGAGTTGTGCTTGAAGCTTTGAGACCTCGAGGGAACCCAACCTTTGGTAATGAGAATGTTTGGATCCTTGACCTTCTACCGTGATCTTCGTGGTTGTTGTTTAAGAATGACACAACGGGGTTGTGAGACATGTTTAACCATTTGACAAATACTAATGTGTGTAGTTTGACACTTGTGAAGCTTCAGATCGTAGGAATGTTTGTTTATTCCTTTGAAGGAGTCGTCAGGACTTTTTCCCTAATGAGAACATGAGCAGATGTTGAGGTAAGACCGAGTTAGACGTCGGTGTTCATCGCCTTTGTCGGAGGACACTGACTCAACTAAGAAAGTTAAAAGTTCAGTTGCGAAGGTGCAACTTAAAAGAGGTTTCTTTTGTCTGAGTGTTTCGCCTAAGGAAGAAACGGGTTTGTTCGTCAGTAAGAAGTTGGTTCGTTGAAGTGATGCTTAAACTGTAGATAGTTGTCGTATGACAGTAGAAGATCATTACATGTCTCCTAAGGTGGATGACTCGTTTAACCAATTGCGAGGTATCTGTGTGCTTTTTCGATATTGGTTCAAGAATAAGATGTTTGTGGTTAACGTGTTAAAGTCTTAGAGTTCCAAAATGGATTTTGGAATGAGGATTCCCTCTTTTGGGTGTGTCGTAGTAACGTTGGATGCCTGTAGTGACGTTTGAGGTATTTCAACAATGATAAGGTAGGGGCCACCGTGTTGTCCCTCGAATGTAAGTTGATGCTTTACGTGTCACGTGCAAATGTATAAGGAATGTGAAAATATGACCATTGACAAGGTAATTGCCTTAAGGACATTGTGCGTGAGAGAAAGGTTGGTTACTGTGTAATTAGTAAGGAATCAAGGGTTGAAGACTTCATAAATGTTTTTATTTTGTATCACAGTTTCCTTGAGGAAATCGAGGAACATTGGTGGAGATCCGAGCTCCTTGGGATCGATACATCGTGATCATGGTGTCAAACCAATTAAAGTCAAATAAGATTTTTAAGATCGTCAAAGATGTTTTGTCATATCGTCAGGGCTGTATTTTTGTGTTAAAGTGAGAATATTATGTTCGCCTCAATAGTGTGGAACTCCAGGTGCTCGATCTTTAAGGAGTTTGAGATTTGAACAAAGACGCGAGTCAAAGTAATTAAGAATTGTTGATCGCGTGATCAATCATCGACTAGGTAAGTGATCTTGACAAGAGATAGATTGTATGAAGTTTTTTCGGGTTAGAGTGTCGTGTTAACTATGTGGGGCAATCAAGGATTACAAGTGATGGTCCTATAAGGGAGCACCGATACTAGCTCTATACAGTACCGATACTTGATTCATCTAGTGTTGGTATTGATCGTTAGTATTGGTACCCGTGTGTTTGCTAGTTAAACTTCGAGTTAAAAATTGATTCATTTTGGAAGTCATGGAAATTAGCTTCTGATTCTATTTAAGGGGATACAATGTTGTGATTGGATTTGGATCTGATGGACTTCGAGATCTTTCTGTGAGTGCTTTAGAGGAAAAGATATATCAAGGTAAGAGATTCTCCCTTTATAGTACAGTGGTCAGTTTATGGCGAATTTTGAGAGCGACAGTTGGTACCAGGCTTTCGTCACGTGTTCAGGAAACAGTGTGGAGTCGTATGTTGAGATTATGATGAGTGTTTGACTTGCTATCGTTTGGGAGTCAAACATTGAATTTCTCAGAGTTGTTGTGATGCTTCGATATTCTTCAGCAAAAATTGAATAGGTGACCATGGAACTTGTAAAGGATCATGTGTGCACAGTTTTGCAGGGATTTTTTTGAGTAATGATACAGTCCTTGGCAGGTATCGTTTGATATTTTTCATATAGGTGAGATCTAGATTGAAAATATGCTTAGATTGTTTGTGGTTGGGTTGTATGACACTATGGTGTGTACAAGTTACCTTTTAGCGCGAGATTCGAGATTTGTGTTGGAACCTTATCCTTTGGTGGGATTTTTACGTAATGACAGATCTGATGGTATAGATGACGTGTTTTCGGACACCTCATAGTTGAGAGTGTAAGATTCTTGCATGAACCGAGCTAGTGAGATAAGCTTTAGTTATCGATAAGAGTTGTCATGTAAAGTTTAAGGTAAGCTCATGGGGCGAGTGGAGACGCTGTTCTTTTTCTAAAATCTTGCGCCAGACAAACAAAATTTTAAATTGCGAGGCCGACAGGGGATAGAGACACCTGCAAGGAGTCACCACAAGAAAAAAATTTGTTCGTTTTGGCTGCAGCGACTGTTTAGCATCTTGTTCTTTTTAGATTGTACGCTGTTGTGGAAGGAATTTTGTGTGCAACAAATCTTTTGGGTTCTATAGCGTAAGTTAAGTTTCTTTTTTGACGTATTCGTATGATGGTTTTATCGAGGTACCTATTACGCGTAATAAGTGCTACGCAATTGTGCAAGCATACACGTTGCAAGTTATAATATAAAAGATATCGTCTCCACAGGGATTGGTGCCACTTCAAGAATCTAGTCTCTTGCACTGTAAAAAGTAAAAATACAAATAAAGGATTATAGGAGTTTAACTAATAACTAATCTAGAAAGCAATAAAGTAAAAGAATAGATGAGATCAAATGAGAAAGATAGGCCAGGTTATCGTGAGTTGAGGTGTGTTAGCCGATTGGATCGTCTTGGTAAAAGAGTGCACGGGCAACTCAGTTGCCATGGCAACTTGCACAACGGGGTTGCCTTGGCAACTAATCGATGGTTGCTTGGGCGACTAGTTGGGCAACTACTTGGGCGTCTGGGCAGCAACCTTCAAGGTTCGGCAGAGCGTTCTTCAATGGTTTCTTCTTATCGCTAAGTCGAAACTCTAGCTACTTGTGCATGCCTTGATAATACATCCCTGCGTGAATCAAGGGTGAATAACAACCAATCTTGCGCTCCTCTTAGCCGTTGAAATCCTTGACTTATTCCTAAGCTGGATTAATCTTCACCATCAATAGATTGAGTAAAGATCATATTCATTCGTTTCTTGAACCTAACTCTCCCGATATTAGATAAATAGATGAAGTTACGAGATCCTCTCCCGATTCACTCGCAAACAAGAATAAGAACCAAGAATGAATAAACCTTGAATAGAAAAGTGCAAACTCTTATTACCTAAACAAAATCCAATAGTTTCTCACAACCACAAAACACAATAACCATAGCCAAATAGATTTAGTTCATGGCTAGGTTCCAAAGAAACACAAGATAAATAATCCCTAGCATGAACCTAATTGAACAAGAAAGAAAAAGATGAAGAATTGAAGCTTGTCGAAATCTCCTTGCCCTAGAAGCTTATCAAAAATTCTCTCCTCTTGCTCTCCTTGAGTTGTCAAAATTCCCCTCTAATTTATAGGGCTAGGTCAAAGTCCTTCTTTGAGGAGGAAGTTAAGTTGGAATTAAATTATCTTTAAAGAATATAATTCTTTATTATAATTATATTCCTACTAGAACTTCTCCTATCTTCTTAGAATTTAATTCTTCTTTAATCTCTTCATGGAAATCAAATTCCTTTGGGATTTGGCTTTGCTCCACGTCATCTTGGGCTTGTCTAGTCATCAATTTTGACTACCATATCACCTTGTTCTTTGTCGACAATTGCCCTGGCAACTGGCTCGGCGTCTCTTTCATGCATTGCCTTGGCACTAGCTCGGCATCTCCTTCATGTATTGCCCTGGCAAATAGTTCTAGCCTTGCTTTGGCAAGTGATCCTGTACATACACACAAAACACACTAAAGTAGCATCTTTTCCCACAAAAACTACCAAGTTATGTAATCAAGCTCAATGTTGGAAGGAAACATGGATTAATGCATGAATGGCTAATTATGCAACTAATATGAGCTTAAGTCTAACAATAATATGAGTAAAATGTATAAGAAAAATAGTACTTTTGAACACTTATCACACCCCAAACTCGAACTATTGCTTGTCCTCAAGCAATGCAAACTAATAATTACCTGCCAAGACTTTAATTTTCACAAACTTAGCTTTGAACTGGATTTCAATTCTCAGAACCGGGGCACAAAGTATGATTGGCTTTTCATTTTTCAGAAAACTTAGGAGTTACTTGGAATCAAACTATAATGCTTGTGAGTGTGTGCGGAGTTGTGTGCAAGTTGAGTTTTCAGATTCTATGCAAACAAGAGGTTTTCAAATTACTTCATTGGGTTCTTTTTTAACATGTTTTAACTAGAGCCAGTTTTGGGCACCTCTAGTGTTTTGTTTTTAGTTTTATTCGACTAGAGCCGGTTTTGGGCACCTCTAGCGATCAATTTTTAGCATATACTAGAGCCAGTTTTGGGCACCTCTAGCATTCATCCAATTTTTATACTAATCCCCCAATTTGTTAATTATCAACCTAAGTTCACTAGAATTCCTTAAATCAATCAAACCACAACAGTGTTTCATCAAATTTAGCATCATAGTAAAATTCTAAGTTTTTCCATGGTTATCCTAGAATAAAAAATTCTATCAATTAAGTGCATTGGCAAAGTCATCATCGAATATTCATCAAATCTAAGCAATTCTTGTTCCAATTAAAGTCATGGCAAGCAATTTATGTATCCTAAATGTAATAGTTAAGATGAATGTAAGTTAACTACTAATAACAATCCTCCCCAAACTCGAGTGAGGCATTGTCCTCAATGCATGCATTAAATAAAAATAAAAATAACAAAAAATAAAATGCATACGAGGACTTACTCCGAGAGTTTGTTATCGTAGATGATTAGTTTCCTTTTGTTCAGTGTCTTGATTCTCTTGCTTGAACGCGATGGTTGTTTTCTTGTTGGCGGTGGTAGAATCGATCCTCGTACGGGGTTGTCCTCGTCGTCCTCTTCATTAGTGTCATTGGCTTTTCGCTTGGAGGATTCAATTGATGCGGTCTTTGTTGGTGCAATGGAGGACTCATCCGAATCTGAAAAATCAGAAAATGATTCCGTAAGAGTTGATTCGGGCATAGGTGCTTTACCTTTGGCTTTTGCAGTGGTTGTCGGGATGTCTTTAGCTTTGGTTGTCGTGGCATCTTTAGGGTTGGTTGTCGGGGCATCTGCTTCTGCAGGCACGATGTAGGTTGCCGCAACATCATCTGTTGCAGTTGCCGTGGTAACTGCTTCATTGGTTGCTGGGGTAAGGATCTCGGCAGGAAAGATTGGGAACGACATGCGATTGTCCGGGTACTTTTCTAGGATGACTTGGGTGATGGCATTGTTGTGCTCCTTCATGTACCGTATGAACATTATTTGCCGATCTTCAGTTTGCCTTAGGTGGCTCGCCAATGGTTGCAAGAGTGCTTCAAAGTGTCCCGGGGTTGATGGCCGAGTTGCTCGGGCATTAGGTGCTTGGCCATTAGGGATTCCCGGGGCGGCAAGAGTTGCTGCAGCAATTGGAGGCCTTGAAGATTTTCCCGGTGCCTCTCCCATTAGCTTTCGGATTTGTGCTTGATTCTAACCGGACTTTGGTAGGGCCTTTTCATCGATGGACTCACTTGGGACATGCATCTCCTTGCAAATATTAGAAATTAAGCAATGGAATAAAAGAGAACCCTTATCTTTTGAGCTACATACAAAAATCTCATCACAAATAATTTTTCCAATGTTAATGATGCGATTATGCAAGATAGAATGTATGAGCAAAAGACATGGTATATCAACGGTAGTATTGTGTGTGGTAGGCATTAAAGAAGTTTTAACAAACTTATTCCATAGTTTTGCCTCGGGTTTAAGCTGAAGGCGATTTACCGTGCCCTTGTATTTACCGTCGTTCCAATGAGTTCCTGGTTGAGTGAGTTCTTGAAGCACCTTGTCGAGTTGCTTGGGCGTGATTTGATCAACGAAGGCTTGATGCTTGTCCTTCTCAATGTAAAGCCCGTAAAAGGTGTTGACGTTTTCGGGGCTTATGAGTATGGCCTTGTCACGAACAAAAACATAAGGATTACCCAGGTTAGGTGAGTGAGCATAGAATTCTCTTACCCATGAGATGTTGCCCGGTTCCGGTTGATGGCAAAAGATTTGCCACTTTTGATGTGCAATCCTCTCGAAGATGAATGGTTCAAGGCCAAAATCTTGATGAGAGTTGGATTATTGAAAGCCTTGTTCTTCATGAACTTTCGGCTTTCAAACTTGGAGTGAAATCTTTCTTGAACCACCGGTGTAGCAAACTTCTTGTATTTTGGTTCTTTGGAGGAACTTGGATGAACTAAAAATTTAATTTTGGATGCCATGGATGATCTTGGTTGTGAGTTTTGTAAGAACAAAGAAAGTAAAAGAAACTAAAGAGTTGCAAGATAAAAAGTAGGGATAGGTTAAGGGTGATGGGTTTTTATAGAAAAGATAGGTGGTGAATATGCTGGGCGCGATTAGGGGAAGACGAAAAAAGGGTTTTGGTTTAGGGAGAGGGTGACGGCAAGGGGGTTTAATTAGGGTAAGTTGGAGGCTTTATATAAACCTTAGATTCAGCCCATTAATTTCCTTGTTGAAGATGTTTTCCTTCTTGGATTAAAATTCCTCTTTATCTTGAACTCTTTTCCTAGAATTCAAAGACAAATCAAATAAGGATTAAAATTAAAGATAGACTAATAAAAGAAAAATAAATAAAGATGTGTAAAGGGATTCTTAAACTTAAAAAGATAAAAAATATCTATCCTAAAAAAATAATAATAATCGGAAATAATAAAAAAATTGTTTGAAAAATAAAATAAAAAAATTAATCGAAAATAATAAAAAAAATAAAATAAAAAATAAAAAAAAATAAAATATCAAAGGGAGAGCATGCTCATGCATCTCCTAAGTTGACCACTTCTTTGTTACGTTCCACATGGGCACCATTGTAGTGTTTCAATCTTTGTCCATTAATTTTGAATTCATGTTTGTCAGTGATGGACTTGATTATCACGGCACCATGGGAGAATGGTTTGACAACTTCCAATGGTCCTGACCATCTTGATTTCAGCTTTCCCGGGAAAAGTTTTAGCCGAGAATTGAATAAGAGAACTAGTTGCCCTGGCATGAATTGCCGCGACAATAGTTTCTTGTCATGCCATTACTTTGTTTTCTCCTTGTAGATTCGTGCATTGTTATAGGCGAGTGCACGAAATTCTTCTATCTCATTAAGGTCCAACAAATACTTTTGTCCGGCACTTTCTCAATCCATATTCACGGTCTTGATTGCCTAGTATGCCTTGTGTTCGATTTCCATCAGTAGATGGCATGTTTTGCCATAGACAAGTCGGAATAGGGACATACCTAAAGGTGTTTTGAATGCAGTACGATATGCCCAAAGTGTGTCATCTAGTCTTAATGACCAATCCTTCCTAGAAGGATTTATAACTTTCTTGAGTATACCCTTCAATTCCCGGTTGGAAATTTCTGCTTGCCCGTTGGTTTGGGCGTGATATGTCGTGGCGATCTTGTGTGATATGCCGAAGCGTTGCAACATCTTGGCAATTAGTATGTTGTCAAAATGCTTGCCTTCGTCACTGATAATTGCTCTCGGCATCCCAAACCGTGTAAATATGTTTTTCTGCAAGAATCGTTGCACGGTCTTGGAATCGTTGTTGGGAACTGCAGCTGCCTCCACCCATTTAGACACGTAGTCGACGGCAAGTAGAATGTAGAGGTTGCCGAATGAAGATGGGAAAGGTCCCATAAAATCGATCCCTCATACATCGAACAATTCCACCTCGATGATGTTCTGGAGCGGCATCTCATGTCGTCTAGAGATATTGCCCGTCCTCTGACAACGATCACATTGCTTGTAAAAGTCTTGGGCATCTTTGTACAATGTTGGCCAATACAAACCGGATTGCAAAACTTTGGCCGCGGTATGAGTTCCTCCAAAATGTCCTCCATAGGGTGAAGAATGACATTACCGGAGTACATTATGTTGCTTTTCTTCAGGGACACATCGGCGTATAACCTGGTCTGCACATTGTTTAAACAAAAGAGGCTCGTCCCAAAAGTAATGCTTAGCATCATGGCGGAACCGCTTCTTCCCTTGGTGAGTAATGCCATAAGGTAAAATACCACAAACAAGGAAATTAACTAAATCTGCGTACCAGGGTATTACCGAGGCATGTGCTGCCGTGGTGACTTGTCCCAAAATTGCCGAGGCGTGCACGTCAAAGGCTGCTGCGGCGTCGAGAGTTGCCGAGGCGTACGCGTCCATGGTTGCCTAGGCGTCGAGGGTTGCCGAGGCATGCGCGTCCATGGTTACCGAGGTAACTAAAATTTGTTCATCCGGGAATGCATCACATATCTCTAGATCTGCATCATCCTCCCTATTACGTTCTAAACGTGATAAGTGATCGGCCACTTGATTTTCTGTTTCTTTCCTGTCCTTAATTTCAATATCAAATTCTTGTAAAAGTAATATCCAACGAATCAAACGAGGTTTGGCATCCTTTTTAGCAAATAGATATTTGATTGCCGAATGGTCCGTGTGAACAATTACCTTTGTACTAATCAAATAGGATGGGAACTTGTCAAATGCGAAAACTACAGCTAGTAACTCTTTCTCCGTTGTTGTGTAATTCACTTGGGCACTATTAAGAGTTTTACTAGCGTAGTATATCACATGGAAGGTCTTACCTGTGCGTTGGCCAAGGACTGCTCCTACCGCGAAATCACTTGCATCACACATGAGCTAAAAAGGTAGAGACCAATCTGGTGGAACGACAATGGGTGCCGAGGCAAGCTTTTTCTTTAGGGTTTCGAATGCTTGGGTGCAAGAATCATCAAAATCGAAGACTTTATCCTATTCAAGGAAATTGAACAAGGGTTTAGTGATTTTAGAAAAATTATGAATGAACCTCTTGTAAAAACCTGCATGTCCAAGAAAACTTCGAATTCCTTTAACCGAACTTGGTAGGGGTAATCTCTCGATCACGTCCACCTTGGCTTTGTCTACTTCAATTCCCTTGGATGAAATCTTGTGGTCGAACACTATTCCTTCATCTACCATAAAATGGCATTTCTCTCAATTGAGGACTAAATCAGTTTCTTCACATCTTTCCAACACCCTCTCTAAATTGCCGAGACAGCTGTCGAAGTCATTTCCAAAAACAGAAAAATCATCCATGAAGATCTCAAGGAAGTCTTCTACCATGTCTTAAAAGAGTGCCATCATGCATCTTTGGAAGGTTGTCGGGGCGTTACACAATCCTAACGGCATCCTTCGGAAAGCATAAGTACCATATGGGCATGTGAAGGTTGTCTTTTCTTGATCTTCTGGTGCTATGGCAATTTGATTGTAACCTGAATAACCATCAAGAAAACAATAAAAGGGTTTACCTACAAGACGGTCAAGCATTTGATCAATAAAGGGTAATGGGAAGTGATCTTTCCTAGTGGCTTTGTTTAGCTTTCAATAATCCATACAAACCCTCCAACCGGTCACAGTCCTGGTTGGAATGAGTTCATTGTTTTCATTACTTACCACCGTTATACCTCCCTTTTTAGGAACACATTGTACCAGACTTACCCATGTACTATCAGAGATAGGGTATATAATGTCGGCGTCAAGCCACTTGATGATTTCTTTCATTACAACCCCTTTCATGGCATGATTCAGTCTTCCCTGGGCCTCAATTGAAGGTTTGTGATCATCTTCCAACAAAATCTTGTGCATGCACACTGCCGGGCTAACTCCCTTCAAGTCGGCAATTGTCCACCCTATTGCCTTTTTGTGTAGCTTCAACATCTTGATCAGCTTCTTTTCATGCTCAGGTTGTAACTTAGAAGAAATAATTACAGGCAATGTATTATCGGTTCCTAAGTATGCATATTTTAGTTGCTCTGGCAATTGTTTCAACTCAAGAATCGGTGGTTGTTCAATAGAGGGTTTTTCGAGCTTACCTTCCTTACCTGAGTAATCCAGTGGTTCAAAGTATGTACCTGGTCGATTGACTAGCCAATTTGCCTCTTTTTGTTGTTCCTCATCGACCGGTTCTTCATACTCCTCAGGTTCCTCTTGATCGGCAATGTAGTTGCCGAGGCAACTAAATTCCTCGTCGAAGTTAAACTCTGTCGTGGCATGAAGAAGTTGGCATTCTTCTGGATCATCGGCATGCCTTAGTGTTTGGAACATATTTAGTTTAACTTGCTGGTCATTCACTCTCATTGTGAGTTCTCCCTTTTCAACATCGATCAAGGTTCTCCCTGATGCTAGGAATGGTCTCCCGAGAATGATAGGTGCATGCTCATCTACTTCACAATCCAAAACAATAAAGTCAGCGGGAAAAATAAATTTATCAACTTTTACTAGTATGTCTTCGATTTTTCCCTCTGGATGCACATAGGACCTTTCGGCTAGCTGTAGCATAACTGTTGTAGGTCTTGCCTTCCCGATTCCTAGTTTCTGGAAAACTGATATAGGCATCAAGCTTATGCTAGCCCCAAGGTCGCATAATGCTTTCCCGACATAGTGGTTTCCAATGGAACAGGGTATTGTGAAACTTCTGAGATCCTTCAACTTGGGTAGCATACGATTGTGCAACATTGCCATGCATCCCTCTGTTGCGGCAACTGTTTCAAACTCTCCTAGCCTTGTTCTCTTGGACACAATGTCTTTAAGAAACTTGGCATAGTTTGGCATTTGTTCAATTGCTTCCACCAATGGCAAGTTGATGTGGACTTGCTTTAGGATATCAAGAAACTTCTTGAATTGATATTCTTGCTTTTTTCGCTTCTACCTTTGTGGGAATGGTGGTGGAATTCGGATATCTTCGATCATTTCATTGGTTTGGAACCTGATTGACGGCATTGTCGGGACAAGTGGAGTTGCCGAGGCATTATCAATTGGGGTTGCCGAGGCATGCTTTTCACAAGTTGCCGAAGCATCCTTATCGTCGGTTGCCGAGGCATGCTTATTGCCGGTTACCGCGGCAATTCGTGGTTCAGCATCCGAGGCTTTGCCGCTAGGTTCGTCTTGATCTTTTTGTGGAGTTTTGTTTGATGAGCGGGTTTGAGCCTCTCTAAGTTGTTGGCCACTTCTAGTGGTGATTGCCTTACATTGCTCATGGCCAGTTCCTCTTGCGACTTCAGTATCGCTAGGTAAACCTCCTTGCGGTCTAGTATTCAGATTTTGAGCAAACTGTCCGACTTGATTTTCCAATGATTTGATTGTCGCCTCTTGGTTTTGCAATCTCATCTCGGTCCTGTTAATAAAAGCATCATTTCTTTTTATGAAGTTACTATTCTTAGCCATATAAGATTCAGTTTTCATCATAAAAGCATTTAGAGAATTTTCCAAAGAACTATATGTTGTCGGTTGTTGTTGCGGTAACTGTTGCCGTGGCATATTCTGCTAGAATCCCGATGCTTGTGCATTCTGATTGTTTTGGTTTAGAGCATTGTTGGGATTACTCCATGAAAAGTTTGGGTGCTTCTTCCAAGCTGGATTGTATGTATTGGACATCACATTCTTGTTCTGATTGTAATTCCCCACATAGAAACTGGATTCCGGATTTTGCATACATTCAGAAGAATCATGGTTATCACCACATAACTCACAAAAAGAATCCATTACCTTGACTTCATGTGTGTTGTTTGGTTTTTGCATGTTCTGGACCATCTTGGTTAAAGTGGCCAATTGTTCCGAAATTGAATCTGATGATCCTAGTTCATGTAGTGTGGCTTGGCGTCTAACTCCTCCTCTTCTAGTAGAGGGGAATTGATAATCATTCTTGGCCAGCCTGTTTAGAATTTGCATTGCTTCCTCCGGCGACTTATCTAAGAGTATGTCGTTTGCCGAGGAATCTAGCATCATCCTTGTTGGTGTATTCACGGCGTTGTAAAACATTATTACTTGAGTCCACACTAGGAATTCGTGTAAGGGGCATTTGTGTAGAAGTTCTCTATATCGCTCCCAAGCCTCGTACATGGATTCATCATCTGCCTCCCGAAAATAAGTAATGTCGTTACGAAGCTTATCAGTCAAATTTGTAGGATTAAACCGAGCAAGGAAATCAAGACAAAGATCGGTCCAAGATGATATTGATCCAGTCGGAATGCTATTCAACCATGCTTTTGCCCTATCCCTCAATGAATAGGGTAATAATCTTAATCGTAAGACATTGGGGCTGACTCCGTGTATTTTGAACGAGTTACAAATCTCGAGGAAAGATTTTAGATGTTGTCGTGCATCTTCAGTTGCTGAGCCGCCAAATTGACCAATTATGTTGATCATATTAAACATTACCGGTTTTAACTCAAAGTGGTCGGCTTCAATTTCAGGTGCGACAACTCCTGGATTAAGTCCATCAAGATCTTCTTCAAGATAGTCTCGAATAGTTCTGTTTCGTGCAAGAATCACTCCTCCTTCTGCTGGAACATCTTGATTCATATTGCCGTCTTGATTAGCCATTGCTACTCTTATCCTTCGTCTAAGTCTTTGTAAGGTTCGATCAATTTCTGGATCAAAGGGATATTCTGGTGTAATCGGTCTCGCCCTGGTCTTATACCAATGCAAAACCAAAGTTTGTTAGCCCTTTGATCTTAAACAAGAAAAGTAAAAAGAAAGTGCAAGAAAATAAAAACAAAGTCGCTATTGCCAATCCCCGGCAACGGTGCCAAAAACTTGTTACACGTAATAAGTGCTACACAATTGTGCAAGTATACACGTTGCAAGTTATAGTATAAAAGATATCGTCTCCACAGGGATTGGAGCCACTTTAAGAATCTAGTCTCTTACACTGTAAAAAGTAAAAACACAAATAAAAGATTATAGGAGTTTAACTAATAACTAATCTAGAAAGCAATAAAGTAAAAGAATAGATGAGATCAAATGAGAGAGATAGGCCATGTTATCGTGAGTTGAGGTGTGATAGCCGATTGGATCGTCTTGGTAAAAGAGTGCATGGGCAACTCAGTTGCCGTGGAAACTTGCACAACGGGGTTGCCTTGGCAACTAATCGATGGTTGCCTGGGCGACTAGTTGGGCAACTACTTGGGAGTCTAGGCAGTAACCTTCAAGGTTCGGTAGAGCGTTCTTCAATGGTTTCTTCTTATCCCTAAGTCGAAACTCTAGCTACTTGTGCATGCCTTGATAATACATCCCTGCGTGAATCAAGGGTGAACAACAACCAATCTTGCGTTCCTCTTAGCCGTTGAAATCCTTGACTTATTCCTAAGCCGGATTAATCTCCACCATCAATAGATTGAGTAAAGATCATATTCATTCGTTTCTTGAATCTAACTCTCCCGATATTAGATAAATAGATGAAGTTACGAGATCCTCTCCCAATTCACTCGCAAACAAGAATAAGAACCAAGAATGAATAAACGTTGAATAGAAAAGTGCAAACTCTTATTACCTAAACAAAATCCAATAGTTTCTCACAACCACAAAACACAATAACCATAGCCAAATAGATTTAGTTCATGGCTAGGTTCCAAAGAAACACAAGAAAAATAATCCCTAGCATGAACCTAATTAAACAAGAAAGAAAAAGATGAAGAATGGAAGCTTGTCGAAATCTCCTTGCCCTAGAAGCTTATCGAAAATTCTCTCCTCTTTCTCTCCTTGAGTTGTCGAAAATCCCCTCTAATTTATAAGGCTAGGTCAAAGTCCTTCTTTGAGGAGGAAGTTAAGTTGGAATTAAATTATCTTTAAAGAATATAATTCTTTATTATAATTATATTCCTACTAGAACTTCTCCTATCTTCTTGGAATTTAATTCTTCTTTAATCTCTTCATGGAAATCAAATTCCTTTGGGATTTGGCTTTGCTCCACGTCATCTTGGGCTTGTCTAGTCATCAATTTTGACTACCATATCACCTTGTTCTTTGTCGACAATTGCCCTGGCAACTGGCTCTCCTTCATGCATTGCCTTAGCACTAGCTCGTCATCTCCTTCATGTATTGCCCTGGCAACTAGCTCTAGCCTTGCTTTGGCAAGTGATCCTATACATACACACAAAACACACCAAAGCAGCATTTTTTCCCACAAAAACTACCAAGTTATGTAATCTAGAGGGCCACCCACGCACCATCACACGCCGCCGGATGGTGCTCGAGAAGATTAGGCGTCCGTTTGGCCAGGCGGGTGCACCATGCTGCGGTGCACTGTGCCACACTAAGAAGGCTTACCCGGGTGCACGTGAGCTCCCCGCATAGGATAATGCGTCGCAGGTGCACTAAGGTTGCAGTGCACTCGTCTACACTGAATCACGCCTCGCGGGTGCGCCATCTTCCCCATGCACTCGCCCGCACAGGATCAGGTACCTAGGGTGCACCCAGCTTGCTATGCATCTGCGCACACCAGATCACCAGGGGGTTGACCAGGCTATTGATCGGTGTTGACTAGTCCTTTGATCGGCATTGACCGATTGTTGACTTTTTCTAGGAGACCCTACCTGGGGGTTTCTCGATGTTCCGGATCTATTGGTGCAGTTTGTTTTGCCAAATTTAAACTCGATAAGCTATTTTTATGCATTTAACATCATGATTAGTATAGGAGATGCATAGAAATAATGTATGTTCATATTTGTTGATATATGAGGGTTTCTCGGGTTTGGACATCGAATCATGTGGATTGTTCTAGGAGCTCGGATGGGGATTTTAGCGATATCGGCTTAAGGTTAGTACACCTCGAACTCCAAAATTCTTTATGAGCATCGTAAGAGTAATTATTTTGCATGTTAGTGGTTTCAAATTAAGAGATAAGTAATAAGCATGTGTTGATACTAATTGTTCGAGGCTTGGTAATTATTGAGATGCTTGATGAGCTTGAGAATGTTTGAGTCTGTTATGAGCTTTAGAGACCATATAGGATTGTTTGAATATCCGTATGATTATCTGACTGTATGAATGGTTGACTGATTGATATATGATGATGCCTCGTGCATTAGCTGAATAAACTAATATGTTCGATCTAATATTGATAAGAGACAATACTGATAAACATTTGATTAAATAATTAAAAATTAGTAATTAATATTAAATGATTTAAATGTGCTAGCAACAATCCATAAGCTTTAGGGGTAGAATAAGGGCTTGTAATTAATATTGATGCCGACAGGCTTAATGGCCTATACTATTAGTTGAAGATGGGGGTTATAATAACGAACTAATACCGACAAATGCTCAATAATTGCTTATGGAATCGAAAATCAACACTAATTGGTTTAAAAGCCAGTTTGAGATGGAAATTGACAAATATGATTAACAAAACGGTTATTACCATAATCAATTGGAAAATATGGATTGATAGAAATAATTGATGGGAATGAATTGTATACCCCTCTATAAAATGTAATAACTCAGTAATGCTTGATTGGTTTTAATAGAAACAATAGGGACTCGTGGTGGGTGGTATGATGTTGTGTGCTAGGTAGAATACTTGTATGGATCCTTGGTGGATCATATGTGGTTGTACCATGTGGGAGCACTTGATTGGTTACGAGTCTTTATTTGGTAAGATCCAGATACCCAGAATTAGGTGTTGCAACACTTCATATACTTCTGAATGGAGGATCCCAATACTGTGTGGACCCGGGCCTCATTCGAAGATGCTTGATGAGAGATCCTGAGCATGGATGTAGGATCCCGATACTACGTGGACGCGTGTCTCATCCCTATGAATGTAGGATCCCAATGTTGTGTGGACGCGAGCCTCGTTCAGAGTGTAGGATCCCGATGTTGTGTAGACGCGGGCCTCACTCAAGAGTGTATGATCCCGATGCTGTGTGGACGCGAGCGTCACTCTAGGTTTGTGGTATAACTTATGTGCTTTCGCTCGGGTGATCTAGTGAGATTCTGAGTATGATTGGGCCTCGTGGGCCATCTATGATGTTTGCTATGATGTTAGAATATGTTTAGGCGGCTAGCGGTAGCGCCACTTGTTTATTTATCTCTTCTTATTGCTCGTACTAGCTTGCATGCTTATGTTCATGATTAGCATGAAGTATAGTAGAGTACATGTGTACCACTTAGCTTTGTAAGCTCAATGCTCGGAATTGTTGTTTCCGTCCGTAGGTTGATCGTAGGATCGAGGAGACTGTCTGTATGGGATTCCAGCAAGCAGCGTTGTCAGAGTATGATACTTATATTTAGTGGGTTGTGTATTCATAGAACCTTACGTGTATAAGTCTGTAATCCTTATTTTGAATTTGTATTAATTAAGTTAAATGTTCAAATGTTTTATTGGAGCTCTTTTGTAACGTTTTAATCATTTATATATTTATTTTGATTTGTGGGCTTTAAATGTTTTTGGTAATTATTTTAATTGGGCTAAACCAAGTTGAGAAATTTTATGATTTTGGTTTGGGCTTTAGGCCCAAATTTGACATCCGGGTTGAGGGTGTTACAGTTGAAAATTTTTTGAAAATTGGGGGGAAAATTGATTTTGAGCGAAATTAAATTTTTGGGGAATTTTGTTTTAAAAATGTGTTTTTATTTTGAAATGAAGAGTTGGATTCGCCACCGGCCACTAAGGTAGGTCGGGCACCATAAAAACCAGAG
Source organism: Hibiscus mutabilis (assembly GCA_019671005.1). Classification (NCBI taxonomy): domain Eukaryota; kingdom Viridiplantae; phylum Streptophyta; class Magnoliopsida; order Malvales; family Malvaceae; genus Hibiscus; species Hibiscus mutabilis. The sequence continues at coordinate 35,518,711 of CM033720.1, read as the reverse complement.
ATTCTTTAAAAAATGGGTTCGGGATTTGGTTACGTGTGGGGAAGGATTAGTACCCCCTTCACGCCCGAAAATCTGTACCCAACAGATATTGCTTTTAATCGATAGAAATTATTGAAATTCAAAATTAGATTTAATTGACTATTCTTAATCAAATATAAGCTTTAATTGAAGGGGCTTTAACAATTTAGTGAGTTCGTATTAATTATCCAATTAATTAATAAGGGTGACTGTACATCGGGCCATAGATTAAATCGACATTGAATAAGACCGGCTGTCGTGTTAATTTATGATTTGAATCGAGTACATCACCTTTATGCATGATGCAAACAGTTAAAGATGATGTCATGAATTGTCAAAATTTTATCCACTTTGATATTTACCTTCAGACGATAAGAATTAATTCGAATATTTAGTCTAAATCCATTAAGCCAAGATTAAGACCAAAGTAATCGAGCTAATAAATATCTCTTTTTTATAAGTTAGATTAGTTAATTGACGATGTGAAATTAAATAAATTAAAAGTTAAAATAGATAACAAGATTATGTATGTCACAAAATTGCAAATAAAAAAAACAATAAAGATAAATACGAGAAATAAATGCTCAAATAAAATAAATGCGGGAAATAAAAGATCCGAAAAAAGGACCAGATCGAGCAAAAGAGAGAAAAAGAAAAATCTGGAAAAAGGACCTGATCAAACAAAAAAGCGTAAAAAAAACCAGAAAAGGGACTGGATCGAACATAAAAGTGTAAAATAAAGTGCGGAAATTAAATGTGACAAAGTAAATGCGAGAAATTAAATTGCGGGAAAATAAATTGCATGAATTAAAAGTTAGATATTAGATGTTGAATGTTAGTAGGCTACGCTAAACGGGCCAAAATAATACGGGTCATCCCCGTTGCGGGTCACCATAAGGCCGATATGAATGTAAAATAAATAAATAAAATACGAAAATCAAAATAAATAATAGAATATATATTATAATATAAATAGTACTATAATACACAGGAACATATAATATATACTATAACATAAATAATATTATAATACATAATAATATATAATGTAAATATAATATAATATTATACTATATAATATACATACTATAATACATTATAATATAAATGACATAATACTATAGCATATATACATACAACATATTATATATATATAATATACGTATAATATAAGGTAATCTAGAAAATGATTGAAATAAAAGAAAAATAAAAGTAGGGGGAGAAATTAAAATAAAACAGAACTTAAAAGGGATTGAAATCGGTTTTAAAGCAAAACGTGAGGGACTGGAAAGGTAACTAACCCACGGTCGATTCGAAAAGGGGGAGAAATTAGGAGGACCGAATAAGCAATTTGCCCCTCGTCCAAAAAGCGTGCACTCTTCCCGGATCTAGGTCAACGTGCAGGTCGAGTGGAGCGGTCAAAATGCCGTGTTTCATATGGCTTATAAAAGCCAAAATAAAACCAAAAAGCACCATTTGAAGCCCAATTTTAAAAAACTCAAAAATTCTCTAAAATGTTTAAAAACCAAAAGACCTTTATTCTTCACTTTTTCAGAAAAACGGCAAGAGCATTGACGTGTACCGCCGCCTCAGCCACCGTTAACCAGTGGCCAGCGGCCCTAAAAGCTTCTTTTTTTATTTTTTGAAACCGATTAAGAAAAAAACCCTATTTTCGATTTATTTAAAAAAATCCAAATCACCTTTTCGATTTGGAAATATTCTCGAGTTGTAGGCCTGGGTTTCTGAAAAAACGAATGATGATAAGGAGAGGAAGGTCGGCGAGGGACTGCCGATGGTAAAAACCTAACTTTTCCCCCTTCTTCTCTTTTTTTTTTGAAGAAAAATAGTTCAAGAAAATTTTGATTTTTTTAGTGATGCTTGAATTCCAGTCTGGGTTTTTACATGAGTTTTGATCTAGCTTTTATAGCCGTTTTACAAGGATTAAAGGAAATAAAAATGGTTAATTGTTGTTGTCGTTGCTGTTGTTATGTCTAATTTTTCTGAGTTTTTGTTGCTTGCTTGCTTGCCTTTTTGCAGGTTCGTATGGGGAGGGGACCAGTCTTGCTTGTCTGGTTCAGGCGTGCATGCTGCATGTGTGGCAGTGGTGGTGCTGAGTTGGTAGCCGACGTGGCGCTAACATGGCCGTGATCTGGACAACCATGGAAGCTAAAGAGCTTGCTGTCGGGGTAGAAGCTTTTGGAAGGAAACCGGGCACTGGCGGCTAGGGTTGCTTGGATAAGGCTATTAGGGTTTTTTTTGTTGGATATTTGGTCAGCCGGGTCAGGGTAGTGGATCCGGATTAGGTTAGCTTGGTTTGGGCTTGTAACGGGTTATGAGGGTAGGGTTAGTTTGGTAGATGTAATTGGGCAATGGATTTTGTATTTAGGCCGATTATTGGGTTTAGTAATTTCGAAATTACTAAATTTTAGACTCTAATTTTTTAGATTTTTAGACTAACTGGATTAATTATTTTGATTTTTTTGTTTAATTAGGCTAAAGCCCAGACAAAAAATGGTTATTACACAAGTGATGTAATAGCAAAGAGCATTATTTTAGTATTGGCTGAATTAGCAAATTTTCATTAAAGTGCACCAATAACTCAAATACTATGTAGCTTAAGCGGGTATTTCTTGCAAATGTTAAACAAAAGTAGGATTGTCCATACAACCAACGGCACACCAACTAGTTTTGTGATGATAATAGTGAATCAAATCTAGATGCAGTTGTCTTGAAATTAAAAGTGTGGAATTAATAGGCCAACTAGTTTTGAGACAGTCATGTCACAATAACGTAAGTTGTTTCCATGCAAATCCTAATTTACTTGAATAATCTTTTAGCCAATTTCTTATGGATAATATTCAGAAGACATCATGGTATAAGGAGAAGCAAACAATTCTCCTCAAAGCATGGAATTGTTGTTTTTCCCAAGGGCCAACTGTCTGCATCTTCCAACAAAAAACATGTGGAGGATGATTTTTGTTGCGCGTAATAAGTGCTCCGCAATTGTGCAAGTGTACACGTTGCAAGTTATAGTATAAAAGATATCGTCTCCACAGGGATTGGTGCCACCTCAAGAATCTAATCTCTTGCACTGTAAAAATTAAAAAAAAAACACAAGTAGAATATTATAGGAGTTTAACTAACAACTAAACTAAAAAGCAATAGAGCAAAAGAATAGATGAAATCAAGTGACAGAGAATAGGCCAGGTTATTGTGAGTTGAAGAGTGATAGCCGATTGGATCGTCTTGGTAAAAGAGTGCAAGGGCAACTCAGTTGCCGTGGCAACTTGCACAACGGGTTGACTTGGCAACTAATCGATGGTTGCATGGGCGACTAGTTGGGCAACTACTTGGGCGTCTGGGCAGCAACTTCAAAGTTCGGCAGAGCATTCTTCAATGGTTTCTTATTATCCCTAAGTCAAAACTCCAGCTACTTGTGCATGCCTTCATAATACATCCCTGCGTGAATCAAGGGTGAACAACAACCAATCTTGTGCTCCTCTTAGCCGTTGAAATCCTTAACTTATTCCTAAGCCGGATTAATCTTCACCATCAATAGATTGAATAAAGATCATACTCATTCGTTTCTTGAATCTAACTCTCACGATATTAGATAAATAGATGAAGTTACGAGATCCTCTCCCAATTCACTCGCAAACAAGAATAAGAACCAAGAATGAATAAACCTTGAATGGAAAAGTGCAAACTTTTATTACCTAAATAAAATCCAATTGTTTCTCACAACCACAAAACACAATAACCTTAGCCAAATAGATCTAGTTCATGGCTAGGTTCCAAAGAAACACAAGATAAATAATTCCTAGCATAAACCTAATGGAACAAAGAAAGAAAAAGATGAAGAATGGATGAAGCCTTGTAGTCGATATCTCCCCCTTGAAGCTTGTCAAAAATTCTCTCCTCTCTCCCCCTTTGGAGTTGATGGCATGGCCTCTAATTTATAGGGCTAGGTCAAAGTCCTTCTTTGAGGAGAAAGTTAAGTTGGAATTAAATTATCTTTAAAGAATATAATTCTTTATTATATTTATATTCCTTCTAGAACTTCTCCTATCTTCTTGGGATTTAATTATTCTTTAACCTCTTCATGGAAATCAAACTCCTTTGGGATTTAGCTTTGCTCCACGTCATCTTGGGCTTGTCTAGTCATCAATTTCGACTACCATATCACCCTCTTCTTTGTCAACAATTGCCCTGGCAACTGGCTCGGCATCTCCTTCATGCATTGCCCTGGCAACTAGATCTAGCCTTGCTTTGGCAAGTGATTCGGTACACACACACAATACACAGCAAAGCAGCACTTTTCCCACAAAAACTACCAAGTTATGCAATCAAGCTCAACGATGGAAGGAAACATGGATTAATGCATGAATGACTAATTATGCAACTAATATGAGCCTAAGTCTAACAATAATATAAGTAAAAAGGGTAAGAAAAATAGTACTTTTGAACACTTATCACTCCCCCAAACTCAAACTATTGCTTGTCCTAAAGCAATGCAAACTAATAATTACCCGCCAAGACCTCAATTTTCACAAACTTAGCTTTGAACTTGATTTCAATTCTCAGAATCGTGGCACAAAGTATGATTGCTTTTCATTTTTCGGAAAACTTAGGAGCTCTCAGAATCAAACTATAATGCTTGTGAGTGTGTGCGGAGTTGTGTGCAAGTTGATTTTTCGGATTCTATGCAAACAAGAGGTTTTCAAATTACTTCATTGGGTTCTTTTAACAGGTTTTAACTAGAGCCGGTTTCGAACACCTCTAGTATTTTGTTTTTAGTTTTCTTAAGTTAATTAGTTTATTCGACTAGAGCCGGTTTTGGGCACCTCTAGCGATCAATTTTTAGCACATAATAGAGTCGGTTTTGGGCACCTCTAGCATTCATCCAATTTTAATTCTAATCCCCCAATTTTTTAACTATCAACCTAAGTTCACTAGAATTCCGTAAATCAATCAAACCACAACAGTGTTTCATCAAATTTAGCATCATAGTAAAGTTCTAAGTGTTCCCATGGTTATCATAGAATAAAAACTCTATCAATTAAGTGCATTGGCAAAGTCATCATCGGATATTCATCAAATCTAGGCAATTCTTGTTCCAACTAAAGGCGTGGCAAGCAATTTATGTATCCTAAATGCAATACTTAAGATGAATGCAACTAAACATGGTAACTACTAATAACAATCCCCCCAAACTCGAGTGAGGCATTGTCCCTAATGCATGTATTAAAGAGAAATAAAAATAAAGAAAAATAAAATACAAACGAGGACTAACTCCGAGAGTTCGTCGTCGTGGATGATTAGTTTCCTTTTGGTCAGTGTCTTGATTCTCTTGCTTGAACGCGATGGTTGTTTCCTTGTTGCCGATGGTGGAATTGATCCTCGTACGGGGTTGTCCTCACCGTCCTCTTCATCAATGTCATTGGTTTTTCGCTTGGAGGATTCGATTGGTGCGGTCTTTGTTGGTGCAATGGAGGACTCGTCAGAATCTGAAAAGTCAGACAATGATTCCGTACGAGTTGATTCGGGCATAGGTGCTTTACCTTTGGCTTTTGTAGTGGTTGTCGGGATGACTTTAGCTTTGGTTGTCGTGGCATGGATCTCAGCAGGAAAGATTGGGAACGGCACGCGACTGTCTGGGTACTTTTCTAGGATGACTTGTGTGATGGAATTGTTGTGCTTCTTCATGTACCGCATGAACATTAGTTGTCGGTCTTCAATTTGCCTAAGGTGGCTCACCAATGGTTGCAAGAGTGCTTCAAGGTGCCCCGGGGTTGATGGCCGAGTTGCCCAGGCATTAGGTGCTTGGGCATTAGGGGTTGCAGAGGCGGTAGGGGTTGCCTCGGCAATTGGAGGCATTGAGGATTTTACCTGTGCCTCTCCCATTAGCTTTCGGAATTGTGCTTGATTCCAACCAGACTTTGGTAGGGCCTTTTCATTGGTGGAATCACTTGGGACATGCATCTCCTTGCAAAGATTGGAAATTAGGCAAGGGAAGAAAAGAGAACCCTTGTCTTTTGAGCTACATACAAAAATCTCATCACAAATAATTTTTCCAATGTTAATGATGCGATTATGCAAGATAGAATGTATGAGCAAAAGAAGCGGTATATCAACGGTAGTATTATGTGTGGTGGGCATTAAAGAAGTTTTAACAAACTTATTCCATAGTTTTGCCTCGGGTTTAAGCCGGAGGTGATATACCGTGCCCTTGTATTTACCGTCGTTCCAATGAGTTCTCGGTAAAGTGAGTTCTTGAAGCACCTTGTCGAGTTGGGCGTGATTTGATCAACAAAGGCTTGATGCTCGTCCTTCTCAATGTAGAGCCCGTAAAAGGTGTTGATGTTTTCGGGGCTTATGAGTATGGCCTTGTCACGAACAAAAACATAAGGATTATCCGGGTTAGGTGAGTGAGCATAGAATTCTCTTACCCATGAGATGTTACCCGGTTCTGATTGATGGCAAAAGATTTGCCACTTTTGATGTGCAATCCTTTCGAAGATAAATGGTTCAAGGCCGAAATCTTGATGAGAGTTGGAGTATTCAAAGCCTTGTTCTTTGCAAATCTTCCGGCCTTCAAACTTGGAGCGAAATCTTTCTTGAACCACCGATGTAGCAAACTTCTTGTATCTTGGTTCTTTGGAGGAACTTGGATGAACCAAAAATTCAATTTTGGATGCCATAGATGATCTTGGTTGTGATTTTTGTAAAAACAAAGAAAATAAAATAAAAGAAACTAAAGAGTTGCAAGATGAAAAGTAGGAATAGGTTTATTAGAAGTTAAGGGTGATAGGCTATATAGAAAAGATAGGTAGTAAATATGGTGGGTGGGATTAATTTTGGAAAGAAGAAAAAGAGGGTTTCAGTTTAGGGGAAGGGTGGCAGCTAGGGGGTTTATTTAGGGTAAGTAGGAGGCTTTATATAACCTTAGATTCAGCCCATTAATTTCCTTGTTGAAGAAGTTTCCTTCTTGAATCAAAATTCCTCTTTATCTTGAACTCTTCCTACAATTCAAAGACAAATCAAATAAGGATTAAAATTAAAGATAAACTAATAAAAGAAAATAAATAAAGATGTGTAAAGGGATTCTTAAACTTAAAAAGATAAATATGAAAGATGTAGTTTTAATCTTAAAGAAAATAAATCTATCCTAAAATAAATAGTAATCGAAAATAATAAAAAATAAAAAATAATTAGTTAAAAATAAAATAAAATAAAAATAAAATGTCGAAAGGAGAGCATGCTCATGCATCTTCTAAGGTGACCACTTCTTTGTTACGTTCCACATGGGCACCATTGTAGTGCTTTAATCTTTGTCCATTAACTTTGAATTCATGTTTGTCAATGATGGGCTTGATTATCACGGCACCATGGGAGAATGGTTTGACAACTTCAAATGGTCCCGACCATCTTGATTTCAGTTTTCCCAGGAAAAGTTTTAGCCGAGAATTGAATAAGAGAACTAGTTTCCATGGTATCAATTGTCGCGGTAATAGTTTCTTGTCATGTCATTGCTTTGTTTTCTCCTTGTAGATTCGTGCATTGTTATAGGTGAGTGCACGAAATTCTTCTATCTCGTTGAGGTCTAACAAATGCTTTTGTCCGGCACTTTCCCAATCCATATTCACAGTCTTGATTGCCCAATATGCCTTGTGTTCGATTTCCACCGGTAGATGGCACGTTTTGCCATAGACAAGTCGGAAGGGGGAAATACCTAAGGGTGTTTTGAATGCAGTGCGATATGCCCAAAGTGTGTCATCTAGTCTTACTGATCAATCCTTCCTAGAGGGATTTACAACTTTCTCGAGTATACCCTTCAATTCCCGGTTGGAAATTTCTGCTTGCCCATTGGTTTGTGGGTGATATGCCGTGGCAATTTTGTGTGATACACCAAAGCGTTGCAACATCTTGGCAATAAGTCTGCTGTCAAAATGCTTGCCTTCATCACTGATAGTTGCTCTCAGCATCCCAAACCGTGTAAATATGTTTTTTCTGCAAGAATCGTTGCACAGTCTTGGAATCGTTGTTGGGAACTGCAGTTGCCTCAACCCATTTAGACACGTAGTCAACGACAAGTAGAATGTAGAGGTTGTCGAATGAAGATGGGAAAGGTCCCATAAAATCGATCCCCCATACATCGAACAATTCCACCTCGATGATGTTTTGGAGCGGCATCTCATGTCGTCTAGAGATATTGCCCGTCCTTTAGCAACGATCACATTGCTTGTAAAATTCTTGGGCATCTTTGTACAGTGTTGGCCAATACAAACCGGATTGCAAAACTTTGGCCGCGATACGAGTTCCTCCAAAATGTCCTCCATAGGGTGAAGAATGGCATTGCCGGAGTACATTCTACTACTCTTCTTCAAGGACACATCGGCATATAACCTGATCTGCATATTGTTTAAACAAAAGAGGCTCGTCCCAAAAGTAATGCTTAGCATCATGGCGGAACAGCTTCTTCCCTTGGTGAGTAAGGTCATAAGGTAAAATACCACAAACAATGGAATTAACTAAATCTGCATACCAGGGTATTACTGCGGCATGTGCTGCCGTGGCGACTGCTCCCAAGATTGCCGAGGCGTGTGTATCTAGAGTTACCGAGGCATACGCGTCCATGGTTGCCGAGGCATGCGTGTCCATGGTTGCCGAGGCGTACGCTTTAGGAGCTGCTACGGCGTCGAGGGTTGCCGAGGCATGCGCACCCATGGTTGCCAAGGCAACTAAAAGTTGCTCATCCGAGAATGCATCGCAAATCTCTAAATCCGCATCCTCCTCCCTATTGCGTTCTAAATGTGATAAGTGATCGGCCACTTGATTTTCTGTTCCTTTCTTGTCCTTAATTTCAATATCAAATTCTTGTAAAAGTAATATCCAACGAATCAAATGAGGTTTGGAATCCTTTTTAGCAAATAGATATTTAATTGCCGAATGGTCTGTATGAACAATTACCTTTGTACCAATCAAATAGGACCGAAACTTGTCAAATGCGAAAACTACAGCTAGTAACTCTTTCTCCATTGTTGTGTAATTCACTTGATCACTATTGAGAGTTTTACTAGCGTAGTATATCACATGGAAGGTCTTACCTGTGCGTTGGCCTAGGACTGCTCCTACCGCAAAATCACTTGCATCACACATGAGCTCAAAAGGTAGCGTCCAATCTGGTGGAACGACAATGGGTGCCGAGGCAAGCTTTTCCTTTAGGGTTTCGAATGCTTGGGCGCAAGAATCATCAAAATTGAAGAGTTTATCATGTTCAAGCAAATTGCACAAGGGTTTAGTAACTTTAGAAAAATTATGAATGAACCTCAGATAAAAACCTGCATGTCCAAGAAAGCTTCGAATTCCTTTAACCGAACTTGGTGGGGGTAATCTCTAGATCACGTCCACCTTGGCTTTGTCTACTTCAATTTCCTTGGATGAAATCTTGTGGCCGAGCACTATTCCTTCATCTACCATAAAATGGCACTTCTCCCAATTGAGGACTAAATCAGTTTCTTCACATCTTGCCAACACATTCTCTAAATTGTCGAGGCAACTGTCGAAGTCATTACCAAAAACGGAAAAATCATCCATGAAGATCTCAAGGAAGTCTTCGACCATATCTGAAAATAGTGCCATCATGCATCTTTAGAAGGTTGTCGGGGCGTTACACAATTCGAACGACATCATTCGGAAAGCATAAGTACCGTATGGGCATGTGAAGGTTGTCTTTTCTTGATCTTCTGGTGCTATGGCAATTTGATTGTAACCTGAATAACCATCAAGAAAACAATAAAAGGGTTTACCTGCAAGACGGTCAAGCATTTGATCAATAAAGGGTAATGGGAAGTGATCTTTCCTAGTGGCTTTGTCTAGCTTTCGGTAATCCATACAAACCCTCCAACCGTTCACAATCCTGGTTGGAATGAGTTCATTGTTTTCATTACTTACCACCGTTATACCTCCCTTTTTCGGTACACATTGTAACAGACTTACCCATTACTATTAGAGATAGGGTATATAATGTCGGCGTCAAGCCACTTGATGATTTCTTTCATTACAACCCCTTTCATGGCATGATTCAGTCTCCTTTGGGCTTCAATCGAAGGTTTGTGATCATCTTCGAACAAAATCTTGTGCATGCACACTGCCGGGCTAATTCCCTTCAAGTCGGCAATTGTCCACCCTATTGTCTTCTTGTGTAGCATCAACATTTTGATTGGCCTCTTTTCTTTCTCAGGCTGTAACTTAGAGGAAATAATTACAGGCAATGTATTATCGGTTCCTAAGTATGCATATTTTAGTTGCTTTGACAACAGTTTCAACTCAAGAATCGGTGGTTGTTCAATAGAGGGCTTTTCGAGCTTACCTTCCTTACCTGAGTAATCCAGTGGTTCAAAGTATGTACCTGGTCGATTGACTAACCACTTTGTCTCTTCTTGTTGTTCCTCATTGACCGGTTCTTCATACTCCTCAGGTTCCTCTTGATCGACAATGTAGTTGCCGAGGTAACTAAATTACTCGTCGAAGTTAAACTCTATCGTGGCATGAAGCAGTTGGCATTCTTTCGGATCATCGGCATGGCTTAGTGTTTGGAACACATTTAGTTTGACTTGCTGGTCATTCACCCTCATGTGAGTTCTCCTTTTTCAATATCGATCAAGGTTCTCCATGTTGCTAGGAATTGTCTCCCGAGAATGATAGATGCATGCTCATCTGCTTCACAATCCAAAATAATAATGTCAGCGGGAAAAATAAATTTATCAATTTTTACCAGTATATCTTCGATTTTTCCCTCTGGATGCACATAGGATCTGTCGGCTAGCTGTAGCATAACTGTTGTAGGTCGTGCCTTCCCGATTCCTAGTTTTTGGAAAATCGATTTAGGCATCAGGTTTATGCTTTCTCCAAGGTCACATAATGCTTTCCCGACATAGTGGTTTCCAATGGAACAAGGTATTGTGAAACTTTCAGGATCCTTCAACTTGGGTGGCATGCAATTGTGCAACATGGCCATGCATCCCTTTGTTGCGGCAACTGTTTCAATCTCTCCTAGCCTTGTTCTCTTGGACACAATGTCTTTAAGAAACTTGGCATAGTTCGGCATTTGTTCAATTACTTCAACCAATGGCAAGTTGATGTGGACTTGCTTTAGGATATCAAGGAACTTCTTGAATTGATATTCTTGCTTTTGTCGCTTCAACCTTTGTGGGCATGGTGGTGGGAGTCGGATATCTTCGATCCTTTCATTGGTCTAAAACCTGATTGATGGCACTGTCGGGCCAACTGGAGTTGTCGAGGCATCATCGACTGGGTTTGCCATGGCGTGCCTATCATCGGTTGCCGAGGTATGCTTATCGCCGGTTGTCGAGTCATGCTTATCGTTGGTTGTCGAGGCATGCTTATTTCTGGTTGCCACGGCAATTTCTGGTTCAGCATCTGAGGCTTTTCCTCTGGTTCGTCTTGATCTTTTTGTGGAGTTTTGTTTGGTGAGGGAGCTTGAGCCTCTTTAAGATGTTGGCCACTTCTAATGGTGATCGCTTTACATTGTTCATGGCCAGTTCCTCTTGCGACTTCAGTATCGCTAGGTAAACCTCCTTGCGGTCTAGTATTCAAGTTTTGAGCAAATTGTCCGACTTGATTTTCCAATGATTTGATTGTCGCCTCTTGGTTTTGCAATCTCATCTCGGTCCTGTTAATAAAAGCATTAATTCTTTTTATGAAGTTACTATTCTCTGCCATATAAGATTCAGTTTTCAACATAAAAGCATTGAGAGAATTTTCCAAAGAACTAGATGTTGTCAGTTTAGAGCACTGTTGCCGTGGCATATTCTGCTGGAATCCCGATGTTTGTGCATTCTGATTGTTCTAGTTTAGAGCATTGTTTGGATTACTCCATGAAAAATTCGGGTGCTTCTTCCAAGCTGGATTGTATGTGTTGGACATCACATTGTTGTTCCGGTTGTAATTCCCCCACATAGAAGCTGGATTCCAGATTCTGCATACATTCAGAAGAATCATGGTTACCACCACATAACTCACAAAAGGAATCCATTACCTTGACCTCATATGTGTTGTTTGGTTTTTGCATGTTCTGGACCATCTTGGTTAAAGTGGCCAATTGTGCTGAAATTGAGTCTGATGATCCTAGTTCATGTATTGTGGCTTGGCGTCTAACTCCTCCTCTTCTAGTAGAGGGGAATTGATAATCATTCTTGGCAACCCTGTTTAGGATTTGCATTGCTTCCTCCGGTGACTTATTTAGGAGTATTCCATTTGCCGAGGCATCTAGCATCATCCTTGTTGGTATATTCATGGCGTTGTAAAACATTGCTACTTGTGTCCACACTAGAATCCGTGTAGGGGGCACTTGTGTAGAAGTTCTCTATATCGCTCTCAAGCCTCGTACATGGATTTATCATCTACCTGCCGAAAAGAAGTAATGTTATTACGAAGCTTATCAGTCAAATTTGTAGGATTTAATCAAGCAAGGAAATCACGACAAAGATCGGTCCAAGATCCTATTGATCCGGCAGGAATGCTATTCAACCATGCTTTCGCCCTATCCCTCAGTGTATAGGGGAATAATCTTAATCGTAAAACATCGGGGGTGACTCCGTGTATTGTGAATGAGTTGCAAATCTCGTGGAAAGATTTAAGATGTTGTTGTGCATCTTCAGTTGCTGAGCTGCCAAATTGACCAATTGTGTTGATCATATTAAACATCACTGGCTTCAACTCAAAGTGGTCGGCTTCAATTTCAAGTGCGACAACTCTTGGATTAAGTCCATCAAGATCTTCTTCAAGATAGTCTCGGATAGTTCTGTTTCGTGCAAGAATCACTCCTCCTCCTGCTGGAACATCTTGATTCATATTGTCGTCTTAATTAGCCGTTGCTACTCTTAACCTTCGTCTGAGTCTTTGTAAGGTTTGTTCGATTTCTGGATCAAAGGGATATTCTAGTGTAATGGTCTCACCCTGGTCATATACCAATGCAAAACCAAAGTTTGTTAACCCTTTGAATCTTAAACAAGAAAAATAAAAAGTGCAAGAAAATAAAAACAAAGTTGCTATTGCCAATCCCCGGCAGCGGCACCAAAAACTTGTTGCGCGTAATAAGTGCTCCGCAATTGTGCAAGTGTACACGGTGCAAGTTATAGTATAAAAGATATCGTCTCCACAGGGATTGGTGCCACTTCAAGAATTTAATCTCTTGCACTGTAAAAAGTAAAAAAAAAACACAAGTAGAAGATCATAGGAGTTTAACTAACAACTATACTAGAAAGCAATAAAGTAAAAGAATAGATGAAATCAAGTGAGAGAGAATAGGTCAGGTTATCGTGAGTTGAGGAGTGATAGCCGATTGGATTATCTTGGTAAAAGAGTGCAAGGGCAACTCAGTTTCTGTGGCAACTTGCACAACGGGGTTGCCTTGGCAACTAATCGATGGTTGCCTGGGCAACTACTTGGGCGTCTGGGAAGCACCTTCAAGGTTCGGCAAAGCGTTCTTCAATAGTTTCTTCTTATCCCTAAGTCGAAACTCTATCTACTTGTGCATGCCTGGATAATACATCCCTGCGTGAATCAAGGGTGAACAACAACCAATCTTGCGCACCTCTTAGCCGTTGAAATCCTTAACTTATTCCTAAGCCGGATTAATCTTCACCATCAATAGATTGAATAAAGATCATACTCATTCGTTTCTTGAATCTAACTCTCCCAATATTAGATAAATAGATGAAGTTACGAGATCCTCTCCCAATTCACTCGCAAACAAGAATAAGAACCAAGAATGAATAAACCTTGAATAGAAAAGTGCAAACTCTTATTACCTAAACAAAATCCAATTGTTTCTCACAACCACAAAACACAATAACCTTAGTCAAATAGAATTAGTTCATGGCTAGGTTCCGAAGAAACACAAGATAAAGAATTCCTAGCATAAACCTAATGGAACAAGGAAAGAAAAAGATGAAGAATGGATGAAGCATTGTAGTCGATATCTCCCCCTTGAAGCTTGTCGAAAATTCTCTCCTCTCTTTCCCTTTGGAGTTGACGGCATGGCCTCTAATTTATAGGGCTAGGTCAAAGTCCTTCTTTGAGGAGGAAGTTAAGTTGGAATTAAATTATCTTTAAAGAATATAATTCTTTATTATATTTATATTCCTTCTAGAACTTCTCTTATCTTCTTGGGATTTAATTATTCTTTAACCTCTTCATGGAAATTAAACTCCTTTGGGATTTAGCTTCGCTCCACGTCATCTTGGGCTTGTCTAGTCATCAATTTCGACTACCATATCATCTTATTCTTTGTCGACAATTGCCCTGGCAACTAGCTCGGCATCTCCTTCATGCATTGCCCTGGAAACTAGCTCTAGCCTTGCTTTGGCAAGTGATTCTGCACATACACACAAAACACACCAAAGCAGCATCTTTTCCCACAAAAACTACCAAGTTATGCAATCAAGCTCAACGATGGAAGGAAACATGGATTAATGCATGAATGACTAATTATGCAACTAATATGAGCCTAAGTCTAACAATAATATGAGTAAAAAGGGTAAGAAAAATAGTACTTTTGAACACTTATCAATTTTCATTGGGTTCCCAAAAGATTTAACTGATTAAATTAACCTTCCTGCATCTCATTAACTCCACCATATGTTTCTGTCTTTTTCCATTAAATAAAACCTCCCCTTCGTTAGTTGATGGTGTCAAAGCATTTAATTTTCTTTCTCTATCATTTTAAACAAGTCCAAGTCATCATTGTTAAAGAATTTAACCCTTTGATTCTAGTTTTGTTCCTGCTTCAGCTACATATATTCGAACCCCAAATAACCAATGAAAGTGTCGAGTGGTAGGAATAGCTGAGTTACAACTTACAAGCCAGCATGAAAACAGTAGAAAACTCACATGCAGAAGTAGAAGGAAAGGGAGTAGGAAGCAGCCTATACGCCCAAACTTTTCATCATACTGTGTGTGAAGTAACAAAACATGGGAATCTGAGAGACTTGGGGATGGAGAAAAATCCGCCGACCCTTATGCTGCTTTTGCCCTTCTCTTTGTTTTCCTTTAATCTTCTTCGATCAACCTTCTGCCAGCTAACAATCCCGATGCAATCATATTATATATATTACATCCATGCAATAACACCCATATTTAATATGCAAGTTTCTTGTTCCGATATGGAAAAAGATAAAGTATTTTCAATCCCATCTTTACTTGTAATTTAATATTTAATCTCTACTTATATAAATATATATAGGGCTTGTAGGGGAGTTGTCTTTCAAGTTCAACCCCATTTTTTCACTCTTAATGGCACTTGCCAAGGACCCTATCTGCTCACTTTCAATCCCCTGAGCCTTACAAATTTGATCAAGGAGGTGACTTGGAAAAGCCTGGTGGGACTGCCAAGAATTTTCCGATGACTGGTTCTTCGTCGTTTTCCTCTCCGGGCTGTGCGTATTCCGGCGGTTACCTGTTCCACCCACCCGAGGAAGTTCATTCTTTGATAAACTTCAAAGGTTCGGTATATGATGGCTTTGGTCATGGGACTAATTATGGGTCTCTGCTTGGCTTTGAGCAAAACGAGAAGCCTCTGCAAAGTACTTACTCGAAAACCAGTGGTGATGATGGAGATTACTCGATGTGGGAAGACAGTCTGAATCAGAATTATGAATGGAGTCCGATGAATACCAAGAGCGGTGCCGATCCTCGCCCGGTGGAAGATTTTAGCTGCTTTGAAACTGCTAGCAATTTAAGTTCCATAACAAAAGAAAACAAGGGAGATTGGTTGTACTCTGAAGTAGCAGTGGTTGCTGATAGTACCCTGGAGTTACGATCACCCAAAGAAGCCTGCGTCAAGCGTCCGAATACAGTACCGTCCTTTTCCATTCAATCCAAGTAGTAATCAATAGTCAATTCATATAAGATAGCCACTGATTTTACATGTAATTGGTATTTTATAGGGAGACAGCAATCAAGCTTTGAAGAAACAATGCAGCAACGAAGCTAAGAAGGCGAAAACTAAGTCCAGTCCATCAAAGGACCCCCAAAATATTGCAGCAAAGGTTTGGTGACTTATTCAATTTAGATAGTGAAGTTAAGCAAAATGAAGAAAGAAAATTAACATGGAGATATTGTTTTGTTATCCAGAATCGACGTGAGAGGATCAGTGAGCGGTTGAAGATACTACAAGAACTGGTACCTAATGGCTCCAAGGTAAGCACCAATTATTACTACTGAAATTGATATCTCCAATTTGCAATTTGGTAAAACCTGGAAATTATATGTTTATTTCACAGGTTGATCTGGTTACCATGCTGGAGAAAGCAATCAGCTATGTCAAGTTTCTTCAGTTGCAAGTGAAGGTGCTGGCTACAGATGAATTATGGCCACTTCAAGGTGGGAAAGCTCCTGATATTTCTCAAGTTAGGGAAGCCATTGATGCTATACTCTCATCTCAGAAACACACCAATTCAAACTCCAAGTAATGGGTTCAATGTTGAACACACCTAAATTTAGAATAATGTTAGTATAATTCAAGGACAACACCCCAAGCATAAAAAAAGCTTTTTGTTTGGATGTTGTGATTTGATTAATGATAAAAAAGGAGAACCTGAGTAGATAGCAATTAGCATACTTTTTCTTTTCTCTTGAAGATCCTGTAAGTTGTAATAGATATTTCTTCTTTTCTTTTAACAAATTTGAACTAAGATTCTCAACTTAATCTTAGTTTCATTTCTTTTTCTATTTACTTTTGTTTTTATTTCCTTTACATGTCTGCCATATTAACGAGAAATTATTATATGGTTCCGACTCATCACGTCATTCATGGTCACATCCAATAAGATTCATTCATTCACCTTAAAAAAATGAAAAATTATTATTAGATGGATCTGATAATTTTTTCTTATTAACCCTTCGATCGAAATAAGTATGGCAATTAAGTATTTGGCTTTTCTGTCATTATTACAATGAGCAAGTAGATATTTATATTCGGACATCATATGTTTATTAAATTAATGTCAATAGTAAATGTATTTTTAAAATGAAACTAACATCATAAATCAATTAATTATTTTTTAACTAACGGTATTCAACTCATTAGCTGACTAATTCGGATCGAGTTTTATAAAGGTCCAATAGGGGAGCAACCCTCTCAACCTAGTCTTTTTCTATTCACAATGCCAGAATTCGAACCCTAGCATTGTTTAAGGGTTCTAGTGCCTCATCCCACTCAACCAACTGGTTGTTGGTTTAGTTAATTGATTTTAATTCAGTTAGTATTGTTGTTTGATTAATAAAAGAGGATTAATGATTTATTTATATTTTTACAAATCAAAAACCATTATCTTAATTAAAAAGTAGTTGACATCATCATAGCCAACAAATCAAAGTTCCAAAAGTGAGAAATTATTACATGGTCTCGGCTCACCACGTCATCCATGGTCTCATTCAATGAGATTCATTCATTTAATGACATGTAAGAAAGAGGTAAAGATTCACCTTGAAAAAAAATAAGATGAAAAATTATTATTGGATGAGACCATAGATGACGTGGTGAGCTAGTCTCATTTAATAAATTTCCACAACAGTACATAGATAACAATTACCACCCCTGTTCAAAAAAAATACCACCCAGCTTTGTACGTACTCGGTTTCTGCATATTAGATTTTGCGAGGCCATCTACTAAACTATTGTATTTACGCATCATGTAATTGAATGAAATCATCAAGATCTATTCGATCAAGCGGTTTAGTTTGATAAATAGGTTTCAAAGGGATTACATATTATCTCAAGTGAAGATCGGACAATCAATAATCATTATCTGGAATTAACGATTTAACATGTTTACATTATGTTCAAAAAAAATTGTTAACATGTTCCTCTGATTTAAGGACGAAAAAGATAGGACACACAATAAACACTTTATAAAGAAATAACACAAATTGCAAATCCTGCCACATATATACAAAATTAATCAGCCAACCGCACACGAGCAGTTAAGCATGTGAGAAATAATTGGCGTAAATTTCAATTCAAACGACTCGTTAATTTTTTTTAAAGTATAGATAAATTATAATATTTAAATTACCATAAGTATATTTAAAAACTTACAACTTTTTTTGAATATTCTAAAGTTAATTAGAATGTAGAATATATTTATAGATACTTTTAACCCTTGACAATACACACATCTTGCAAAAAAAAGTAATTGAACCCGAATATCCTAAGATGAACATCATTTCTATTGGGAACATTTGTTGGATTCAACTCACAACTTCTTATTAATTATATTAACAACGACTTTGTAACACCCTTAAAAAATATTAAAGTATATTTGAGTTAAAAAAAGGAGAGAGAGGTGAATGAATGAAAAATGAGGAAGGGACAGCCAAGGGGCTCAAACCCTTGACCCTTGGCATGGTGAGTACAAGCCTTAACCATTGGGCTAAGGATCCCTTTTGGTTATTTTCTGTACCAAATTTCTTTTAAATTAAGTTTAACATGTATGAACCAAATCGAATATAGCCATTCAGATCTACCTACCATCATTAATTCCCAAAAAAATATCTAATCTTTTTCTCTCTCTCGACCCCTTCGTATTCCATCGGCCACCGCCCGATTTGCCCTACCGTCGTACCATGGCGTGCACCGCCACTACCATTGAGTTCGCCGGTGCACCCCGCCCTTCACTCGAGCAATAACGTTGTCGTCCGGTGTAGAGAATGGTTTAAAGGTTCATAGGCAACTTTTGACCTCCCACATTATTTTTCGTCGTTTGAGTCATCATCTGCCGTCCAATCCTATCGCAACCATCACCACCGAAATCTCTGAGCCAAGACGAGTAAAACCCCCTAGACCGATTTCCGTTCCGACACCGGCAAGGGCTTCATCGGAGCTTCGTCGATTTTGCCTACCTTAGTATCATTTTAGGTAAGTTTCGATCAAACTCCGGCTTGTTTGGGTAAACTCTAGATTTGGTTGGATTGTGTGACTGATGGGCTACATTTTTTCGGTAGAACAGTGACCATTGAGGTCTCCAGCGACCTTCACCGTTAACCGGCCTGCGATTGAAAAATTCAAAGGTAAAAATTGGTTCAAACTGGCCCAACTTATAAACCAGTCTAAATCGGTCTAGTTAGTTAACTCGGTCTGACCTTTCTGACCCATTCAACTCGTCCGACCCAACCCGTTGACCTAGTCAACCCGGCAGAGTCAACTCAGTAAGTCCACCCAATTGAGTCAACTTAGTGAGTCGACTCGCCTGAGTCAACCCGTTGACCGCTGATGTCAGCATTGACCGTTGACCGCTAACATCAACATTGACTGTTGACCATTGAAATCAGCATTCACTGTTGACCGCTAACGTCAGCGTTGACTTTGACTAAAAAGTCTGCTTTTTAAAGTCCGTTTTTAAAGTCTGTTTCATGAAATTTTAACCCGAAAGCCTCCAAATTTGACCTTGAACATGAACTCCTATATGTGTTTCATTATTTAGTTTAAAAGGCAATATGATTAAGGGTTGATTTTGAATTATGGTTAAATGAAGGTATTTTTATATCCTAGAGTAGAGGATTTGGAGGGACATTGAGTTTAGAAGTGGTCGAAGATAATTTTAAGAGCTCGAATGGTATAGCTCGGAGTACAGGTAATACATTGCTACCTCTTGCATGCTTTATGAAAAACATGTTGGTAATTGGTTAAAGTATGCATGATTTTGATTACGTGTACTTTTAACTCTGCTTAAGTCAATTCATTTACAAAATAAAAGAATGGTAATCTGGATAAGACCAAACTATTCGAAGAGAAGTTTAATAGACCAGAAGGATCTTGAGTTCAGTAAGTGATTAACAAGATAGTTAATCTCCCAACCCGATAAATAGTTTTAAAGGATTTGATATGTGAAAAAGTTTTGTCAAGAAATGACGATAATACCCTTGAAACGTAAGAATGACTAAAATACCCTAACAAAGGAAATAACCTAGAATTTTACACCCAATCTGATAAAATAACCACTACATTTGAAATCCCTAATATATTGGGAAAGACTACTGTATCAAGAAGCAAATATGTGCAATAATAAAACACTTGAATTCTTCCGAACTCTGGATAAACACTTGCAGATAATTTACTGAAAGTTTTTCGTATTTCTGAACTGATCTAAATAGTAATAATGAATGAATTGATTTGAATAATTGAAATGACGGAAATAATCTCAAGCACTGAAATTACCAAACTAACTGAAATAAATGATATGCACTCGAGAATTTGAAATAAATAAGTTGATTGTAAGATTCGTAAGGACTAGGATGTCTAGCTACCATTAAACGCTTAAATAATTAAAAATCCCACGTGACTTGAGATATGTGAAAGCTTAAAAATATAAAATTTCAGATAGACCACAAATAACGGTAATGCTCATGTGGGTTTGAAGCCTAAACCTATATAAATTTGTCATTCTTAATGTTGTTACAATAATGAAAGAATACTGCACAAATACATATCCAATCACTCGAGGTTCATTCCAGGATAATTTGTGATAGTGACATGTTCAATTATACCACACAACTAGAACTAAATATTGAGCACGTGTGAGGTGTACCTATTCGAAAGCTTGAAAAGTAATGCATTGATGAGATATGATTAATGGAATGGAATTGGAAGCATGTCATGCCATCAGAAATCTTCAGCACAGCAAATCACTGATTTACCCTATCGGGATTAAACTACAAAATTGCCCCTTGAGAATTAAAATGACCAAAATGCCCTTATAAAGAAAATTGATTGAAACCCTTCTAATATATCTAAAAATCTTGATTAATCTTGATTTACACGACTTCCAAAAACATTTTCTGATATATTTGAACTATAGCATGATCATGATTTTCATCTGTATAAAATATACCTCAGTATCTGATCTGAAAAACATGCTCTCTAGTTACTATTTCATTGAAAATAATTGTCTGCTTTATATCTACTATTACACATTTTTACTGCTTATCACTGTTATTATTATCTAGATTGTCTTACTGGGAACTTGGGATAGGATATGAAGTCTTTGTAAGTTCAGCCTTAACCCGATAGGGTAATACCTTATGGCTTCTGTATCAGGTTCCTATGCTTCGGCTAGGGTAATACCTTATGGCTTCTGTATCAGGTTCCTATGCTTCGGCTAGGGTAATACCTTTTGGCTTCTATATCAGGTTCCTATGCTTCGGCTAGGGTAATACCTTTTGGCTCATGTATCATGTTCCTATGCTTCGGCTAGGGTAATACCTTCTGGCTTTTGTATCAGGTTCTTATGTTTCGGCTAGGGTAATACCTTCTGGCTTCTATATCAGGTTCCTATGCTTCGGCTAGGGTAATACCTTATGGCTTTTGTACCAGGTTCCTATGCTTCAGCTAGGGTAATACCTTCTGGCTTCTATATCAAGTTCATATGCTTCGATTAAGGTAATACCTTCTGGCTTTTGTATCAGGTTCTTATGCTTCGGCTAGGGTAATTGTAATACCCCAAAATTTTCTAAGTTGATTAAGGATCATTTAGTACTAAGATAACAGCTTAAAAGTTATCTTAGTGACTAAAATGACAAAAATGCAAAAGTTAGGATTTCTTCGATTGTGGGTTATGGAAAAGGAATTTCTGAGATTTTAAGAAATTAGATGATAGAGGGAAAGTTAATTAGGGTACTTGCAAAGTTTGGCCAAAATTCGAGGAAAATTGGAATAGGAATTTAAGTTTAAAATTTAGTGACCAAAATGTTAAGCAGTCAAAACTTGTGCGGTACAAGACTAAAAATGAAAAGTTAAAGTACTAAAGTTGTAATTTCCCTAAAGTTAGGGGTTTTCATTTCATAAATAGATAGATCACCTAAGGGTGTTGATTAAATATGGAATTATGGTTTGAACCGATGTTTTGATTGTTGGGAAATCGCAGTCAAAGTTTAAGTAGAATTCGGGTATCCAGATCGGATTGGAAAATTATGAAATTTTACTATATGATAGAAGAAGGATATAAAAAAAATATTCCCAGGTTTTGGAAATATTTTTAGTTTGATTCTGTAAGAATCCTATGATTTATTTTGATTAAGGAATTTATTTAGTAATCTATAAAAAAATTTATAATTATCGGTAAATCAGATCGAGCTAAAATTTCAAAGATAGTTCCATGAATCTTAGAAGAGTCATAAAATATTATTTTATGAATATTTAGATGTTAAAAATATCAGGAAAAATTTAAATCGATTGAAATGATATGGAATGACAATTATGAGAATAAGTTGATTGGTAAAGGGCATTTTGGTCATTTTGCCCAAAAAGGACATGAAGGGAATTTTGAGATTTATTTTATTGATGAATAGTTGTTGATTAGAATCCAACTAAGTCTAGTTGGAATGTTACAAAATGAAAAATTAGAAATATTAATCTAGTTGAGGGTATTTTTGGAAAGTGGAAATTATTGAATTAAAAATTCATTTTTTATAATACAAGTGGCATAAATACATGAAAATATGAAGGAATTATCAGAAAAAGACCCTCCAGAGTTGTGGTGAAGAGGAGAAAGAAGAAGGAAATTTTCCAAGCTCGATTTAAGCGTCGAATCTCGATTTTAAGTCAAATTCGAATCAAAAGAATATTTAAGGTACTATGAAGGAAAAGATCGAGTAGAATTTAGTGAGGCATGCTAATAAATGGCCCAGGTGAGTGCATTTTTACTTATTTATTATATATGTGATATGAGTGATTGCATTATATATATTTATGACATGTTGATAAATAGGACGACTTGCGATGAACCGGCCTTTGTATAAATAAAAATGTATGATGGCTTATTTATGCAAATAGCATGAAATATTAGATGGCATATTGATACAATGATTGTAACACAATGATTTACTCAAGGTAAATCAAATTTTAGATATTTGGATATGCACTGCTCATTATTGAATTATGGACAATAGTATTGAAGGATTGGATATAGAATATGAAAACTAATATATTGATATGCCCAAGTACTAGTGTGAGAGTCTTTGGTATAATTGGATATCCATAGAGTTCTAGCAGCTGCGTCATAGCACTACAGTGCGAGATAAACAATGTAGACTCTTCGGGGTCGAGATAAACAATATAGACTCTTCAGGATCGAGATAAACAATGTAGACTCTCCAGGATCGAGATAAATAATGTAGACTCTTCAGGGTCGAGATAAACAATGTAGACTCTTCGGGGTCGAGATAGACAATGTAGACTCTTCGGGGTCAAGATAGACAATGTAGACTCTTTGGGGTCGAGATAAACAATGTAGACTCTTTCGGGTCGAGATAAACAATATAGACTCTTCGCGGTCGAGATAAACAATGTAGACTCTTTCGGGTCGAGATAAACAATGTAGACTCTTCGGGGTCAAGATAGACAATGTAGACTCTTCGGGGTCGAGATAAACAATGTAGACTCTTCAGGGTCGAGATAGACTCTTCGGGGTCGAGATAGACTCTACAGAGTCGAGTTAGACTCTACGGAGTCGGTTCAAACACTACGGTGTTACATAGCACAAAATGTGCGAGTATAAGGAGCAAAGGGTGTCCATGAGTACGTACTCATCTCATTCGCTTTGGCAATGCAGACGCTAAGGCGTCGTAGACACTACGGTGTCGTGATGACTCGCGTACCATGGCATCACATGATTTTGTACTTTGGGCTATAATACTTGAAATGCATTTATGCAGGTAGTTAAGCTAAAAAGCTTAACGTACACAAGACTGGTAAGACAGATCGAATTCTATGATTTAAATATTATATTGGTTAATGAATTATACTTGTAAGGTAGTTCTATGCATGATAAAATGTTATAAACTGCAATTGGAAACCGCTTGCCATTTTGCAGGAAATGTATAGCACTGTTAAATGACAGGAGAATGACATTGATAAGTTTATTTTATGTCATTTCTATACATGGAAATGCTTTACATTAATTTATAGTTGCCTCACTAAGAGAATACTTAGCGTGTGCTGTTTCACACGTAGGTTATTGGAAACTTACCGGAAGAGGAGTCAAGCATGTTAATCAAGCTGCAATATGCCAAACATCAGTAAGACATTCTAAATTTATGATATTCTTTAGTGGGCATGTATCAGTTTATTCGTTGGTTGTTTTATAAGCTAGTTTTATGTCAGATGTTAAAAAAATTAAAAAATTACAAGTCAAGAAATCAGCTAAATAATTTAGTAACATCTTCATGTGTATTTAATCATCGAATATACGTTTAGGGTGTTACAGTAATACCTTCTGGCTTCTGTATTAGGTTCCTAAGCTTCAGCTAGGGTAATACCTTCTTGCTTTTATATTAGGTTCCTATGCTTCGGCTAGGGTAATACCTTCTGGCTCTGTATCAGGTTCTTATGCTTCGGCTAGGGTAATACCTTTTGGCTTCTGTATCAGGTTCCTATGCTTCGACTAGGGTAATACCTTCAGGCTTCTGAATCAGGTTTCTATGCTTCGGCTAGGGTAATACATTCTGCATTCAGGCTTATATGCTTTAGATAGGGTGATCCCTTCTGGACCTAAGGCATCCATTTAGGTCAACACCTAGGTTCAACGGGACTGGGTTAAGCCCCCATACATAAAATTTTGGAGGACTGTATATTGGAATATCGAATCAAATCCGACCATAGTGTTGCCCAGAACACTATGACAATTTTATACTTGTGTCTTTAGCGTCTCTTGGTAGTTCTGTATCAATGAGCTTTCCGAAGCTCACTTTGTTTTTACTATCTCAGGTTAGAAGAAATCTATCATGGTATAATGATCGACATCAGTATTTGGAGTTTTCTCGGCGTTACTTTTGGAGTACGGTGCTAGTATAGTTAGTGGGCATGCATGTCGTGTATTGATTTATGTTAGTGCCTGTAATATACTTTCTGAACTGATGTTACATGATTAAATTTTTTTATGTGAATTTTTATGGGTCACTCTTGTGACCCTAATGTGACCTTCTAGATTTAAGTGTAACGCATAGGCGGATCTAGGGGGTTACAGACTTATCTAAAATTTATTTTAAATTTTACTAACAACATCTATAATTTCCATTGTCTCCGTTCAAAAAAATTACGCATACTATTTTAAAGGCGAGAAAAAACTTTGATGCACAGGCCGTGTAATTTTTAGTTTACACGTGCGTTTTAGTTTTAGGGGCTAGGGTTTAAAGTTTAGGGGTTTAGGTTATAGGGTTTAGAATTTAATGTTAGTGTTTATAATTTAGGGTACAAGGTTTAAGGTTTTTAGGGTTAGGGTTAGAAATTTATGGTTTAGATTTTATAGTGTAAATATGCAAGCTTGTGTAAAATTAGTTGTACACAACCTGTGTATCAAAATTTTACCCTTTAAAGAGGTGACAAACATATATATTTTTAAGAACATGCATACGTATATATACATACATATAACAACAGAATAATCAATAAAGAAGTTAGATAAGGATAAGTTACTCAAATTTGGTTATAAGATATTGTCAAAGAATGATCGAAATTTTAGTTGAAAATTTTTATAGTTATGATTCTAATTTAATGATTTTCGTAATATCTGATCCGAATTATTCAAACAAAAAATTTAATTTAATTTTATTAGTTTACTTAATAATTTAATAAACATTCATTGATATGTAAGAAAATTTAATGATAAAATCATTCGGTGATCAAGCAACGGATCTTATAAATAAATAGTAATGTGAGGGGTTTTTTTTTTCTCAGCAAATACATTCAAAATAAGTGTCCAGCGAACATACAACCTGACAAAATAGATAAGCAAATAGAACTAAAATTATATTTCCCATGATCACCATAGAATTGAAAAATTAAGGATCATGTGACATTGGTAAATGGAAGGGTGGAAATTTGATAATATAAAGTAGAATATCAACAGCTCAAACAATTGGACTTGCTATTTCAATGGAATTGATGAGTGTGGTCCAATTTGAAGGCAGAATTTAGAAAGATATTCCATGTTGACAACTTTGAAGACAAATTAAGCTTACATTAATCAAAGCTGTTTTTCTTCTTAATTATTTTATTTGGTTTGATAAGCATTGGAACATGGAAAACAACTAGCATGGGGAAATAAATATTCAAGCGTTTATTTAATATAAGGTGTAATTTGGGAATTTTGACTTGAACTGTCTTATGAGTGAATTATGTTAAACATACAACTTACACTCTGGGTTTCTTCATTTAATTCCTCAACAAAACATCTAACTTCATAAGTATAAAAAGCCCAAAACAATAATTAGCTAAGCCTTTGAATTTTCATTTATTGTATTTAAATACATTTTTTAACAAGAACAAAAAACTAGGTTTGATAAAATAAAAAAATATAATAAAAAAACGCATGTAAATCATAAAAAAATTTGAGACCAAATCCAGTGAAAAAAAAATTAAAACATGTAAATTCAAAGGGCGTGATGAAAAAAAAGAGAACAAAACCATCCCTTAAATACATTCTTCATCTTCTACAAAAATCCAACAACCATCATCAAAATCACATTATCTCAATCTAACTAAATGCTATGTAGATGTAGGAATGGAGATAAAAAAAAAAAATCAACATTGTAGATTGTTCCACTAATGGTTCTGATTACATCGACAAACTACTACAAAAAGAGATATAACGATACTATACTGACGATCTTTCATGTTCAGATGGTTCGTTGTATTGATTGTTACATGAACTACCATAACGATAGATGAAAATTGTGTCATAAGACAGATGAAAATCATGTCATAGAGACAGACGAACAAATACAACAAAAACGTGCAAAAATAAAAAATCTAAAATAAAGAAGATTTTTATTTCAAACTAAAAACAAAAGAAAAATAAAGAAAAAAAGACGATGAAGTTAAGGAGTTGCCGAAGGCGACACTCTTAAAGAAACACTTTGGAGAGAAAACTGGAGTTTGTTTGATATTTATGTATTATTTAAATACATTCTTATAACCTATAAAAATGCTCAACATCGGCTATAAAAATATAAGTGTAAAGACAATGATGCAGGAGAAGAAGTTTATTCTCCGCCTTGTGTTATTCATGGAAAAAGTAGGCACATAAATACAATTTACAAGAAGCACTAAATATGGATAATACCAAGCAATTAGCCAAATAATCCTCTAATCGATAAAGCTAATAAAGTTAATAGATATGTCCCTATAAATTATCCTAATATTCCTCTAATAGATAAAGTTGTATAATAATTACACAGTGCTAAACCTATATTTGATTTTGACATAACAAGGACTAAATTGAAAAAAAATTAAATACTCAATTTACTCACTAAATTGACAGGCATTAAAACTTAAAATGTTTTCTAAGTCAAACTTTAAATCACCAAATATTTTCTAAGTGTTTTGGTACTCAAATTAGCCAATTTGATAACTGAGTACCAGTACGGCCTATCACATATCACTTTTACAAAAAGGGTTCTCTGAAGTGGACATTTTGGGTAGTGACCAAAATGTAAAGTTTCAAAACTGGTTTTAGTGATTGTTTTGTAAAAGGGTCAAAACTTTGAATCTTTAAGGAGTTATTTACCCTAAAGTCTAATATTAGACTTTTTTTCTTTAATTAGCTATTTTTAATTGTTTTAAAATAATTTAAAAAGGCTCGAATAATTAATTGGCAATTAAAATCTTTAAAACAAATTTGACATAACTAACTTTTCACAAAAAGATTTTCTCCCTAATTCTCTCCAGCCAAACACATTTTCTTTCATTAAAATCTTCAGGTAAAATGTTCTTTTCATCAATCTTTTGATTTCAATTGAGATTATAATGGTTTTCTAACAAAATAAACTTGATTTCTCATTGTTTTGGCTTTGGAAACCATCTAATTAAGGAGAAAAGTAGCTATTAGAGGTGAAGTTTGTTCTTCTCCTCTAATACAAGGTTCTTTATTGAGATTCCCAAGTTTTTGACCCTTAATACATGTTTTCTAACTTGATTTGATGATTTAATTGTGGAAAATTAATTAAATTGGGGTTTAATTGATTTAATTGAAGGATTTTCATATAGTTTCTATTTTGATAGGTTCATGATTGATTTTAATCATAATTTTGATGTTGAATAATGTTAATAGATGGGTTTTAACATTGGAATCCTGAAACTATGTGAATCTCTAATTTTATAGGATGCTAGTTATGTGTTTTTGAGGAGTTGTGGTGGTTTATTGAATGCTGGAGATATAAGGATTTTAGAGATGTGCTTTTAGTGGTTGATTGACGTTAATTGATGTGCTAAAACATTAGGTTGTGGCTGGGTTAAGTTTGGAAGAGTTTTGTTGTTAATTTTGGGTGTTGTGGAAGGAAATTGGATAAAGATGTTGAGGACTTGTGTTGCTGTGATATTGATTGCATTTTGATGCATTGTACCTCTGTTTCTTTGTGGATTAAGCTGGGGAAGTTGGTCCTTAAGCTTGAACGTTGTTTTGGAAGCTTTGGAGGTGCAGTTATCGCATCGGCAAGCGAGGCTTGCGAGTCGGTGAGTGGAAACGTGTTTTACAACTTTGCAAAGGTTTGAAAGTTGTGTTTGGGAGTTTAGATCGAGCTTGAAGCTCTGGTCTAAGCTCGGAAGTAAGTAAAGGATGAATTCTTTCTCGAACTACGTTTGGCTAATAGTTTGATGCACTTGTTTTACATTGTTTAATTACTCACTATATATGCATGTTTTGAGCATGGTTTAATGCTAGAAATTGGTTACAAAATGATGTTGATGCATTTGGAAGTAATGCACGTTTTGTTAATGTTTATGAACATTGGTTAATGCAAGGTTTATTACATTGGTTAAATAATTTTGATGATGCATATGAAAATAGTGAGTTGTTGATGTTAAATTGAATTATATTGGCAAGTGATGGATTGAAAAGGTCTAAAAATGAAATCGGATATAGTTGGCTGGCCATAGGATTGATAGTGCACTATAAAAAGGCACCTTGGATGTCGAGGGGATTATACGGTGTACCAAATACTCCATCCAAGTATCCTAATGGTCGAAGAGTTTATGTTTACCGAAGACTCCCGTTAGTGGATTAACTATCATACCGATAAGTGGTTTTTAGGGGTTTATGTGTACCCAAGACTCCACCACGGGTGTCACAACGATGGAGGGGATTATGCGTACCAAATACTCTCGTGTGTGAACCTTGTGTTACCGATAGATTGTTTGTTAGGTGTTAAGGGAACACTTGTTGAATTCGTGTATCCGATGTTGTGTTTTTGGTAAAAAAGAAACTTGGTAAATGATCACTTGGAAGCCAAAATAATGGATAATATATCATGAGATGGATTATGTTGTTTAATGTGATTTAAACATGTTTTACTTTTTAAGCCTTTCATTGGTAGTATGCATGGGAAAGCTTAAGTTGAGAGTAGCAAATGAGACTTTGCTTTTTAGCCACTGAGTATATTGAGTTTGATGTGTTGGTATCGTGGGCGAAGGATTTTGAGCAGAGCTTGGGTTTATCTCATCATTCTGAAGGATCTAGCTCGAGAAAGAGAGCTATAGATTTTAGTTCTGGGAGTGGCCAGTCAAAGAGGCATCGTGACCGGAGGTTTCGACCGGATGCGAGATGCGGTGGAGATGGTACGAGAAGAGGATCTTAGAGACAGGGTGCTCAGGTTTCGTCAGTGCATAATGGTTGTTAAGGATGTGGTTCGAGAGAACATTTGAGGTGAGATTGTTTGCGTTTGGCCAAATAAGGACATGCTCCTGCAATTATGGCTGCAAATTCGTGCTGGAGTTATGGGTTGGCAAATCACATGAGACATGATTGTCCTTTGCTTGTTAGAGATAGGCAGGCACCTGCAATTATGGTCAGTGCAGACCTTGTTGGATAATCAGCTCTATGCCAAGTTGAGTAAGTGTGAGTTTTTCTCAATCATATGGTGTCAGCTGAAGGTATCCGGGTTGATCCTAAGAAGGTTGAGACAGTTGTGAATTGGAAGCAACCAAAGTTCACCATTTCTTGGGTTTAGCAGGTTATTACCGGTATTTTGTGGAAGGGTTTTCGAGAGTTGTTGCTCCGTTGACCAAGCTGTTGCAAAAGGATGCGCAGTTTGAATGGACAGTAGCTAGACAATAGGCTTTTGAAAGGTTAAAAGAAGCTTTGACCCAAGCTCCAATTTTGATTCAACTTGATCCAGGGAAGGATTTTGTGGTGTATAGCGATGCATCCTACGTTGGATTAGGGTGTGTGTTGATGTAGGAGGGGAAAGTTGTGGCTTATACATCGAGGCAGTTGAAAGTGCACGAACGTAACTACCCTACGCATGATCTTGAGCTTGCTGCGATAGTGTTTGCTTTGAAAATTTAAAGGCATTACCTTTATAGTGAAAAATGTGTTGTATACACTGATCATAAGAGTTTGAAGTATTTGATGATACAAATGGAGTTGAATCTCAGGCAGCATAGACGATTAGAGTTGTTGAAGGATTATGATTTGACCATTGAGTTCCATCCGGGCAAAGCTAATATTGTGGGTGATGCTTTGAGTAGAAAGGCCGTTGTGGAGTTGAGAGCTATGTTTGCGAGGTTGAGTGTGACTCGTGATGGAGGATTATTGGCAGAGTTGCAAGTGAAACCATCTTTGTCGCAGTTGATTAAGGAAAAGCAATCGTATGACAAGGCGTTGGTTCCACATATCAAGGACATCATGGATGGAAATCTTATGGATTTTCACTTTAATAGTGATAGGGTTTTGTGTTTTAATGACCGGATTGTGGTACCTAGTGACGGGGAGTTGAGACGGATGATTTTAACTAAGGCACATGCTAGTCCTTTTGCCACGCTTCCGGTAGTACTAAAATGTATCAGGGTTGAGGAAATAGTATTATTGGGTGGGTTTGAAAAAAGACGTAGCTAATTGTGTTGCTAGATGTATGGTATGTCAGCGTGTGAAAGCTGAGCGTCAACTTTTTTTCGGGTTGTTGCAACCGTAAAAAATCCTAGAGTGGAAGTGGGAGAGGATCACCATGGATTTTGTGTCGGGATTACCTTTGACACCGACTAAAAAGGATTCCATTTGGGTGATTGTTGATCGGTTTATGAAGTGTGTACATTTTCTGCATGTGCATACGATGTATTCGTTGGATAGGTTAACAGATTGGTATGTTGCTGAGATTGTAAGGTTGCACAGGGTACCTAATTCAATTGTTTTGGATAGAGATCCACGGTTTACAGTGAGGTTTTAGGAATGTTTGCGTCGAGATTTGGGTACTCGTTTGAATTTCAGTACATATTATCATCCTCAAATGGATGGCCAGTCTGAACTTGTGATTCAGATTTTGGATGATATGTTGAGATGTTGTATCATTGAGTTCCAAGGAACTTGGGAAAGGCAGTTGCCTTTGGTTGAGTTTGCGTACAATAATAGTTATCAAGCAAGTATAAAGATGGCACCGTATGAAGCCTTGTATGGTAGGAGGTGTCGTACACCCTTGTGTTGGGCTGAGGCTGGGGAAAAGTATGCTTCCATGCCTGATATGTTGAAAGACACTGATAAGAAAGTAAAGATGATTTGTGATCGTTTAAAAGAGGCCTTAGATAGGCAAAAATCCTATGCAGAATAGAAGCGTAAAGAGATTGACAACGCTGTTGGTGAAAGAGTTTTCTTGAAAGTTTCACCATGGAAAAAAGGTGATGCGTTTTGGGTGTTAAGGAAAGTTGAGCCCGAGGTTTATTAGGTCGTATGAGGTGCTGGAGCACATAGGTTCTGTAGCATATCGGTTGAGGTTGCCTCCTAAGTTGGAGAAGATTCATGATGTGTTTCATGTGTCCATGTTGCGGAGGTATCGTTCGGATCTGTCGCATGTAATGCCAGTTGAGGATGTTGAGCTACGACTGGATTTGTCTTATGATAAGGACATAGTGGAGATTCTTGAATCCAGTAGTAAAGTTCTTCGTGAAAAGATGATTGAACTTGTTAAGGTGTTGTCGCGACATCGCGGTGTTAAGGAGGCTAGGTGGGAGAGTAAGTCATACATGGTTGCTAAGTTTCCGCATTTGTTTCCATCAGGTAAATTTTGAGGATGAAATTTCTTAAGGGGGGAGACTTGTAATGCCCCTGTTTTGGGCCTAAGAGTTTTCCCAATTGGTTTAGACAGTCTGTTGGATCGGATTAGAGGATTCAAGTCAGTTTTAGGATTTAAATTGGATTAAATATTTTTAGAAGGATTAAAAATATGAAAAAATTATCTAAAATCATTATTTATTATGGAAATGATTCTGGTGGAATCAATTTTACAAAAAAGGGGTCTCGAAAGTAGACATTTTGGGTAGTGACCAAAATTCAAAGTTTCAAAACAATTTTTAGTGACAGTTTTGTAAAAGGGTCAAAACTTTGAATCTATAAGGAGCTATTTACCCTAAAGTCTAATATTATACTTTTTTCCATTAATTAGATATTTTTAATTGTTTTAAAATAATTTAAAAAGGCTTAGAGAATTAATTGGCAACTAAAATCTTTAAAACAAAATTGACGTAACTAAATTTTCACAAAAAAATTTTCTCTCCAATTTTTTACAGCCAAACACATTTTCTTTCTTCAAAATCTTCAGGTAAAATCTTTTTTAATCGTTCTTTTCATTTCAATTGACATTATAATGGTTTTCTAACAAAATAAACTTGATTTCTCATTGTTCTGGCTTTGGAAACCATCTAATTAAGGGGAAAAGCAGCCATTAGAGGTGAGGTTCATTCTTCTCCTCTAATACAAGGTTCTTTGTTGAAATTCCCAAGTTATTGATCATTAATACATTTCTTCTAACTTGATTTGATGATTTAAATGTGGAAAATTGATTAAATTGAGGTTTAATTGATTTAAATTGAAGGATTTTCGTATAGCTTCTATTTTGCCAGGTTCTTGATTGATTTTAATCAGAATTTTGATTTTGAATAATGTTAATAGATGGGTTTTAACATTGGAATCCCGAAACTATGTGAATCTCTAATTTTCTAGGTTGCTAGTTATATGTTTTTGAGGAGTTGTGGTGGTTTATTGAATGCTGGAGATATAAGGATGTTATAGATGTGTTTTTAGTGGTTGATTGACGTTAATTGACGTGTTGAAACGTTAGGCTATGGCTGGGTTAAGTTTGAAAGAGTTTTGTTGTTAATTTTGGGTGTTGTGGAAGGAAATTGGATAAAGGATGTTGAGGACTTGTGTTGCTGTGATATTGATTGCATTTTGATGCATTGTACCTCTGTTTTTGTGTGGATTAAGCAGGGGAAGTCGGTGAGTGGAAACGTTTTTATAGCTTTGCAAAGGTTTGAAAGTTTTGTTCGGGAGTTTAGATCGAGCTTGAAACGCTGGTCTAAGCTCGAAAGTAAGTAAAGGATGAATTGTAGCACCCCAGTTTTGGGCCTAGGGGTTTTGGGATGGTTTAGTCGGTCCGATGGACCGGAATTAGAGATTCGAGTCGGATTCGGGATTTAAATTGGATTGAATTTTTTTATAAGGGATTAAAATATGGAAAATAGTCTAAAATATTTATTAATTATATAAATGATTTTGGAGAAAACGATTTTGGAAAAAGAAATTTGAAAATGGAACATTGACTAAAACGCAATGTTTGCAAAACTGTTTTTAGTGACTGTTTTGAAAATGGGTTAAAACTTTGAATCTTTAAGGAGCTAATAATCCAAAAGGGTTTCATCAGATTTCTCCCTTTAATTAACTATTTTTAATTAAGTTTTTAAGAGGTATAAATAGTGGAGAGAATTAATTAAACACAATTAAGCTTTTTAAAAGAATTTCACGTAACTAACTTTGTAACTTCTTTCTCTCAAATTCTCTTTAGCCAAACACATTTCCAGCTTCAATTTCTTCAGGTGATATTAGGATTTCAAAGAGTTTTTGATTTCCAATTGATTTCTAAAGCTTTTACATCAAATACTTATTGTTTCTACCTTGATTTTCATGGTTTATAAAACCAATTGAGAGGAGAAATCAGCATTGGAGGTAAGGATTCGTTCTTCTCCTCTAATGAAAGGTTCTTTATTGAAATTAATAAGTTCTTGATCCATTTTGTATGATTTTCATTGGGTTTTGATTAATTAAACTCAGATTTATGGTTTAATTGATGGTATATGTTGAAAAATTGAAGAAATTCATGGTGATCTATTTTTGTTGAGTTAAGGATTGGTTTATACCTCTATTTTGATGTTTAATATGATAATGAAGTGATTTTTGATGATAGAATCCCGGAATCTATTGAATCTGTAGTTTGTTAGATTGGTAGTTAAGAGTTCTTGAGGTGTTGAGGTTAATTTTTGGTTGCTGGAGGTATAAGGTTGTTTTATGTTGTTGTTTTGATGTTAATTGATGTTATTTGAAGGTTGACATTCGTAGTTGTAGGCTGGGTTGAGGTTTTTGTTGAATCAATGATAGTTTTGGTTCATAGGTTATGGTGTTGTGGGGGATTATAGTTAGATAAATGTTAATTGATGGTTGCTGTGAGTTTGGATGCATTATAATGCATTGGATCCTCTGTTGTGATGTGTTTGGAACAGGGGAAGTTAGTCCGGATGTGAACCTTGGTGTTGAGGAGTTGCCAGAAGCTTAATTTGGCATCAGCAAGAGAGGCGTTGCTTTGTCGGTGGGTGAAACGGATAAAAATGCTTTTCAAAGATTTGAAAAGGTTTAATGGGAGTCTAGACTAGGCTTGATACGTTGGTCTAAGGCTCAAAAGTAAGTAAAGTTAGAAAATGATTTATGAATGCACTTGTTAAATGATTGTTTACCTCCTATTTTATGCATGAAATGAGCATGGTTCAATGCTGGGAATTGATATGAAATGATGTTAGATGCATTTGGAAAGTAATGCATGATTTTAAATAATGTTTATGAACATGGCTTATGCATGGTTTAATGCAAAATGAAATGATTTGAATGATGCATATGAAAATAGTGACGTATGTTTATAAAAGTGGATTATATTGGAAGT
Organism: Hibiscus mutabilis; assembly: GCA_019671005.1. Classification (NCBI taxonomy): domain Eukaryota; kingdom Viridiplantae; phylum Streptophyta; class Magnoliopsida; order Malvales; family Malvaceae; genus Hibiscus; species Hibiscus mutabilis. Next base: position 35,483,701 of record CM033720.1, on the reverse strand, counting down.
GATGAATTGAAAATGTTATTAAAATGTTATCGGATATAATTGGCCTGCCATAGGATTTAAAGTGCACTATAATAAGTCGCCCGTGGTTGTAGAGGTAGTACGAGAGGTACTTACTCTGATCATGTGAACCCCAATATTGTTGAGGTAACACTTGGATGGCTTTTACTCCAGCCATGAGCTGTAGAGGTTGATGCGTCGAGTGTGTGAACTCTACGTTGGAGGATTAGCCTTGGTAGTGTAGAGGTGGTGCATGTGTTGCACAACTCCATGCCAATGGGCTGCAAGAGATTGCAAAATCTCTTGGGAAATCTGTGTATCTGATGTTAATGCTGATTTATGCAAAAGATGTATATGGTAACAGATCGCTTGGAAGCCAATATAATGTTTTAAATTGTATCATGTTGATGGATTGGTTTGAATGATGTGATTTATACGAGTTATACTCCTTAATTTTTTCATATGAGATGTTATGCTTGTGTAGGCTTAAGCGGAGGAATTTGCAAATTGTAAGATGTTGTGGAAATCCATGATACATATTGCATATTATTTAATATGCTGGTTTTGTAAAGACTAAGTGCATGTTTTGAAAGAGTGGCATGATTGTTCCAAAATGGTTTGAAATTGCATTGGATGATCTTTTGTATTTTGAGCGCTCCTCATTAAGCAATGATTGCTTACGCTCTCTTTTATCATCAATGCAGATTGATTGAGTGCAACTGGCCTAGCAAGCAAGGAGGGAGTTCTCAAGATTTGATTTACCAAGTATATCGGGTTTTCAAGTAGTAGTAAAAAATGCAATGCGGCTTGAATGTTGTTGGGAGGGTTTGAGCGTTTAATCCTCTGTTTGAGCAAATTTATATTTCTATTTTGGACTTGTAATAAGGTTGACTTGTTGGATTTGACATATGGTTTATGCTTTGGTTGCTTGAGTTCTAGGAAGCATGCCTATAGTTGTTCTTTGAAGCATGCTGACTTGAGATGTTAGCTCACATGTGATGTGTGGTTGGGATGGTTTCTTAAATATGTTGGTTGTGTTCTAGGGGCATGTTAGTGTGTTTTCGATTGATAAAAAATGGGTTAGGCAGCCCAAATGAACATTTCTGGACCTACGTATCAGTACAGGTACCTCCGTATTAGTACGAGCAGGCAATTCAAGCCTAGCATATTCGTACTCGGGTTTGCGTATCGGTATACTGCAAGGCATTTTAGCCTAGCGTACCGGTACTCGGGTATGTGGATCGGTACGGGGCAAGGCGATTAGGCTTGGCAGATCGGTACACAGGTTTGGGTACAGGTATAGAGAGCATAAAAAGGTAAGGCGTATCGGTACGCGCGGGGTGTACCGGTACGGTATTGAGCTACTAGATTTTCAACTCTGGCTTGCGTATCGATACTCAACATACCGTACCGATACCGAAGCAGTTAAGTTAGTTACTGAGCGTTCTGAAGTCCTATTTTCTTACGTTTGGTCATTGGATATTGCGGGAATAACTGAATGAGTTTGGATAGTCGATTGAAGCTGATTCTTGAAGTTCATGCATGAAATGTGTTATATTAGATGATGGTAACCAAAAATTTGAAGAAGTCCACATATTTTGTTGAAATTGCGATTTGATCCTTAAGTGCATAAAGGTCCAATTGGATGTCAAATCGATGCCCGATTGGGATGAGCTCCCACCTGATGACAGCATGTACACATATGATAATAATTTGGCATTTAGACAAGATAAAAGGAAAAAAATGGATGCGTTTTGGTCTTATCTTTGTGGTTACCTTGATAAACCTAATGTAGCTTACTCGGTTCGGTCTTGCAACTAGGCCGTGTCGAGGGGGTTACATTTGGTGGTATCAGAGCTAGGTTATGATTGTTGAGAGTGGGTTATGGTTGGTTTATGCATGTTTGATTGCTATACACGGTGATTGATTGTGTGTTATATGCCATGTTGGGGTGTGATTTGGGACACATTCCCTTATTACTACTAATGTAAAGTATTTTTGATTTGAAATGGAAGTCTTGGAACCTTTCTTGAAGATGGCCTAATCGTTTTGTTTTGGTGTATTATCATGCCATAGATTCTTTGTTTATGATGCCACCGATGAGAGAATTACGTTTTAATGTGAATGTGGGAAGGCAAGAGAGTGATGATAATGTTATGCCTATTGAGGGGTTGCCACCTCCTCCACCGAATCCACCTGTGGGAGTGGAACAAATACCACATGTGCCAGCTGGGCTAGCGTTGAGTGATACGACTCTTTAGATACAGGCAATGACGGGAGCGTTCCAGGCTGCGATGGCTGGAGTGCATGTGCCTGCACCAGCACCGATTGCTGCTGCTAATCCAGGACTACCTTTAGAGCGTTTACGTGGCCTGTAACCCTCCTAACACAGTCTAGCCGCCAGACCAAATCGATGAAGCTACATTAGGTTTGCTGCAGCAAACCGAAGAGATTCAACAAAACCTGGTCCATTTTTTTTATCTTGTCTAGATGCCAATTATTAGTCCTACATGTACATGCATCACTCATGTATAACCCCACCTCAATCGGGCATCATTTTAACATCCAATTGATCACATTTGCAATTTAGGGACCAAATTGAAAATGCAGGAAATTTGCAGGATTTAAACCACTTTTAATATACCAATCTTTAATTAGTCAGGTTCTGATCATTCATCTCAAATTTCATTTCAAATTGATCATTCAAGCTCATACAATTGCGTGGGCAAGATTCAGGGACTAGAATGCAAAGAAAGCAAAACAGCCAAGCCAACATTACATAAAACAGCCTCGGGTATCGGTACGGGTGTCACCGTACCGATACGCATAAAATGCTTGTACCGATACACCACGGTAGGTATCGATACGCCATAACGAACTTACCTAACTTTTGAATCTTTTTAATATACGTACCGGTACGCTTTCATAGGTATCGGTACACGAGTTTGGATTGAAAAAGTGAAATTCCATAGGCTAGAACATGTACCGATACACCATTACCCGTATCGGTACACCATGCCAAAAATCACCTAGGTGTACCGGTACTCCCTTACGCGTACCGATCTCTTAGGCCAGAAAATGCCTAGCCGTACCGATATAGTCCCCCGCGTATCGGTACACTTGGACCTGTAATGCCACAATTTGTTGGTTTTTCATCTCAATAACATTCTCAAACCATTCCAACATGCTTATAACACCATACCAACATGCCATACGTATCACAAGCCAACTAGCAACTTCATTCCTACAGCACAACAAGTATCAAGCATCAAAAGGGAATCTATAGGCATGCTTCCTAATGTCCATTCAAGCAACATGTCAAAAAGGTAAACCAACATCAAAACAAACTTTAAAGGCCATTTAAAACCCTAGACCAACTAAATAAATATGCTCAAACAGGGAGTTCCACAAAACATCTCCCAAAACACAATGCCCTTATTCATTATAGTCTAAACTAACACATACTTTGGAAACAAGTCTTGCCAAGATCCCCTTGCTTCTTACTGTCTTCCAAGACCTCAATTATCTGCATTGATGGACAACAAGAGCGTAAGCACACAAGGCTTAGTGAGGAATGCTCAAAACAACCACCATCAATGCATTTAAAACCATTTATTTAACATCATCCTTTAAAAACATCATCATCATGCCCTTTTTGAAAACATGCACTTTATATCATTAAAACCAGCATAATAAACCATATGCTACACGTATCATTAATCAACAGCAAAACCCATTGCTAACCTCCACTTAAGCCTTCCCATGCATTACTACCAAATGCAAAGCTTAAGGAGAAACATGTATAAATCACATTATACAACATAAGACATTTCAATGATACATTAACAATTATATTGGCTTTCAAGTGATCAATAACAAGTCCATTAACAAAAGAGTTCATCGGATACACGGATTCAGCAAGTGTTAACCCAACACTTCAAGCCATCTTCACCGGAATAGCGATACAATCACAATCGCGGTACATTAACAACCGGGTACAATAACAACCAGGTACACTTTCAACCCACAGGGAAACACATCCCTCTCATCGGTTAGATGCTTAACCCTACTAATGGGAGTATTCGATACCGTTAAACCCCTCTACCGTTAGGGTACTTGGATGGAGTATTCGGTACACAATATAAACCCTTCAACATCCAAGGCAACTTATTTTACAGTGCACTCAATCCTATGGCTGGCCAACTATATCCGATAACCATTTTAAAACCACATCACTTGCTAATATAATTAACCATTTCAACATTTACCTTACTGTTTTTAACAAGCATTAAACCATGCCAATTATCCAAAGCAACAACCATGCTTTAAAACACAAATATAAATCATACTTACAAGGATCACTTACCATGTGCACCCTTCAGCGAAACATGCTTAAAACCAGTATCTCAAGTACTTTAAAACATGTTTAAACAGTAGGTAACATGTAAATTAAAACAAGTGCATAAAATCGTCAAACACTATCCCGACCGAGAGAGTAAAACCACTTACTTACTTTCGAGTCTAGGTAAACGTTTCTAGCTCTACCTTAACTCTCGTAACTCTATTCCAACATATCAAAATGCTTTAAACCACATTTTCATTCACCAATACGCGAAACTTCAATTTGCTGGCGCGCAAACAAGCATCCAAAGTCTCCTACGCTTCTCCAAACACCTCTGGATCAACCTCCCATGTTTTTACCACAAAACAACAGAGGATTAATGCATCATAATGCATTCTAAACACAACAAACACAATCCTTCTCGAATTTCCACAACACCCTCACAAATAACCCTCCACAACAACCGAAATCAAGACCAAAGCACTTCGATTCACGACCCAGCCAACATCTATCAACCTAGCATCATTTTCAACACCAAAACACATCTAAAAATAGATCCAAGACAACCTACCACCTCCAGCAACCTAACAACCATAATTTCAACACAAAACCTCTAACAACCTAAACAAATAGAGACTCTTATGTTTCGGGATTTCATTGATAAAAATCACTTATCAACATTGTTAAACATCCAAAATATGAGTCAAATCACCATTACATAATGGAAATCAGATTCAATTTTCGAATCAACACATTTTCCCCAAAGATCTCATTAAATCACTATAAAATCACTAAAATCAGATTAGAAATGCAAAAGCAAAGATCAAATTCTTGGGAATTTCAATAAATAACCATACAATAGAGAGGATCTCGGACCTTACCCCTATTGTGAAGTTTCTCCCTCAATTAATTTGTGAAAAGCTAAGAAATCACAAGATTAATGTGAGATTTTGTATAAACAATCTTTGCAAAACAATTTGGAACAATAAAATCATGTTAGAAACCACCTCACCTCTGGAAATTTGATGAAATATGAGTGTTTGGCTGAGGAGAGAATAGAGAGAAAAAGTTGAGAGAAAAATGACGTGATTTTTGTTTAAGAAAAGATAACCACCTTTTTAACAAAATCCACTTTAATTATTAATTAAAGCACATGTTCAAATTAATTAAATTAAGGGAGAAACCTTCAGAAACAAATTGGTAAAATAGCTCCTTAAAGATTCTAAGTATTTGACCCTTTTCTTTTTAGTCACTAGAAAATCACAGTTTTCAAAACTTTCATTTTGGTCACTAACCAAAATGTCCACCTTCCAAAACTATTTTTTCAAAATTGATTCCACCATTATTAAATATATAATTAATAATGATTTTAAACGTTTTTCCATAATTTTCCAACAAACCGTATAATATGCGATCCTGAATCTGACTCGAATCTCTACTCCAGTCCACCAAACCGTCTAATAACCAATTAAGCCACTAAGCCCTAAAACTGGGGCATTACATGGCCCGAGAAGGGTCGAGTTTAGAGGGTTGACGCTTGAGGCTTTCTAGGAGTGCTTTGCTAGCACATATCGTATATTGGATCAGATGGGTTGTTTTGACGCCCATAAGCTGGGATATGTTGTATCTCTGCTGTAGGGAGATGCGTATTGCTGGTGGACTACGGTCATTGCAAGTATGGAGGCTGACAATGTGACATGGGAAACCTTCCAATCTGCCTTTAGGAAGAAGTATCTCGGAGCTAGATACCAAGATGAGAAGAAACGCGAGTTCATGGCTTTGGTACAGGGGGATATGTCGGTATCTGAGTATGAGATACAGTTTGTGAGGCTGAGCTAGTATGCCTCTAAGTTGATGCCTGATGAGAGGAGCCGTTACGATCGCTTCCGTTATAGATTGACTCGGGATATTAAGACATATATGTTGGCTGCTAAGTATGTTGATTTTGATGTGTTGGTTTTGAGAGCCAAGGATATTGAGCAGAGTTTGAGTTTGACATCCCGTGCTGGAGGATCTGGTCATGGTAAGAGAGCCCCTGATTCTAATATTGGTAGTGGTCGGTATAAGAGGCATCGGTACCGGAGATATCGACTTGAGCTTGGGCAGAGAGGTCAGCTAGGGCAGAGTTCCGAAGGTGGAATACCTGAATATGCTCAGTGTGGGAAGAGACATTATGGGGTTTGCTGGAGGTCAGATAAGGTTTGCTGGGGTTATGGATCTCGAGACTACGTTAGATGCGACTACCCACAGATAAGACGAGTTGGTCCAATTCCTGCACCGATTGCAGCTAATGCTTGTTGGACTTGTGGGTTGATTGATCATGTGAGGCATGATTGCCCTATGTTAGCTAGAGGCACGTAGGCTCATGCACCTGCCGTGGTTGCCCCGAGAGGTCGAGGGCGTGAATGAGGATATTTCCAGCCGAGAGATGGTAGGCGTAGGACTGTGGCACATACTATTGCTATCCAGCCAGAGGGTGAAGGTCCCACAAGGGTGTATGCGCATCGTAAGGGACGCAACGATACCGATGTAGTTGCAGGTACCTTTACTTTGCAATCTTTGTCATTGTTTTCATTGGTTGATTCTGGTTCCACCTATTCATATATTTTGAGTGAGCATGCACATTTACTTGATATACCTGTTGAGATTTTGAATATTGGTGCTCGAGTAACTAGTTTTTTGGACGAAACGGTTATAGTTAGGAAGTTATATCAAATGTGTCCTTTAATGGTGCAAGATCATATGTTTGCCGTGGATTTGATGGAGTTGCCATTCCATGTTTTGATGTAATTTTGGGAATGGATTGGTTATCCGAGCACAGAGCAATTGTGGATTTTGAAACCAAACGGATATCCTTACGTCTTGCTGATGATTATGAAGTTGTGGTGGTTGGCGAGAATGCAAAGTTCCTGGCCAATGTTGTTTCAGCTTTGGAAACAAGTCGAATGTTGAAACTCGGATGTTAGGCGTATTTGGCCTATGTTATGAATCCTGGATATAAAGATGTACGTGTGCAGGACATCCGTACAGTTTGTGATTTTCAGGAAGTTTTTCCTGAAGAGTTGCCAAGGTTGCCGCCAGATAGGGAGGTAGAGTTTATAATTGAGACGTATGTTGATACGGCTCCGGTGTCCATTGTGCCTTATCGCATGGCACCTAAGGAATTGAAAGAGTTGAAGACGCAGTTGCAAGAGCTGCTTGATCGAGGTTTCATTAGACCTAGTGTTTCACCCTGGGGTGCACTGTGTTATTTGTGAAGAAGAAGAATGGCACGATGAGGATGTGCATCGATTATCGGCAACTGAATAAGTTGACGATTAAGAATAAATGTCCCATGCCGCGGATTGATGATTTGTTTGATTAGTTTAGGGGTGCTTCGGTGTTCTCTAAGATAGATTTGAGGTATGGGTATTATTAGTTGAAAGTGAAGGATGTGGATGTGCCTAAGACTGCCTTTCGTACAAGGTATGGGCATTATGAGTTTTTGGTTATGCCTTTCGGTTTGACAAATGCCCCGGCTGCATTTATGGACATGATGAATCGAGTGTTTCATAAGTACCTTGATCAGTTCATGGTAGTGTTCATAGATGATATTCTCGTGTACTCTCGTACTGAGGAAGAGCATGATCGGCATTTGCGGATAGTGTTGCAAGTGCTGAAGGATAATCAGTTATATGCTAAGTTGAGCAAGTGTGAGTTTTGGCTTAAGAAGGTGATGTTCCTTGGTCATGTGGTTTTCGCGGAGGGTATTCACGTTGATCCACAGAAAATTGAGGTTATTCTCAATTAGAAACAACCAAGTCTGTATCGGAGGTGCATAGTTTTCTTAGGTTGGCTGGTTATTATCGCCGTTTTGTTGAGTGGTTCTCGAGTATTGCAGCACCTTTGACCAAGTTGTTGTAAAAGAATATTCCTTTTGTGTGGATAGAGAAGCAACAATAGGGTTTTGAAAAGTTGAAAGAGGTTTTGACACACAATCCTGGGTTAATTCAGCTCGAATCTAGGAAGAAGTTTGTGGTTTATAGTGATGTGTCCTATGTTGGCTTGGGTTGTGTGCTGATGCAGGGCGGGAAGGTTGTGTCCTATGCATCGAGGCAGTTGAAAGTTCATGAGCGCAATTATCCAACTCATGATTTGGAGCTTGCGACTGTGGTGTTCGCTTTGAAAATTTGGCGACAATACCTCTATGGTGAGAAGTGTTTGGTTTATACGGATCATAAGAGCCTGGAATATCTAATGTCTCAGAAGGAGTTGAACCTTAGGCAGCGAAGATGGTTAGAGTTGCTTAAGGATTATGATTTGACCATTGAGTATCATCTGGGTAAAGCCAATGTGGTGGCGGATACTTTGAGTAGAAAAGATGTGGTTGAGAGCTATGTTTGCTCGGTTGAGTGTAACTCGTGATGGGGGCTTGTTAAGGACACAACAAATGGAAATCTGTCAGATAGAAATGTTAAGGACATAGCAGATGGAAATCACAGTTGATTAAAGCTAAGCAACCGTATGATGATTCGTTGGTTGGGCGTGTTAAGGACATAGCATATGGAAATCTATCAGATTTTCATTTTGATGATGACGGAGTTTTGTGTTCAAGGGTTGGATGGTGGTGCTGAAATGATTCGGAGTTGAGGCACACTCTAGTCCTTTTGCTATGCATCCTGGTAGTGTTAAGATGTATCGTGATTTGAGAGAGGCTTACTAATGGTTGGTTTGAAAAAGGATGTGGCTGAGTTTGTTTCCAAGTGCATGGTATGTCAGCGCGTCAAGGCTGAACATCAATTTCCATCCAGGTTGTTGCAACCGCTGAAAATTCCGAAGTAGAAATGGGAGAGAATCGCCATGGATTTTGTAACAGGTTTGTCGTTGACACCGACTAAAAAGGATTCTGTTTGGGTGATTGTTGACCGATTCGCAAAGTGTGCACATTTCCTGCCAGTGCATACAACGTATACCTTGGACAAGCTGTCAGATTTGTATATAGCTGAGATTGTGCGCTTGCATAGTGTACCTAAATCCATTGTTTCAGATATGGATCCGAGGTTTACGTCAAGGTTTTGGAGAAGTCTGCACCAGGCTTTGGGTTCGAGGTTTATTTTTAGCACTGCGTATCATCCTCAGTCGGATGGGCAGTCGAGCGGGTTATCCAGGTTTTGGAGGATATGCTGAGATGATACATTATTGAGTTCCAAGGAACCTGGGAGAAGCAATTGCCTTTAGTTGAGTTTGCCTACAACAACAATTATCAGACGAGTATACAGATGGCACCTTATGAGGCATTATATGGTCGGAGGTGTCGTACGCCCTTATGTTGGGCTGAGGTAGGGGAAAAGCATGTTACCCTGCCGGATGTATTGAAAGATAGAGATGAGAAGGTTAAGCTTGTATGTGACCGGTTGAGAGCAGCCGCAGATCATCAAAAATCTTACGCGGATCTGAAGCGTAAGGAGGTTGAATATGCGGTGGGTGATTGCATATTCTTGAAACTGTCACCATGAAAAAAGGTGGTGAGATTCGGACGTAAAGGTAAGCTTGGCCCGAGGTTCATTGGACCATACGAGGTTATTGAACGTGTGGATCCTGTAGCATATCGGTTGAGGTTGCCTCCTGAGTTGGAGAAAATTCATAATGTGTTCTATGTTTCGATGTTGAGGAGATATCGATCTGATCCATCGCACGTTATGCCGGTGGAGGATGTTGAGTTAAGGCTGGATTTTTTCTATGTTGAGGAACCAGTAGAGATTCTTGATACCAGCAGTAAGGTTCTACGTGCGAAGATGATAGAGCTTGTGAAGGTATTGCGGCGGTATTGTGGCGGCATCGGGCAGTTGAGGAAGCCACATGGGAGAGTAAGTCGGACATGAAAGAGCGATTTTTGCATCTTTTTCCTCCAGGTAAATTTTTTGGAAGAAATTTCTTAAGTGGGGAAGAGTTGTAACACCCCGGTTTTGGTCCTAGGGGTTTTGGGATGGTTTAGTCAGTCCGGTGGACCGAAATTAGAGATTCGAGTCAGATTCGAGATTTAAATTGGATTGAATATTTTTTATAAGGGATAAAAATATGGGAAAATAGTCTAAAATCTTTATTAATTATATAAATGATTTTGGTGAAAACAATTTAGGAAAAAAATCAAAAATGGGACATTTTGAGTTGGTGACTAAAACGCAAAGTTTGCAAAACTATTTTAGTGATTGTTTTGAAAATGGGTCAAAACTTTGAATCTTTAAGGAGCTAATAATCCAAAAGGGTTTCATCAGATTTCTCCCTTTAATTGACTATTTTAATTAAGTTTTTAAGAGGTATAAATAGTGGAGAGAATTAATTAAACACAATTAAGCTTTTTAAAAGAATTTCACGTAACTAACTTTGTAACTTCTTTCTCTCAAATTCTCTCCAGCCAAACACATTTCCAGCTTCAATTTCTTCAAGTAAAATTAGGATTTCAAATAGTTTTTGATTTCCAATTGATTTCTAAAGCTTTTACATCAAATACTTATTGTTTCTACCTTGATTTTCATGGTTTATAAAGCAATTGAGGGGAGAAATCAGCATTAGAGGTAAGGATTCGTTCTTCTTCTCTAATGAAAGGTTCTTTATTGAAATTCCTAAGTTCTTGATCCATTTTGTATGATTTTCATTGGGTTTTGATTAATTAAACTCAGATTTATGGTTTAATTGATGGTTTATGATGAAAAACTAAAGAAATTTGAGGTGACCTATTTTTGCTGAGTTAAGGATTGGTTTATACCTTGATTTTGATGTTTAACATGATAATGAAGTGAGTTTTGATGATAGAATCCCGGAATCTATTGAATCTCTAGTTTGTTAGATTGGTAGTTAAGAGTTTCTGAGGTGTTGAGGTTAATTTTTTGTTGTTGGAGGTATAAGGTTGTTTTATGTTGCTATTTTGATGTTAATTGATGTTATTTGAAGGTTGAGATTCGTAGTTGTGGGTTGGGTTGAGGTTTTTGGTGAATCGATGATGTTTTCGGTTCATAGTTGTGGTGTTGTGGGGGGTTATAGTTAGATAAATGTTAATTGATGGTTGTTGTGAGTTTGGATGCATCATAATGCATTGGATCCTCTGTTGTGATGTGTTTGGAACATGGGAAGTTAATCCGGAAGTGAACCTTAGTGTTGAGGAGTTACCGGAAGCTTAATTTGGCATCGACAAGAGAGGCGTTGCTTTGTCGGTGAGTGAAACGAATAAGAATGGCTTTTCAATGATTTGAAAATGTTTAATGGGAGTGTAGACTAGGCTTGATACGCTGGTCTAAGGCTCGGAAGTAAGTAAAGTGGATTTCTCTCATGATTTCGGTTGGCAAATGATTTATGAATGCACTTGTTAAATGATTGTTTACCTTATGTTTTATGCATGAAATGGGCATGGTTCAATGTTGGGAATTGATATGAAATGATGTTAGATGCATTTTCAAAGTAATGCATGATTTTAAAGAATGTTTATGAACATGGCTTATGCATGGTTTAATGAAAAATGAAATGATTTGAATGATGCATATGAAAATAGTGAGGTATGTTTATAAAAGTGGATTATATTGGCAAGTGATGAATTGAAAATGTTATCGGATATAATTGGCCAGCCATAGGATTTAATGTGCACTATAATAAGTCGCTCGTGGTTGTAGAGGTAGTACGAGAGGTACTTACTCCGATCATGTGAACCCCAATGTTGTTGAGGTAACACTTAGATGACTTTTACTCCAGCCATGAGCTGTAGAGGTTGATGCGTCGAGTGTGTGAACTCCACGTTGGATGATTAGCCTTGGTAGTGTAGAGGTGGTGCATGTGTTGCACAACTCCATGCCAATGGGCTGCAAAAGATTGCAAAATCTCTTGGGAAATCCGTGTATCCGATGTTAATGCTGATTTATGGAAAGGATGTATATGGTAACGTATCTCTTGGAAGCCAATATAATGTTTTAAATTGTATCATGTTGATGGATTGGTTTGAATGATGTGATTTATACTAGTTATACTCCTTAAGCTTTGCATATGGTATGTTATGCTTGGGTAGGCTTAAGTGGAGGAATTTGCATATGGGAATATGCTGAGGAAATCCATGATACATATTGCATATGGTTTAATATGTTGGTTTTGTAAAGATTAAGTGTTTGAAATTGCATTGGATGATTGCTTACACTCTCTTTTATCATCCTAGCAAGCAATGAGGGAGTTCTCAAGACTTGATTTACCAAGTATGTCGGGTTTTAAAGTAGTAGTAAAAAAAGCAATGTGGCTTGAATGTTGTTGGGAGGGTTTGAGTGTTTAACCCTCTATTTGAGCAAATTTATATTGCTATTTTGGACTTGTAATAAGGTTGACTTGATGGATTTGACATATGGTTTATGCTTTGGTTGTTTGAGTTCTAGGCAGCATGCCTATAGTTGTTCTTTGAAGCATGTTGACTTGAGATGTTAGCTCACATGTGATGTGTGGTTGGGATGGTTTCTTAAAAATGTTGGTTGTGTGCTAGGGACATGTTAGTGTGTTTTGGATTGATGAAAAACATGTTAGGCAGCCAAAATGAACATTTCTGGTGTTGGCGTATCGGTATAGGTACCTCCATATCAGTACGAGCAGGCAATTCAAGCCTAGAGTATCAGTACTCGGGTTTTCGTATCAGTATGCTACAAGGCATTTTAGCCTAGCATACCGGTACTCGGGTATGTGTTTCTGTACGGGGCGAGGTGATTAGTCTTGGTAGATCGGTATACAGCTTTGGGTACCGATACGGAGAGCATAAAAAGGTAAGGCGCACCAGTACGCGTGGGGTGTACCGGTACGGTATTAAGCTACTAGATTTTCAGCTCTGACTTGCGTACCGATACTCGACCTACCGTACCGATACCGCAAGTAGTTAAGTTAGTTGTTGAGCGTTCTGAAGTCCTGTTTTCTTACATTTTGGTCCTTGGATGTTGCAGGAATAATTGAATGAGTTTGGTTAGTTAATTGAAGTTGATTCTTAACATTCATTTATGAAATGTGTTATATTAGATGATGGTAACCAAAAATCTGAAGAACTCCACATATTTTGTTGAAATTGTGATTTGGTCCTTAAGTGCATAAAGGTCCAATTAGATGTCAAATCGATGCCCGATTGGGATGAGCTCCCACCTGATGACAGCATGTACACATAGGATAATAATTTGGCATTTAGACAAGATAAAAGGGAAAAAAATGGATGTGTTTTGGTTTTATCTTTGCACTTTACCTTGGTAAACCTAATGTAGCTTCCTCGGTTCGGTCTTGCGACTAGGCCGGGTTGAGGGGGTTACATTCTCTCGAACTCGGTTTGGCTAATAGTTTGATATACTTGTTTTACATGGTTTAATTACTCATTGTATATGCATGTTTTGAGCATGGTTTAATGCTGGAAATTGGTTACAAAATGATGTTGATGAATTTGTAAGTAATGCACGTTTTGTTAATGTTTATGAACATTGGTAAATGCAAGGTTTATTGCATTGGTTAAATGATTTTGATGATGCATATGAAAACAGTGAGTTGTTGATGTTAAAATGAATTATATTGACAAGTGATGGATTGAAAAGGTATGAAAATGAAATCAGATATAGTTGACCGGCCATAGGATTGATAGTACACTATAAAAAGGCGCCTTGGATGTCGAGGTGTATATGGTGTACCGAATACTCCATCCAAGTAACGTAATGGTCGAGGGATTTATGTGTACCTAAGACACCCGTTAGTTGATTAAACGCCGTACCTGTAAGTGGTGTTGAGGGGTTTATGTGTATCGAAGACTCCACCACGGGTGTCACAATGGTGGAAGGGTTTATGTGTACCGAATACTCTTGTATATGAACCTTGTGTTAACGGTAGATTGTTTGTTAGGTGTTGAGGGAACACTTGTTGAATCCATGTATACAATGTTGTGTTTTTGGTAAAAAGGAAACTTGGTAAATGATCACTTGGAAGCCAATATAATGGATACTGTATCATGAGATGGATTGTGTTGTTTAATATGATTTAAGCATGTTTTACTCTTTAAGCCTTACATTGGTAGTATGCATGGGAAAGCTTAAATTGAGAGTATCAAATGAAACTTTGCTGTAGAATCCATGTACATGTTGCATATGGTTTAATATGCTATTTTGGAAATGGTAAGTGCATGGTTTTGATAAGGAATGATGTTGTGATGATGTTTTAAAGAGTTTTGAAAAGTGTATTTCAAAAGAAATGTGAAACAGTTTAATTTGCATTGATGATGGTTGTTGTTTGAGCATTCATCACTATGTCTATTGTGCTTACGCTCTCTTTTCCATCAATGAAGAGAATTAAGATTGAGGCAGCAAGGAAGCAAGGAAAGGAATCCCAAAGACTTGTTTTTAAAGTATGGTTTGGAACGTTGAAAAGTAGTAATAAAGGCAATGTGTTGATTGAGGTTTGGGAGGGTTTTGATGAACTCCACGTTGTTGCAAATTTTAATTGTTGTTTTGGACTTGTAATAAGTTTTAAGTGGTTGAGTTGTGATTGGTTTAATGATTTGGATGTGGACTAGGAAGCATGCACCTAGATTTGGTGTTTGAGTATGCCAGAAATGCTAGGTTGGTTTTTAATGTTGTTATGTGTTGATCGAGCATGTTTATGATGTTATATGATGATTAGTTAAGTGTTAATGTTGAATGAAGTGTGCCAAAGTGTCATATGTTGGACCTAGAGGTCATTACAGGCCTCGGCATACCGATACGGGTACTTCAGGATCAGTACGTGGGGACCTGTTGGGGCTCAAATTGATGAAATAAAGCTACGGGTACCGGTACGCCTAGCCACCTTATCGGTACACCTTAAGAAAAATGTATGCTTGTTCTAGTACATGGGTTTGAGTATCAGTACGATCCCTTCAATTTTAGCATGTCGTACCGGTACGCGTTTTGGTTACTAGAATCCTGAGTTTTGAGAAAATAAGAAGGGGATCGGTACAAGTCAAAGCTATACTGGTACGGGGGTGGTCAACACACCGTATCGGTACGTGACTGGGTGTATCAGTACGCTGAGCCGTTATATCTGTTAGTCTGTATCGGTACGGGATTGCCTGTATCAGTGCGCTATGTTGTTTTTGTGTAATCTAGTGTTGTTGATGTTTGGAAATCTTACAATATAGTCTCTGATTGTTATGAATGCAATTATTTAAGTATGGATAACTATTTTGGAATGCAGATTAACCTGTAAGCATGAAACTGGAATAATCGAAGGTTGGGAATCATAATTACAACAAATGCCCTATAATTTATGATATTTACATTTTGGTCCCTTTCATGAATCGTTGATAAACTGACCTTGTTTTGTATTCTGGTCTATAAGTATCGCTACCGCTGAAGCATGTTCATATAAGACCATAATGATTCGCATCTAGACAAGATAAAAAGAAAAAATATGGCTCAGTTTAGGGTTTTAGCTCGAGTTTGGTTTAGTAAACCTAATGTGGCTCTTTTAGTCCTGCTCGGCTAGGCCGGGCTAAGGGGGTTACAAAAACAGTTTTGTGCATAATGGCTAAAGGGTACTGGTACGGCCTATGGCATACTGGCACAAGTTTTTGAAACTGTAAGCCAAATTAAGCTTGAGTATCGGTACGACCTATGACGTATCGGTACAGGGGTTAAATATTTTCTAAATCTTTTCATTTAGTGATTCGACTATTGCCTTGTTAATTTCTTAGAACCATAATTTTAAAAGTTTGTTAACGCGTACCGGTACACCTATAGGCGTATCAATATGATATTTTAACCCAATGTTTCAAGGATTCTAGTGAGCAAAATGAGTATCGGTACGATACGGCATGTACCGATACCTTTTGTAAAATCGACATTTCATATCGATACGCCCTTTCGCGTACCAGTACCTCTTTGTTGCAACGACTCTTTCTTCTTATTGTAGGTACCAATACGACTGCACGTGTACCGATACCAGTGTTGCTAGACAACATTTATTACGGGAAAAATGCAGTCCAAAGGCTCTATTGAATATCCCAACCACCCAAACAGCTAGAAATCAATGAAGGGGTATAAAAACAAGTCTCTAAAGCATCTTCAACAACTATTCAACAAGTCTAAAGCATTCAAGAACATATCCAACATCTTTGAGCAAATTTCGCGTATTCTTGTAAACCCACTTGAGTGTTCTTCATTGTAATCTCTTTATTCTAGTGTGTGGGGCTAGAGTGAACTTTATTTGTGGAAATAAACTATCTTGTGAGGTTTTATTGGTTTGCTAAATTTATATTTTTCTCTTTGAGTGTGTTCTTAAGGTCTTGGGTATAAACCTTAAGAGAGTTTGTAAGGTTATCTCCTTGAGCCTCAAAAGGAAAACAAATCTAATGGAATTGAGAAATCCTTAGTGTGGATAGCTAAAGTAGTGGATGTAAACCTTATTGAGAAGGTAGAACCACTATAAATCCCTTGTCTTATTTTTTCTTTTGCAATTAGCTCCACCAAATTTTTATTTTCCAATTCACCCCCTCTTGGCCATTTGCATTGATTGTTCATCCCAACAATTGGTATCAGCGCTACACTCATTTGAAGGCTTCACATGCTCTTGAGTAGATCCTACCTGTGTACAATCAATCTACAAGTCAAGCCATGGCCTTTACTTCCGGTAACCACTTCAAGAATCTAAATCCTTCTCTAAACCTTCATATTTCAATAGGGGTAAACTATCCCTATTGGAAGAATAGAATGAAGCTCTTCATCAAATCAAATAAATACCTTTTTTGGGATTTAGTGGATGATAGACCGGCTATTTCGATAAAGAGAGAAGAATAAAGGCTTGTTCTCAATAAAAGGTGAGAATTATCCAATAATGATCGAAAGAAGTTGCAAATCAACAATAAAGCCATGAACATATTGTTTTTTGCTCTTGGACCGGAAAAGTACGCAAAGATGTATTCTTGCACTAGTGCCAAGGAGATTTAGGACAAGCTAGAAGTTAATTATGAGGGCGCCAATGAAGTGAATGAGACCAAAATTAGACTCCTCGATCTAAGTTATGAGAACTTCAAAATGGAATCAGATGAAGACATCACCAAGATGTTTGATCGATTCTCTGTCATTGCCAATGAGCTTAAAGGCTATAGAGAAGTCATTCTAGAAGACAATCTTGTTCAAAAGCTTATCTAATCTTTTCTTGAGTCATGGGACTCAAAGAAGACCACCATCATCAAAGCCAAAGATCTCAAAACCTTGAAGCTTGATGCTCTTTTGGGTCACTTCTCACTCATGAGCTCATGAAGAAAAGAATAAAAGAATAATAAAGTAGAGAAGAAGGTAGTGGAGAAGAATAAGATAGGAATTGCTCTCAAATCTTCACAAGAAGAGAGTGATTCTAGTGAGGAAGAAGATGACGAAATGGCTATGCTAGCCAAAAGATTTACAAGGTTCATGAAATCTAGCCGTGAAAGGAAATTCCAATGAAGAGAGGGTTTCAAGAACAAGCCAAAAGAAAAAGAGAAGGACCAAGTCATTTGCTATGAGTGCAAAAAGTCGTGACACATCAAGTTCAATTATCCCCGATTAAAGAGAAAGTGCTTCGAGAAGAAGAATAAACTCAAGGCACATGTAGCTACTTAGAGCGATGAAGACTCATCCAATGAAGAGGAGCAAGAAGTAGCTAACCTTTGTCTTATGGCATTGGAGGAGGATCCTAAGGTAGCCTCAAATTCATCTAATTTTGATTTTACTATTGATGAGCTTTAAGAAGTTTATGATGAATTGCAAGAGGTTTATGATGAATTGATTTTCAAGTATAAATAATCACTTTTGAAAAAAAAGAAAACTATTTTAAATTTGAAAATCCAAAATGATTCTTTATCCAAAACCAATGTGGAACTTGAAAGGTAGGTTGAGGATATGGAAGCAAAATTAAAAGATTTTGAAAAGAAAAATCAAGACTTGCATAATCTACTTTCAATAGTCTATGATGATCACCAAAAGGAAGTGGGAGATCTTAAAGATTCTTTAAACAAAGTTAGGATACCTCATTTTGAAAAAAGAAGTAATTCAAAACCTAACTATGTGAGAAGAAACTTTAATGGATACAAACATAAAGGATTCCAAAGGCCCTCTTATGGTAAGAAAGTTAGAAGTGTTTGGGTTCCTAAGGAACTTGTTACTTCTAACAACATTGATGTTATTCCTTCTGGGATTCCCAAGAGAACCAAGATTTTGGGAGCTAATACTCATAGAACCAAAAGAATTTAGGTACCAAAAATCAAGACTTGATCCTATGTTTGTAGGGGTAGCATTACTACAAGGAGAAATCTTTAAGTGCAAACTCATGGTACCTTGATAGTGGATGCTCGAGACACATACCGGTGACAAGAGTAGATTCTTGGAGTTAAAACCAAAGAGTGGAGGAGTAGTAACTTTCGGTGACAACTCCAAAGGCCACATTGAAGAAATTGGTTCCATTGGTAATCACTCTTCTATACTCAAAGAATGTCTTATATGTCAATGGTCTTAAGCATAATTTGTTAAGCATAAGCCAATTGTGTGATAAAGGTTTCAATGTCATGTTTGATTTGAATGGATGCAAAATCAATTACATTGCATCTAATACAATTGTGCTTATTGTTCATAGAATAGGAAATATATACATGGTGCATCCAGATGACATTCATATTTCAAATACAAGTTTTGTTTCAAAAGATAATCATAATTCTTTGGTATGGCATAGAAAACTAGGACATGCAAGCATGAGTGTTTTGGAAAAATTAAATTTACATGATCTAGTAAGAGGTTTGCCTAAAATCAAGTTTTCTCTTGACAAAATTTGTGATGCATATGCTAAAGGCAAACATAAAAGAGTTTCTTTTAAATCCATTAATGATGTATCAACAAGTAGAATTTTACAATTGACCCATATAGATCTTTTTGGTCCTATTAGAACTATGAGCTTGGTTGAAAACAATATGCATTTGTTCTTGTTGATGATTACTCTATATTTACTTGGGTTATATTTTTAAGTACCAAGGATGAGGCTTTAGAAAAATTCATCACGCTTTCAAAAGCAAACAAAAATGATGTTGGTTACTCCATTTCTCATGTTAGGAGTGACTTTGGAACCGAATTTCAAAATCTTGGTTTTGAAGAGTTTTGTAACTCAAATGGAAATATCTATAATTTTTTGGCTCCTCACACACCTCAACAAAATGGTGTTGTTGAGAGGAAAAATAGAACTTTAGAATAAATGGCTAGAACCATGCTTTGTGAAAACAATTTGCCTAAGTATTTTTGGGCAAAAACCACAAATACGACTTGTTATGTTGCCAACCATGTAAAGATAAGGCCACTTTAAAAAAAACACCTTATGAGATTTTAAAAAATAAAAAGCCTAACATTAGCTATTTTCATCCTTTTGGATATAAATGTTTTGTCGTAAACAATAGAAAAGACAATTTAGGCAAGTTTGATGCAAAAAGTGATAAAGCAATTTTTCTAGGTTACTCTTTAAACTCTAAAGCCTATCGTGTATTTAACAAAAGAAATTTTGTGATTGAAGAGTCTATACATGTTGTTTTCAATGATAACCTCTTTCTAATGAAGGATACTTGTGATGATGATGATGATGTATGAATTCTGGATTCTAATAATAGTGGATGACAATCATCAAAGGTGGATGGAGTTCCATCAAAAGAAGAACTACAAGATCCACCTCTAGAATCCTTGAAGGACATGTCTCTAGAGGAAAATGAGGTCATCTACCCAAGGGAATTCAACTATGTCAAAGGTGGTGAAATTTTGGGTGATCCATCCAAAGGGGTAACCACTAGCTTAGAAATACATGTAATTTTGTTGCATTTATCTCATGCATAAAGCCTAAAAATATCAAAGAAGCATTAAATGATGATTATTGGATATTGTCTATGCAAGAAGAATTAAATCAATTTGAGAGGAGTCAAGTTTTGATATTAGTTGATAGACCTAGTAATAAATGGGTTTTGAGAAACAAACTAGATGAGAGTAGTAACATAGTGAGAAACAAGGGTAGACTTGTTGCTCAAGGATACACTCAAGAAGAAGGATTTGATTTTGATGAAACCTATGCACCCGTAGCTAGAATGGAAGCTATTAGGATGTTGCTTGCACTTGCATGTTATCATGAACTCAAGCCTTTTCAACTGGATGTTAAAAGTGCTTTTCTAAATAGTTTTATAAATGAAGAAGTGTATGTAGAACAACCATCTAGTTTTAAATATCCAAAATATCCAAACTATGTTTTCAAACTTTCAAAAGCTTTGTATGGTTTGAAACAAGCTCCGAAAGCTTGGTAAGAAAGATTGTCAAGTGTTTTAGTTGACAAAGGGAATGTTGATACTACAATTTTTATAAAAAGAAAAGGGAAGGCTATTTTAGTAATTCAAATATATGTTGATGATATTATTTTTGGTTCGACTAATGAATCTCTTTGCCAAGATTTTGCTAAGTTAATGCAAGGTGAATTTGAAATGAGCATGATCGGGGAGTTCTCATTCTTTTTGGGACTCCAAGACAAACAAAGGAAGGATGACATCTTCATCAATCAAGCAAAGTACATCAAAGATGCTCAAGAAGTTTAGCTTAGAGAATTTGAAGCCTCAAGCCACACCAATGAGCTCTTTCACAAAGCTTGACAAAGATGAAGGAGGTAAATATCTTGATCCTAAGCTTTATAGATCTATGGTAGGATATTTGCTTTATCTTGCCGCAAGTAGACCAGATATTATGTTTAGTGTTTGCTCGTGTGCAAGATTTCAAGCTAGTCCTAGAGAATTGCATTTACAAGCCATTAAGAGAATCTTTAGATATCTTAGAGATACCCCTTGTTTAGGTCTTTGTTATCCTAGAGACTCATCCTTTAGTTTGCATTCTTATTCGGATGCGGATTATGGACGTTGTAAGATAGATAAAAAAAGTACCTTCGGTACTTGTCAATTCTTAGGTAACATGTTAATCTCATCATTTTCTAAGAAGTAAAATAGCGTAGCGCTATCTACCACCTAGGCAGAATATATTTTGACCCGTGGTTGTTGTGTTCAAGTCCTTTGGATGAAGAAACAACTCTTAGATTATGGAATTGATGTAGGTACCATCCCTTTAAAGTGTGACAGTACTAGTGCTATTTGTCTCACTAAAAATCCCATCCAACATTCTAGAACCAAGCATAGAGAAATAAGACATCATTTCATTAGAGATCATGTCTTGGAAAATGATGTTGTTATAGAGTATGTAGATACCTTGCACCAATTAGCGGATATCTTCACCAAACCTGTAGATAAGAAGCATTTTTTGACTCTTAGGAGAAAGTTAGGGCTTACTAGCCTTTCTTGAACCTTAGAGCCTTTGTTTTGAGCTTAAAAATGATTGAATTTGTATGATCTTCATGTTTGTGAGATCTTGCCCGTAAATGCATATATTCATGTTGTTAGGGGAGTATGTATCTATCTTTGCACATACATGTTACTATCATATCATAATCATGCATTTTGATTCGAGTAAAATCAAATATTTGGGTCCTTTTGCAGCCAAATTTGTCAAATTTGGTTAGACGGCATCGATACAGGGTTAATTGTACCGATATGGGTTATTAGGGGCAGCGTTTCGGTACAGACTTGTCTGTACCGGTATGGGTCAAGTATTAGTATGTGGTTACTCCATACTCGTATGCGATTCTGTTACCCGCTTTAGCCATATCAGTACGCATGCACTGGAGCCATTAAATAAGCTTTCCTATTTCAAATCAAAGTGTAACTCCTTTTATAAAAAACCATAACCGAGTTTTACCTATAAAAACCCTCTAGATCTCTAGTTTTTTCATCAAATCTCTTCAAATCTTTTAGGGGCTTTTACTCTAAACATCAAACCTGATGCGATCCTAATCAGCACCAATTTTATCCATGACTTGATCACGTCATTAAATACCCTTAAGGCTGATTCTAAGGGAGTTCTTCCTTACTTTATTTTCTATTACCTTATTTATGATGTCATAAACAAGCATTTATATCTTAGGATATGCTTATCATATATCCCATTTATCATATCCTATTAATTTATTATTCATGCATAGCATATGACCCACATCCTTAGTTATTTCTTATTTTCTATTATATGCATACTTATGTGTGTTTGCATCATTTATAGACATACCAACCACATAAACGAAGGGGATATTGAGGGGCAACTCACCTAAAGCTCAATCAGCTCAATTCAAGCTCATTCATTTGGTTCAACTCATTTCAGCTTCTATTAGCTCCAATGAGCTCAAGATAGCTTAAGGACACTAGAAGATAAGCTCACCTAGCTAAGGGCAGCTCGTAGCAGCTCAAACTAGCTTGAACACTAAGTGAAGCTCATTCAGCTAGCTAGCTAAACTCAAGCCAGTTCACTCCTAGCTCGACCAGCTCAACTCAGCTCAAGCTACCTATGTCAGCTCACTACCCAAGGTCACCACTTCAAGGGACATGCCCCCTCATAAGAGACACACCCTAGACCTTGGGAGCGAAATTGGAATGGAGGCAAAGTAATGGAGGGAAAGCTAAATGGCGCCAAAACCATTGGAGGGAGACACCAACCATTGTCGAACGAACACAAGCAATTTGGAGGGAGATTTAGACGGAAAAACCAGCCTTGGAGAGAGATTTGGGCATCACATTTTGGAGGGAAACCTTTCGAGGGAGGCATGACTTAAACTGAATGGTTATTTGAATAGATAGAGGCCTTTTCAGCCATCCCCTTTGAAAACTATAAATAGGAGTTCATTTTGCATTTTGTAACACAACTTTCTTTGAATATATTTTATCCTTTGTGAGGTTTTCTCTCAAACTTGTTCTATTAAGAACTTTATCGACTTATCAAGCTTTGCTTGTGTCGTCTTCTATTTTCCATTACATACTTTGGGTTCTTGGTTTTTATATAACCAAAGGGTCCAAGTCCCTTACCACCCACAAAGTCTTTCTCATAAGAAATAGGATTATACTCTTTAGTATATTTTATTTCTTTGTATCCTTTGAATACTATCACCCTTTTCATCCCATTTCACTATCTTTTTTCCCATTTCCTTCACCATATCCTACCCTAAACACTTAACCATTTCCTTTCTTTTCATCCATTTCCTTACACACCACGTACCAAACGCTTATGCACCCTAAACTATCATCATCTTTCCATCATTTCATCATCTAAAGCATTTGGATTACAATGCTTACTTGCATTCATGGTCGAGAACAATCAAGCTCTCTCAACAACATCAATTGGAGAGTATCATATGGTATCAGAGCTTTTGGAAGAATCAAGTAAGCCCTATCTTTTGTGATTTCATTTTTGTGATAAAAAATGAAAAAAAAAGAAAGTACAAAAAAAAGAAAGCAAAATCAGAATTCCTCCTTCATACATCTAAGGAATTCAAGTTAGTACAAAAAAAGAATAGTGAAACACAAAGGTGGTGAAGACAAAACAAAGCAAACAAACAACAAGCTCGAAGAAGACATCAAGATTGATTGTTTCTCGATCAAGTTGTAAGTGAGTTTTGTGGTACGTTTGTTTTATCTTCTTCTATTTTATTTCATTTCTATTCTTCTTATCTCCTACCCTTTCATTCTTCTCTCTTCTTTCATTTCTTTTCATTTCCATTATTCCCTTTTTTCTAGCCTAACCTTATTGTAGCCCAAACGCCATATAGTAAAAGTTTTGACAGGTTTTAAGTAAGTTATTTCAAGAACTTGTGATGAGAGAATCGAGCGGTAAAAGGCAAGAGAGTGGTGAGTTCATAAGGGGAAGCAAATGCCTAATTCCCAATAGTGAAACACAAACGTTGAGTGATTGAGAGACATCTTAACTTTTCCTTAGAGAAAACTTGTGAGGTTTTTGTGAGTGCGTTGTGAGGTTTATTTTTTTCTTTTATTTCACTAACCATGTCGCAGGATTCTTTCAACAATCCATCAACCTCAGGAGGAGGAGAAAATGAGATCCAAGACGTGCTAGATGATCAACAACGATCAAACATCTTTCAGACACGTAGCCATGTCCAAGGCAAAGTGTGCTTCACCATCATAGATGGTGGAAGTTGCACAAAAATTGCCAGCACTTATATGGTGGAAAAGTTGTGAATCAAGACAACCAAGCATTCAAGCCCCTATGATTTACAATGGTTGAACGACGGAGAATAAGTAAAATTCACGGAGCAAGTACTTGTGCCATTCTCAATCAGAAGGTATAAAGACGAAGTTTTGTGTGATGTTGTTTCCATGAATACAAGTCACCTTCTACTCGGTCGACCTTGGAAATATGATAAGAGAGCAACACGTGATGGTTTCGCCAATCGTTACTCGCTTGCATATAAAGGAAAAAAGATTACATTGACACGTTTATTGCCAAACCAAGTGCTTCAAGATCAAAACCATCTTAAAAAAACATTGAAGCTTTGAATGAGAAAATCAAGGAGAGTTCGAATGTAGAATAGCCTTTTAAAGAAAAACAAACCGTTGGAGTTGAAAATTAGAGAGTTGAAAAGAATGAGTTTGGAGATGAAGAGGAAAAAGAAAAACATATTTTACCTAACCCTTCTTTTCTATTCTTGATTTTTCATTATTGCAGGATATTAAAGAGATGACCTCAAAAGACATTCCAAAAGCAATTACAATCATGACGATGATCCAAAAACATTCATGTTTTGATAAATCAATAACACTTCCCATGTAGTACATCAAACACCAACCACCATCCATGAACATTGTTGGGTTTGTTTCCTCTACGCTTGTGAATCTGATTTTTCTTTCTACTAATATGATTGTGATTGTAGGAAATGAAAGAAGACATAGGCTTGAAAAGGAACTACTCCAAAAGATTTGAGGAAACAAAAGGGAGGTTCGATTACATGAAGTTTTAAAAGTGATCATATCATTTGACGTTGCAGCATTACTCGAACATTTTTGGAGATGTGCATGGAAAGAAGTTGATTAAAGGTTGTTTCAAATCAAGGATATCCCAAAGAACATACCTTTTCAAGATGATGATCCAAGAAACATGACTTTTGGAGGATCAACAGATGTGTTCTTTCACGTTTCAAAAGATGTGTTCCTTGACGAATCAAAAGTTGTGTCTCTTGAAGATGCCTATCTAAAAGACGTGTATCTTGAAGATGGCTATTCAAATGAGGTAATTCTTGAAAGTGACCATCCATTAACAATAGGGCTGAGCATGGTTAATCGCAAAACCGAAAACCAATCCGAACCGAGGCATTTGGACGGTTTATGGTTCACAAGTTTACGAACCGTGGTTAACCAAATATAACTAAATTTGATTTTTTATTTAATTTATAGTTATTTTTATAATGTAAAAATAAGTATTTTATAATGTAAAAATAAGTATTTTATACCTACAATACTATAGATGCATTCTTAATTATTATTTTTTACTTAAGAAATTAAGTTTTTAATAAATATTTATGAAAAATACTTTAAAACTCTAAATTTTTAATGTTTAAAAGTCATCAAATAAATCTATTTTTTCAAAATAAAATACAAAATTTCAAAAAATAATGTTAATATGGAAAAACCGAAAACTGGGGTTAACCGAACCAAAAACCGATGGTTACTAAAATAGCTTACCGAATTAAACCGAAATTGAACCATATACACCCCTAATTAACAAGGAAGAAAGAGGAATCGTCCATTCAAATATCTCCTTATTGCCGTTTCAAACCAATTAACGA
The DNA here is from genome assembly GCA_019671005.1 of Hibiscus mutabilis. Taxonomy (NCBI): domain Eukaryota; kingdom Viridiplantae; phylum Streptophyta; class Magnoliopsida; order Malvales; family Malvaceae; genus Hibiscus; species Hibiscus mutabilis. The sequence goes on along the minus strand of CM033720.1, from coordinate 35,457,645 downwards.
TTCGGGGACAAATCGCCTTAAAAAAGGGGGGATAATGTGATCCTAACCAGCACCAACTTTATCCATGACTTGATCAAGTCATTGAGATCCTCAAGGCTGATTCTAAGGGATTTATCCCTTACTTCATTTTCTATTACCTTATTTATGATGTCATAAGCATGCATTTATATCTTAGGATATGCTTATCATATATCCCATTTATCATGTCCTATTAATTTATTAGTCATGCATAGCATATGACCCACATCCTTAGTTATTTCTTATTTTCTATTATATGCATCTTATGTGTGTTTGCATCATTTGAGGACATGCCAACCACATAAAAGAATGGGAGATTGAGGGGCAGCTCACCTAAAGCTCAATCAGCTCAATTCAAGCTCATCCATTCGGTTCAACTCATTTCAGCTTTTATTAGCTCCAATGAGCTCAAGATAGCTTAAGGACACTAGAAGATAAGCTCACCTAGCTAAGGGCAGCTCAAACCAGCTTGAACAGTAAGTGAAGCTCATTCAGCTAGCTAGCTCAGCTCAAGCCAGCTCACTCCTAGCTCGACCAGCTCAACTCAGCTCAAGCTACCTATGTTAGCTCACTACCCCAAGGTTACCACTTCAAGGGACATGTCCCCTCATAAGAGACACACCCCTAGACCTTTGGAGGGAAACCATAATGGAGGCAAAGCAATGGAGGAAAGCTAAATGGCGCCAAAACCATTAGAGGGAGACACCAACCATTTCCAAACGGACACAAGCAATTTGGAGGGAGATTTGGACGACAAAACCAGCCTTGGAGGGAGATTTGGGTGTCACATTTTGGAGGAAAACCTTTCGAGAGAGGCATGACTTAAACCGAATGGTTATTTGAATAGATAGAGGCCTTTTCGGCCATGCCCCTTTGAAAACTATAAATAGGAGTTCATTTTGCATTTTGTAACACAACTTTCTTTGAATATATTTTATCCTTTGTGAGGTTTTCTCCAAACTTGTTCTTTTAAGAATTTTATCGACTATCAAGATTTGCTTGTGGCGTCTTCTATCTTCTATTCCATACTTCGGGTTCTTCATTTTTATATAACCAAATAGTCCAAGTCCCTTACCACCCTTAAAGTCGTTCTCAAAAGAAGCAAGATTATACTTTTTAGTATAGTTTCTTTCTTTGAATCCTTTGAATACTATCACCATTTTCATTCCATTTCACTATCTTTTTTTCCTATTTCCTTCACCATATGCTACCCTAAACACTTAACCATTTCCTTTCTTTTCATTCATTTCCTTGCGCACCATGCACCAAACGCTTTCGTATCCTAAACTATCATCATCTTTTCATCATCTAAAGCATTCATATTACAAGACTTACTTGCATTCATGGTCGGGAACAATCGAGCTTCTCTCAACAACATCAATTAGAGAGTTGGAGCGTATCATAAAACCCAAGCTTTGATCATCAAGATTTATGCAAATCATCTCCTCATTCATCCATTCATCCACATTCAAGGTATTTTTTAATTTTGGATTTATCTATACTTGTATGGCTTTTAGGTTTAAAATTTGTATTATTAGGATGTATATATCCATGACATCAAAGTTTTTACAAAAAAAAATCAAAACTAAATTTTTTTTGTTCGAATATATAATTATAATCGTATATTTTATTTTACAGTTTTCAAAGTTTTAAACTTATCAAATTTTTTCTTTATATTTGTATATGGTTTTAAACTATACAATATAGATTTTTATCCTTCCTTGATCATTGGATTGAATTTGATGTGTTTGCATACATGTGTTTTTGCGGTTTGATTTTTACAAGGTTTATCTAAACCCTTTACCATGCCTCCTAGAAAGCGATCTAGAAAGATTTGAGTGCTAGTTCTTCCAATCCCAATCCCAGTAACAATGGTACCAAACCTAAACTTAACCAACTTTTTGTCCATTGTTTTAATGAACTGGAATACCCTAATGCTATGAAATATTTCAAACGATTTCAAACTTTCAAAGTCCGTCGTGAGCGAATTGTTAATTTTTCTGATATGTGCTTCAATGAGTTTAAATTCAAATATCTTGATTTAATGAGACAATGGATTTTTTTTAATTATCCCCGGCATTTTTTACAAAAATTTTGATCGCATCTTTTACTCAAATGCCCGGTGTATTTTAAATCGAGAGAAAACCAGAACTATTGCTATTGAGTCTTATCTTATGGGAAAAGTTTTTACACTTGATTCTAAAAAGATAGTTGATCTTTTGGGGATGGAAGACATAAGCATAGATGATGAATGCTCTTTTCCTACTACCTATAGTGGCTCAGTGACTGTTCTCGATGCCCATGAGCGTTTCCTTAACCTTCTCATCATTTGGTGGTTTCGACCATCTGTTGGCAAGTGGTCCACTATTTGCATGGTGAAAGACTTTCGGCTTCATTACTTTCGTGAGAGAAAACGCCCAAACCTTGCCCAAATCATGTTTGCCTAGTTGGTCTATTTAGTCCAAAACCGTCATACCTCCCTCGTGATTTCCTTCACCTATGGAACTGTTCTTAGCTTCATCTTCCACAAGCTTGACATCGATTGCTCTCTTGACCTTGGGGTTTCCCTTATCGAGCCTATTGATGATAGATCTTTCTGGAAGTCTAAGTTTACCTTTTTCGATGGAGAATGAGTTCACAATGCGGATCTTCCCGGTGATGTCCCAATTGATGTTGATCTAGTTGAGAATGTTCTAGTTGTTGTAGTTGCTTCCATTGCTCAACCTTCCCTTGATGCTCTCATGGCTTACCTTGATGGGAAGTTTTCCACCATGGATACTAGGTTTGATACCATAGACACTCGCTTGACCTCCATGGATGCTAGATTGACTACCGTGAGCATCGTGTGGCCTCCATGGATATGACCATTACCGCTTTTCATTTTGAATGGTATGGACATGCTCTTGGAGACAACGATGAGGATGAGGAAGACAAAGACGAGGATGTAGACGAGGATGATGACTCTTAAGCTTTGAATATCATATCATATCGTATCTATTAGGATTTGAGTTTATGCACCTATGTTTTATTTGATATTTCCTATAAGTTTATGCTTTGGTTTATGTTTTTAATTTCGTTGGATATTTTATGGCTTGGATTTATTTATTTTTTTGATAGGAAGAATGTCTCGTTAAAACCTCCTCATACCGAAGTCGTATGAAAGTACAACTCCAATAGAGGAAGGGGAAAAGAGTGCCCAGAGATTTTTATTAGAAAAAAAAGATTACAACAAGGTGATTTACATCAATAATCACCTAATTAATTCTCCCTAATGGACCAGCAATTCAACACCTGATTCCAGTAAAAATAAAAAACGACCTACATAACCATTACATAAACCAGATCACCCAATCCTTTCTTTAACAGTGAATCGGCTTCTACATTACATACCCTCGGGACGTGTTGCAAAATGTCGTTATTGGCGCAGATTGAATCTGCAATGTTTCAAACCAGGGATACAAAGCATGAAGGGAAACTTCCTGGGTTGAAAATCCAATCAACCGACGTTATACTATCACATTCCATGATAAGCCTCGATTTGAAAACACTGTCGGGATAAAAATAGAACTCCAAACCGTATTGCAGTGCCAATAGTTCAGCTAAGATTGGAGGGCCCTGGCCAATTGACTTAGAAAAGGTTGCAAGTTTATTCCCGTAACAATTTTCTAATAATCCCCCTAATCCCACCGTTTGAACCATTTTTTGGCATAGCCTCGTCCACGTTTAGCTTTACAAACCCAAAAGGCGGAGCCTTCCAAGAGTGAACTGTCGCCTCACTTTTACCAGAAGACCTTGCATCCGCAATTGAAGAATCTACAACTAAATCTTCTAAGGAAATACCTATGGGGGTTTCTTTGCCTTGTACCATGATGCTAAATGAGTTCTTGCCACATAATATAATTCATGAACATCTGACTGTGCCCAAAAACTACATCATTTCTGAATATCCAAAC